>VZTD01002850.1:256969-577264 GCA_013397725.1 Rhagologus leucostigma | reverse complement strand
GGATCCCGCCCCCACCCCCTCCCCGGGTCCGCCGCCGAGGTCCGGCCCGGGGCTTGGCAAAGGGCGGGTTCGGCCCTGGTCCGGCGGTGCCCGGCGTGTCTGTTCCCCTCCCGTGCTCTGGCCAGGCTGGTAGTGCTGGGAGTAACGGGAGGACGCGCCGGCCACCGGCAGGAACTGCGATGGGTGACCATCCCCGCGTCCCAATAAATGCAACAGCGGGGGGGGAGCAGTTTGGGTTTTTGAATTCTCTCCCTCCTTGATCCCTCCGTGACAGCTCTGTACAACACAGCGGCTGGAGCCTGCACGGCCGGGCCTTCTCAGAGCCACTGCTCTGACGCTTTTCGTGTGCCTTTTAATGCTTTGTTTGTTTGAGATTTTGGTATCTGCAAGGGTACAGAATACTCACATATTTGGTTTTCAAGAATAGATTACACAGAAGGGCATTAAACTTCCCTTTTCATGTTGGCATATGTTTCTGTTTGGTTTGACTTTACATGAGCATACACCCCTGAAATGACACATCCCGTGTGAACACCAAGGGTTTTGTAAGACCTTTGAAACAAGCCAGCTCATTTTCTCTTTGCAGGAGGGCATCACTGCTTTTTAAGTAGGTGAAATAACTTTTCCTTGCTTTGTAATAGACCTGCTCAAAGTGGCTTTGGTGCTCTGCTGTATTCTAATGCAGATTCCTTTGAGGAGTTGCGGTGTGGAATAAACCAGGGGTGATGCGTGAAACTTCTTGACTAAAATATTTATTGGGTATTAAAATAAGTTAATTTTACTTGCTGAGTAATACCTAACAAGGAGATTGCTGCTACAGTTTATTACATGTAGGTGCTAGTCTTTGAGGCTTTCAAAGAGGTGAGACATTCACACACGATGTGATCACATTCAAAGCAAATTGCAGACTATGGACACATTCTAGGTTCAGTTAGAGTAATGATTATTGTTGGTGAGACCAATGTATGTTCCCTCATTTTATAAATTCCTTTTTAATGTGCTGAGAGAAATTGTTGGTACTGTTACAACTTAAAAATATATGCATGTGGAATGTTAACCCCAAAAGAGTTGGGCTTCGGGGATGCTTCTTTGAGGGAGGATATCAAGTCTTATATGTACAACGTCACTTACTAGCTGAGCAAAAGCTCAATTATCCTTCACCTTTCCTGATTTTCTACAACCGTAACTTCATGTCACAACTGAGTCTTTCAGAGGAAGGTCCTTCATCACTCGGTATTTGGATTGCCAGTGTATAAAGTGATCATGTAGAAATAATTCTGATACTTGAAAGACAGGCAGGAGAAGGTGATAAATAATAGAGAGCATATAAATTTTCAGTTCCTCTGAAGTTGTTAGATAGAGCTTAAAGACTAACTAGCAAAAAAAAAAGGTAATGGTAAAAGTGTGTGCACAGGATGTCCGGTCAGTTTTGGTATCAAAGAACTTTAGTGATGCAAAGGTGAGATGGGCCTTTGTTAAGAGAGGAGGAGAGGTGACTTTTGCTCCACTAGATTAGAGATATTTAACTAAGAGCATAACAGGGGAAGTAAGGCTTGGCTATGGGCGTTGCAGTGCAGTTAGGTAACATGGAATGTATTTCCATACTTAAAATGTTCAGAGTTCAGTGTCATTCTTCCTGCCATGGAGAGCAGAGATGCTTTGGTGGTATGAAGATATGTTAGATGCGAGAGTGGGGCAGGCATCTGGTGGTTTGTTCTTTTCCTTTGGAAACCCCCTTTCCCCGCCCAGTCTGCCCTCCCCTCTTGCCGCCTGTCCTCGATGTTCCCTCAGCTGGGAAGCAGCAGGATGAAGGAAGGTATGTTTGCCATGTCAGGCTGAAGGCGGAGAGTGCTGGCAGCACGCCCGGAATTGCTCCATACAAGGAGATGGGCTAGGAGCATGAGGTCATCATTTCACAGGGAGGAGTTTTTTTGCAGTGTGTGGGAAGTAGGTCTAGGAAAAGGAAAAGAGATTTTTTTGCTGGGGGGGAGGAGAAGCCAAGCAGTAAGAGAAGAGAGGAAAGCCTAAATGCATTCCAGTAGGAAGTAAACTGCATATATGCTCCTATAAAACTGCCCCATTAGTACTGGCCCAATTATATTTTTGATGTGTTTGCCTTGTAAAAATGAGTTTCAAAAACTTAGTGGAGAATTTTATTCTGTGGTAGAGATAGTCTTGAAATTGTTGAGTAGTCACTGTTTCATTAGGGAGTTAAAGGATTTAAAATTCTGTTCCTGAAAATATGCAGAAAGTTTCTGCTGTTTAACATTTGTGTCAGGTAAATGTAGTGTTTCTTTGCAAAGGTTTATTTTGGAAACTTTGTCTCAGTAGTGAACCAGTGAAATTCACAGCTTTGTTTCCAGGGTTTGAGAGAAGATAGTTACCTCTCATTTTAAGAGCTGTGTGTATGGTCTCATACAGTACATACGAAGTTTTGGTGAGGATTCTTAAAAAACAGCAGGAGTCCTTCTAAAATGGCTTTTATTTTTGTGTTTGGGATTATTATTTTTTTTCTCTTGTAGGACAGCTTCACTGGATGGAAAGCTTTGATTGCTGTCAACTTTTAGCATGAAATCGTATTTGTGACCATTACTGTAATTCTTTTCTATTTTCTCCTGCAAGTTTAAGTGCAGAGTTCAGTTTGGTTTTGAGTGTAATGAGTTTGAAATAATCTTTTAATTCCTGTGTGTTTCCCCGATGACAATAAAAATGAATTCCCAATAAGTTAGGGCTTAATGCTGTTTTTAATCTGAGTGAGTGAACTGTACTTCATGACATCATTCTTCTTTGGATTTCAGATTGCTGTTTGCTCTATAGTAACCAGCTTCCCTTGCATTGCTGCCTTCTACACTTGAGAGATAACACCAGGTGCTTTAACCACGTGCAATTTCAGACTTTCTTCTTCATATCTGGATTTCTTACTAACCTGCTTACAATACTCAGATGTGTGTCATAGCAGTTTGTAAAGACAACTCTCTGTACTCAGAACTTTGTTGCAGATCAGTGGCTGATTTCTGTCCCAATGTACAGGTTTGACAGAATTACTGATCTTTAGAGTGTACTAGTTGGCTCTTTAGAATCTTGTTTATGTTGTGGGCTTGCATCTTGGGCAACAAGGGTGTTCTGTTAGGCTTTCTGATATGGCTGCTCTTATTTTCTACTGAGGGGACAATTACTACTTGGACCAAATCATTCCTTCAGGTTGTTGACAGGGTCAATGTGGAGTAACAGCACTAATTGCATACTGTGAGAGCTTTCTGTGATGTAGCTCTCTATTAAGACAATCACATGAAACTGTCAGCTCTTGAGGGGGAAATACAAAAATCATGTGTATACTGTTAATCTGTCCTTTAGGTATGCTGTACAATATTGCTTGCACAGTACTGTAGTCCACTTGCAACCCTCTCTTAGTAAGAGCTAGTAAGAAAATAATTAGTGAGTAAGTACTTAGTGGTTTTTCTTGTATTTGGCATTTTTCTATATGGCATTCAGATCTCGGCCTGAAGACAGGTAGCTGTCTTGCAATTGTCTTTACTTGATCTTAAGAGTCTCACAACCTTTTCTTTTCATACCGTGATTCTGTAAGTGATTTATTTCAACTTGAGGAGTTGAAACATTAAGAAATTAAGCTTAAGCCTAAAACTAAATTACCGTAATTAAGACCTAATGAAAAATCATTTATCTTGTAAGTAGTGGCAACCTGTGAAAAGTTTGTGAATTGTTGCATATTATGTAAGCACTCTTTGCCAGAAGCAGAAGTTAAATCCAGAGTGGTGTTAAAGTGCATTAATCATGAGCCTTTTGTTCGCTGAAATTGCCTGTTTA
The DNA here is from genome assembly GCA_013397725.1 of Rhagologus leucostigma. NCBI lineage: Eukaryota > Metazoa > Chordata > Aves > Passeriformes > Rhagologus > Rhagologus leucostigma. The sequence continues at coordinate 573,439 of VZTD01002850.1, read as the reverse complement.
GTAAACGGGAGACATACAATTATAGCAATGAGCATGATAAGAGTCGTGAAGATGAGCCCCTCTGACAGAGTGCTGAATCATACTCAGAGCACTCCGTCCTCTCTAATAAATGAGTGGGGCATTTCTGGAGAAAAGAGCTGTGAAGATAATTACACAATCACAGAGTGCATATTCCAAAGAGGGTGGAATTTGGGTTTTCATCCTTATTTTGTGAGTCTCCTAATTTTGTACTTGGTTTGTCAGCTTTGCTGCTTTTTGCCGGTTCTGTTTATGCCTAACTTTTTGCTTTAGAAAATTTGGAAAATCTTATTCCATACATTGACAGCATATTGTAGCTTATATGATTTGTCATCATGTTTGTAATGTTTGCTGTTTGAATTGAGAGTGGCAGTTATAAGTGGTTTTCTCTGTTAACAGATAGTTGGAAAGGACATAGATTTGATGGTTGTTTAGTAAGACAGGAATTATTTTATTGAATATTTGGTGCTCTAATACTCAGACAAATAACCTATTAATAATGGCTCAGCTGTTGGAGCTTGTTAGCTGCTTCACTAGTAAATGACAAAATTCACCTTTGGTAAACCTATAAACAAGTAGGAGTAGCATCATAGGATAAATCTTGATTTTTGAATACATAAAGCTTGTTCTATCTGCTGTTATATTGTATAAATTTGTTAAAATGTGATCACTGTGGTGTATTGCTATTGTGTCTGCTCAAGTACAGCTTTTTAGAATTATGCTAAAGCTTCCTTTCTACGTTTCGTGTGTCTTTAAGATAGCATCTGACTTCCTAGTTGTGGCTTCTGCTTTGAAATGTTCATAAGTGTAAAATAATAACTCACGGCATTTGTATTCTAGTAAGTTTCAGGAAGTACAGAGAAGGGGTACAGTCAAGCAAAGTGGTTAAGTTAAAAAATGTGACAGCTTAAGCATTGTAAAAACGTTATTTTTGAAACAAGTAGGCAGTCAGCAAAATGTGAGAATTGCAGTGTTAAGGAAAATCATAAAACTTTGCAGCAGCATTTTACTGATTAAAAAATAGAAAACATGGAATCAGAAAAAGACATCCTTGCTTATTTTTGGTATATTTGTTGTATTTCAAGGCTGTGAGTACTGTGTTTCCTCCCAAGGAGACTGTCTTTTCTGAAGTTTCCATGATATGGTTGATAAACTGAAGTTCACCAGATAAAAGGAAATGCTTAATTTGCCAAATACAGAAAAAATGTTGGCAGCTGACGTGTGCTTCTGAGAAAGCAAACAGTTCTAAAAGGTCTGTTAGAAAGATAGAGGAAAGGTGTATATAATACCCAGTTCTGCCTTTTGGGTTAGGTAAATGTTGAAATTGGAGTGGAAAATCTCCCATCAGTGAATGTGTTAAGTAAATTTGAAGCCACTATTTTAACAAATTTAATTGGCATCCAGATAACCTGATTTATCTAAATGATTCGGGGTTTTTTTTTATTTTAATATGGGAGGGTAATTATATGCCATTCTTACCAAAGTCAAATTCTCGGTTTGTGTCAGTCCTTGTGTTCCTCCATGGTCTCTTAGTTTTCCGTGCTGCATGCCTTCTAGCTCTGCTTCTCTGGAGCCAGGTGGTACCCTCTGAAAGGAAACCTGCCCATAGCCGATCAGAGTTTTCTCCAGGCGCTGCTTCAGCCACAGTATGGAAGCTCATTGCAGCAAATTCATGCCCTTTGCAGAACAGTCTTCAAGAGGTATCCTGTCCCTGTATGCCTTGTGTCCCAAGGCTTCATGTTTCCAGGAAGTATGCAGTGTGCAAAAAAATCGATTTGATGGGCTGTGACATGATGATTACTTGTGCTCTAGCATTTCATCACCAAAGACACTCCATCCAGGCTTGGGGAGCCTGAGTGGGGATGTAGGGGTTAGCAGTGTGGGTGTGGTCAGTCTGCTTTTGAGAGGGGGAGCTGCCGTTTCTGATTAAGCAGAAGGTTGTTAACATTTGGCTATTCCAATAGCATGGCTAGTGTCCCGCTACAGAATTTTTCTCAGATTAAGTTGGGATTTCAGGTTTAAAGATGCAGTCAGTCAAATTCCCATCAGCTGTCTCAGAGTGCAGTAAGGCAAGAATTCTGAGAGAGCTAAATAACCCTTGTCTACAATACAACATCATTGTAATCTCTAGCTTGTTTCTGAAGACTGTCTATGGAATGATATGCTATGTTATGAAGAATAGTGTCCTTTTAAATGAAATATTGGCTGCTGGTATGATTTCTGGAAAGAATAGTTTTGAGAGGCAGAAGGGAAGACTGGGTATAAAATAATAATCAATTGCCATAAAGATCAGATAGGCTGAATCTTCCTTATGCGAATAAATTTCCATGTGAAGAGTCCAAGCGCGCACGTGCACTTCAGGACCACTTGTCCAGACACCTGGCGGATTAAGTCTCTACCACTTTTAACTGTTTGTAATAACATCCGTTAATTAAAGCTTGATCCATTCATACATTTTCAAATGAGAATAATACCCTTCGTAATGATTGTTCTTTATGACTAGGATTGCTGATGATACCCAAACAAAACTGACTGGAACTAAGAAAAGAATGGGTAGGTTTCATCATATATATTGGTATATATTTATAGAATGTATCTATTAAAATTTGTTACAAACTTAAAACCTGTAAGAAGGTACAAATGCGTAGTTCAGTCATCTGCATTTCTGGTGAGAGTAACTGTATCCCATTAACAGAGAGAGTTATCGCAGTATCTTTTAGGATATCTGGGGAGGAACAGTCACTCAGTTCAGGAGCAAGCAAACAAAGGTGTGAGGCAACACCTTTCACTGAACCACACGATATATTTCCTGCTGTGTAACAGCCTGGAATATCAGCAGGTGGGAAGAGATAGGACTCTCATGGACATGTGATCCTCATGGCCAGTATTTTCTGTACAAAATACTGTGTAATCAAACTGCATTAAATATGGTACAATGATGCCAAGGAAGGAAATAAGTGACCTCAAGAAGACTGAATGAACAGTGAGTTAACTAAGTAGAGCAGTTAATGAACCAGAAGGATGTAATTAGTTTAATGGAGGAGGCAAGAAGAAGAAACATCCTGATTGCTCTTTGGATTTCTTTTCAAAGAGCAGTAAATACTTGGAACTAGATTATGTTTCTCCTGAGGAGACTATATTGTCATATATTACAGACTAATGGCAGATTTGTTATCTAATTGTTTTGTCTGAAGCGAGACATTCTGGCTGATATTGGGCCATAGGAGGAAATTAAATGCCTCTAGACTTTTAAAAGTATTTCACATCCTGTGGATTTATCTTTTCCTGTGGCTGTCCTTAAATCTTGAGAACTAATACAATGCTACTTGGAAGAAGCTTCTAGTAGTATTCTGGATTTCTAAGTTGGAATGTGCAGTGGCAGCAGCCAGATGAATTTTGGGACCTGAAGACTTAAGGAGGAGTCTTTGGTGTAGCTTTGTGATGATGAGAGACCCTCAGTAGGAGTATTCTTCAATCGTGTTTCCCCTGAAGAGATGCTTACATAGGCAGCCTTGGGAGTGAGGGTGTGCATGTGGATTTTGTGTGTGTTCATTCTGACTTACCATGTATTCATCTCGAGACAGATGGATATCAAGATATGAAACACTGCTTTCAGAGGTTTGGGGTAGTTTTTCAAGTAAAGAAGACTGCTTCCTACCTTCAGACTAGAGACTGAAATCTAAACATTGACAAGAAATCAGCAAAGAATAAGTTAACTGTGCACAGAGTAACTCTTTAGTCAAGATGGCTACTACAGGTACTTTTTAATTTCAGTGTTGACTTTTGCTAGAAGTTGTTTCTACCTTCACTAGTCATCTAAGACAAGAAATCTCTTGAAAATGCAATAGTTTAGTTTTCTTTAGTTGCTCTTTTTTGCTTAGAAGTTTCTTTAATACACGACGTAATACACACTTTAAGCAAGCTTGAGTCACTGATGCATTTTTATTCTGTTTTCAATTTGTGGCCAGTTTTGGACATTTTAACATTATCTATTTCTTTGTAATTCTGGAACAGTCCTTTTCTTCAGCTGGTAGAATTGGTTAACAGGGCTGGAGATGCACGGTACCTGCCCCATGGTAGTCACATTTAGCAGCCTTATCCTGCTCAATCCATTTTTCTTTTAGGATTTAGTGTGGAGATACATGTTGCAACACTGCAGAGTTGAGAGTTCAGTGTAAGTTTGTTGGTTGAGAGCTCTCAATTGAGGCCACTCTTTTCTTTGCCTTTCCTTGCATCCTGGAACGGAATTTGGGAAAAGTGTAATTCTTAGAAAAATAGAGGAAGGAAAGTTTTTTTTTTTCCTGTAAACACAATGAAAGGTAGCGAAAAACTAGGTGTGTTTATGCTTTGAAAGCAAAAGGAGGGGGAGGGGTGGCTTATTTTGTCACTTTTTCAGCGTTGCCAAGATGCCAGAAGAGTCTTGAAGCGTTAGTGACAGGATGTGACTCGTGTCAGCTAGACAAACTCTTTTCTTCCTGACCTGTATTTGCCTTCACCTTCTTGTTTTTCTGCCTGGTGAGATTCAGTCTTGCTATTTAGCTGTGACTGTGAGATAGAAACTTCTACAGGGTGGAAGCAAAACTGGTTGAGTAACTGCACCTAAAAAGCACTTACTGCATGGTTCACTACCAAATGTCAGCTCTACTGTTTGCCCACTCTTTCACAGAAGGCCTGAGATGATAAAGAACATGCTGAGAAAGTTACCAGGCCATGGGAAGTAGCAAACAGCTGAAGGTGTGGTGGAGAATGAGATTACTGTTTAGAATTGTCTTGGCAAAGGGGAGATGTCATCTGGAACAAAGCAGGAGTCAGTGAGCATGAGACCTCACTGGCTGTCTGTAGGCTGCACAGATTGGATGTGGGGTGGGGGAAGAAATGGGAAGATGAAGTTCTGTGGAAAAAGAATGTGAATTTTTGGATAATGAACAAATAAGGATATATTATCATGTTGTTAGGAAGAGGCTAAGCACTTGGGAAGGAGCTTGAAAGTAATTTGAACTAATCTCTCTGTTCTCAGAGTTGGTTGGTCCTACAGTACCCCACCATTTTAGCTTCTGACTTCTTAAGTGAGATGGAGACCAGTTGGAGGGTGTTTAGAGGATAGCAGTGGTTTAGAAAATGATTTAAAATGAAAGATTGAAAAAATTAGAATTGTGACTTGTGATTCTAGGCAGAGAATTTGGGAGCTGGTTTTTTGGGCTTTTATCTGCCTTTTTTTTTTTTTGACTGCTGACAAGTGTAAATCCTATTCTTTGATGGAGCCTACTGCTTCTTATTTGCATGTATTTTTAATAACATCACAGCTGCAGAAGCTGCTAGGGAGAAGTGTGGGCTTCCTATAGCTGCGGGGATAAGAGAATGAGAGTGCAGAATGTTCGAGGATGTTTATGCATGACCAAGTGAAATCCGTGTAGCTCAGAACTTGCTACTGTCAGATAAGAAGGGGCTGTTGGCACAAATGTAGAGTAATAGTTCCTGTTCTGCTTTTACGGTTTAGAGACATCTTGAGATGGAACTTTTGCTGTTCTGCAGAACTGTGGTTTTTTAATGAATTTTTATAATTATTCTGTACTTCTTTGTTTCATGGTCTCAGAAGTGTCTTTAGGCATTGAATTACCTTATTAAATTATTTACTAGCCAAAGAAGTCTATAAGAGCAACTTTTAAAAAATTTGGTGTTCTCAAGTTCTTCTGGAAAACACTTCAGCCATTTGACATACCATATCACTTTGTGCTGTGATGGTTTTTTCCTCTGGTATGCTTTGATCTTAGACCTGTCATTCTTACCTTTTTTGTGAGCTAAAAAATTCTCTTTGCTTTCTCTGTGTGTAAGCTGCTCCATGCTATGATCAATATTATCTATACCTTTTTTTGGTGCTTTATATTTTTCATGAGCTAGAAGAACTTGAACATGTGGGAATACCACTAATGTATCAGCAGCATAAGAACATGTTATGTTTTCCCTTCCCTTCATTAAAAAATAGTCTGATATTCTGCATGGTTTCTAACCTGACCGCTTGAAAGTGCTGAACAAATGTTTTTGAAGGTGTGTGTTCAGAGACTACTACAACTTTTTTCTGGTAATGGTATTAAATAACTCCTACTGGTGTATTATGTTGCATTTATTGACTTATGGCTTCATCTGCTGTTTTCTATGCTTGCTGCTTTGAGTTCTGAGGTTCTGTGAATTCTGTAATGATCTGTCAGTTTTGATTAATCATAATAATTTTGTGTAAAGCACAGATGCTTCTGTAATGACACGTAGGCAGGTTCTGAAGAGCAGCCCATGTCCTGGCACAGATTTTGGTGAGGCTTCTGAGCTCTCTCTCTTGTCAGTCTTTGTCTCTTAAGTCTTAACCTGAAAGGTCTTCAGTTCTCTAACAGCTTCCTATCAGACACATCAGCAGAAACTTCCCACTTTCAAGGCTTTTTTCCACAGGATCCTTGATTCCTTCACAGAACTCGTCACGTTGTGAAACATGATTTTGCTCTGCAAAAGCTGCATTGGATCTTTTTTCTTTTGAATTATTCTAGTCTACAGATTCTTAGGTATGGTTTTAACCACCTTGTGCACTATCGAAGTCAGACTGTACTGTGCTTCTTCTGATTGCCTTATCAGCTCTGAAAAAAAAGTGATTTATTTTCCCCTCTTGATTCCTCTTTGTTTAGCTCACCTTAAGCCTAAGTTTTTGCAGAATTAATAATTTGGAAATTTGATAGCTGATGCTTCAGTGCTTTGGCTCAATAGCATCTGACTCTGGTGAATTTTTGCTATTAATTTGATATTTTTAATTGCTTCTCTGATGCGTCATTTTTAGAAAATGCCTTGTATATCCTAAATCTAAAGAGGATCTGATTGGGGATTGGCCTTAACTGTCTTGGTAGTAATTTCAGAAAACAACAAGTCATCTAGATTTTCTGCTCTGAACTTACTTTCTTATAAATCTCTATTTATATCTTCATTATCTAGTGGATGATTGCATTGAGGTAGCAAGATGTCTGTAACTATCAGGTTCTACTATGTTTGAGCTCAGAAAGAGCAGTGGAAGTTTGTGAGATTTTATTGCCCTCTGACAGATGGCTGTGCAGTTCACTGGAAAGCTTTTATTACGCTTCCATTTACTAGCTAGTGTACGCCTATCAATTAGAGCAGCATTGTGCTTGTATTACCAGCTTTAAGTTCTACTAATGACCTGTGCACAGATGAAAAAATGCACATAGGTACAAAGTCAGTAGTAAGACTAGTAGTCTAGTAGTAAGTAGGAAGTCTAAAGAAAAGTTGGGTTTGCATTTAATTTTCGTACTGACAAACAAAACTCTGCACTCTAAAATGTGTGATAGAGTAGTTCTTTAAAAAGAAAAAAAAGCTATGTTCTTTGTTTGTGTTCAGGGAGCAGAAGGTAGAACTTTTTTGTGTTGAAGTGGCTCCGATCTGTTGTTTCATTTGATAAATGGAATTTTTTTAAGGGCTTCATTTTAGCACATGCAATTCTTAACATCTGTTTGAAACTTGAATTTGCCCGGGTGCTGGTGGTGGTGATTGTTCTACTTTCACGAGTCCCATTTGCATGTGGATTAGGACTTGTGTCCAGTGACAGTCTGGGGTTTCCAACTGGTTTGTATTTGTGTTAGAAAGACTGGAGCCAAATTTACTCTAATGTTTTGCTCCTGCTTGTACTTTTTTGCTAGTGAAGACTTTCCCTCGGGCTTTGCAACTTTGGAACAAATGATTTTATATCTGTTTTTTAGAAATGTGATGAATCTTATAATGCTTGTAAGCTCCTGCGTATTTTTTTCTCCTTTTGTATCTGCTTGCATAGCTGCTGTTCCTTTGCAGTGACTGAACGTTAGCATCACTTAGTCTTTTCTATTTTTGGTCATGGAGAATAGAAGTTTTGTATTTATATTAGGCAGTTCTTTGTTTCTCAAACGTCACTAAGTAACCAGAAAGGAATACTAAATAATGCCTGCTTAAATGTGAACTAAGGCTATCCCTTTGTAAGATTTTTTAAACGTGCCTGTGATCAGTACTTTGTTTTAAATAATGGAGATTTTGGAGATAGTTTTGCTTTCTTCACCCTTGCACACTGTGTCTTTCTTTCAGTTTTGCTTTATGTGTTTTTCTCTTAAGGGCATTGCTTTACTGTTATGGAATGTCTCATCTAAAGTTGGACATTCTAGTGTGAGATTGTGAATGAATGCTTATCATGGGTCCACATGTAGATTTTACAGTATACTTTGCACTTGTAAGCTGTATGCAAAGCTTGTTCCTTACTAATTTTTATATTTTATATACTTCTTTTTTCTTAATATGAACCCTCAAAAGCCTTCTGTGTCAGTTTGCTTCACCTAAATTGCAGTCAAGTTGTAAGAGTTACAACTTGAAATTTTGGTCCTGCTAGACTGCCTAACTTCCTGACCTCTTACTTTTCTAGACAGTAGAGTAGTTAGAGCCATATATGAAATTTAGCTGTCTTGAGTGGTTCCTTTCTCATGTTGCCACTTGTTTTCTTCCACTTTTATGAAAACACCACTACTAACTTAATCTTTCATGTAACAAACTTTGGCCTTCCAGGCGCTCATTTTCCTGGTTAATGGGTTTCTGTTTTTGTTTTACCAAGGGCAAGGTTCAGAAATAAATAGAATTGTCTAATTTTTCAGCTACAATACTCTTGCCATAAGAAGTTCCAAGAGCTTAAAAAAAATCTTCTCTTACATGTGTAGAGGCAAAATTATTTCTTCATTCAAAATTATGTAATGAAGTGATAGCATGCTACTACTTGCAGTCATTTGAGAAGTCTGGTCTTTTCTTTCAGTTGAACTGTCTCTTTTTAAAAAAAAAAAGCAGCTAGTTTCTGGTAGTAATCTGAAAATGCAGGGCAACTTACCTAAGCTTGAATTTTGCAATGTATTTGAAAATACTGAAATAGTAGAAAAAAGTTTGGTATATTTTTTTTTCACAGAGTCCTCAGAAAAGGAAAAAAAAGTGTATTTCAGAAAGTGAAATCAGAGGAAGTAGCTGCTCACATAGGAAAACTGTACTAAAGGACATTTCTGGAGGAAAACTTCTAAGGTATGTGAGCCAAGTTATGCTTTGCAGAAAAGCCTTCCTGGAAATCAGCTGCCTGCTTTGCTCTGAGTGGACCAGTATTTCAAATCAGCTTTGAAATAATCAGGCTAGCTTTTATTACCACTTCAGGTGTTTAATGTTGACAAAAACTTTGTGCAATGATTAATTTTGCTAGTTTATGTTGTATACATCATATTTGCATACAACAATGATCATCTGAATATGTGGTTAGGGCATTCCAGGAGTAGATCCTATACTAATAGAAATGTCAATTGTTTGACTATCTAATTTTTATTTAAGGTGTGGATGGAGAGCTAAGAATTATTTATTTCATTATTTTAATGGAATATAAGTACTGTAAGCCTCACATCGAGAAACTGAGAAAGACTGTCTAACAAATTGATAACCTATTGTAAAAATGCTTTTAGTTTGGTACAGAAGTCTTGATTTTGAGTCTCCTGAATCCAAATCCTCTTTCTTTTCTGATTTTGACATATATTTAATGTTTGTAGGAAGTGTTTGCAAAATAGAGGACATTCTGTATTGTCTATGATTTGGAGCCCATGCAGATTTAGGAGCAATCTAAATTCATAGACAGCATATGAAGAGTGAAAGAAGCCAGATCTGTGCTGTGCTTTCCTGTACTGAATTTAATTGGGGTCCAGGTGTGCTTTCTGCATTTGTGGTTTTTTAGTTGCCTACCTTGTCACTGGTACTGTGAAACCACAAGTTCCAGCTGATGTGTGTAGATCCATCATTATTTTAAGATTACCAGTCACAACCTTGGATATAATTGATGGCAGTATGTAGCAGAAGGCACCAGTTGTTATAAGGGTAGGAGAGCATCTTGTGAAAGTTTTGCATTGCACGTGCTCTGTTCTTGCTTGCTCATTTGATTTCAGTCAGTGTCAGACACGACCTTTGGTCTGACACGGCATGGCCACTTTCATGTGTCACAGACAGACTGCAATCTTTAAATTAAATGTAGATTGGTTATGGAAACTACTTTCTTCAGAGTTGCTGCTGGAATCCAGGAACATGACTAACTGGAATACTGGCTTTACTTCCTGATGGGAGTGTTACAATATTGAAGGATTATGCGACTACCGTTGAAGTTTCTCACTGTTAGGCTGACAAAATTTAACATTTATTTGCTTGGAATCTGACTGCACCACTGTGTTGGTGGTTGAGAGAAGTTGAAAATTGTCTTCGGTAACTCTGCTTAAATTTAGAACAGTTTGAGATCTGGTTGCTTGTTCACACTGTATTATTAAATGTACATTCAGTGTGTACTTCCTGTGAGTGATTAGTTTGTTGTTTTGAGCATGACACTATAAAGTCCTACTTTCTTGAAATATACTGTGAGAAATAGCTGACTCCTAAGCTTAACAAATATTTTTTGACTAATTTACTTGTGCAATAATTTTTTTCTTTTTATATCTATCTCAATGTGTCTATATCTATCTTATATTTCAAAATAAAAAAAAATAGCTGAAACTCATTTGTCTTATTTGATGGTACTAGTATTTTATTGCTTTTACAAAACATGCTAGAACTCTGTTTGAAACTTCACTAGTGTGTCAAATTATGTAAACCTTGTTCACATGTGGAAAAAGAGATAAACCTCATGGGTATCTACCAGAAGCAGAAGAAGTCTCTTCAAGTGAGCATAAAGCAATTCCTGAAGGTTTTCTTCTCTATGGATTTAGCATATCATATTTGTTGTTATCACTTCTGCATCTAGCTTCTTTTAAAACATTATGCCATCTCTGTTTTTTCATTTAAGATAAAATACTCTCCCACTTTTTTTGAGAAAGATTTTTTTTTCCCCAGAATAGCTCTCACACTGTATTTTTATCTTGTGAATAATAGAGAAGAAAGTATGTTTGTGTCTCAAACCCACCATATCTCGTACTAGTTCTCCATTAAATCCTTTCTGGATTCAGATTTTGCTGTACTTCTCAATTTTGCCAGTAGTCTGTGATTGCAAAATCTGCTTGGGAATCTGTCTTTGTCTTTCAGTGTGAGTACTTTAATGTTGTATGATAAAGCAAAAAAATATGGGAATTTTAGTGTTCTATAATCCCGTAGCTGTGAACGTGGGGAAGCATTAGGACGATCACATGACGAATAGCCCAGCTAGTTTGCTCTCCTTAAACATCTTCTGTTGCCATGGTTGGAGACACAGGGCTGATCTAAATGGGTCACTGTGCCAGGTGATCACTGTAGGTCCTTCTGATTGAAATACTCTGTTCTATTGGTCTGACCCTGTAGGGCAGCTGTCATCTTATCTGTGGTCACCAATGAGGGAGATGCCAAGCTTGGAAAAATACCTGTCTGTATTGGTGCCAGATACTGTCTTTTTGAACACTGGCTTTTCAAAATGTGCTTGTGTTTTTTAAGAGTATTTGAAAATCAGAATCAGTGTTCATATGTTTGGTAAATCTTATAGCTCTGACTTCAAATAAATGACAATGTGATCTGTACTGCTAATGTTTAAGCTATTAAAAAATTAGAAGTGGTTTTAAGTGACAGCACTGGTTTTTAGCTTATCAAAATTTAAGCTTAGTTAAGTGGCTTAGATCGTGACTACTTCTTCACCACTTTTTGTCTCCACAATAAAGCACTTGAATTTGGCTGGATTCAAATGTCTTGATTGAATGTTTTCTTAATTTATATGTAAGTCATATGGCAGCTGGCTTAGCCATTTGGGAATGATCAGTTCTGAGTCTTTATGCTTGTTAGTTTTAGCAAATCAGTTTTATCACTTTTGCAAAACAAATTTTTGCTGTGCTGCTTCTATCACAGGGGAAGAAATAATTTAAAACAAAGACCAGAGTCCAGTGTGTGTATAATTTTTGCCTATGTATCTAGGCATCTAATACTGGAATTGGAAAAAATCTAATTAATGCTTCGTGAAGAGCAACTTAGCAGGCTGGAGTGAGATATTGTTGGGTCTTTTGTTCTACTGATTTTTATAATCTTATGGCTCCTCTGTAAGTCAGTAGAAGCAGACTGAAGTATCACATGCTGAGCATATTTCCCCCTTCTCTTGCCTTACTGCCTCTCAGTAAAAAACAGAGGCTAGGGTTAAAGCAATCAAGCCATTACTTATAGCACAAGGCCAAACTTCACTGTGAGATTCAATTCCCATCTCTTCTAAATCTGCAATGTGAGAAAACAAGGATACTATCTTTTCCCACAGCTATTGTGCTAGGATAGTTAGGTAATGTGCTAAAATGGGGTAGGAGGAAAATGAAAAGTTGTAAAAGTGGATCTAGATCTAAAGGGCATCAAAAATTCACTAGTGAAGCTTTAGTCATGTTAATAAACAGGGGCTTTAAGATTTTTTCTTTGGTTCATGTTACTAAAATGTTTGTGCTTCTGCAAGACTGTTCCTGAATTGTAACTGTGAAGGTATTTTCATTAATGCTGCTAATAATGACATGGTTCATAAATATGGCCAACATAAACTAGTTACGGTTGCTGTGTATGACTGAACTCCTAGCCATCAAGAATAATTGACTAAAATAGCTTCAAATTAACGAGCTTATGAAAGCTTGCAGTAGGTTTAAGGTTACTCATACAGCCTTGACTTGCCTGTATTGTGTAGATACATAGTAATGTGGCACTGTTCTAGTTTTCTTTATTGGATCTTTTTTTTGTTATGTAGCATGGTTTATGTTCTAAGAATAAACACAGAATAAAAACATTGTACATGAGGCTTATTTCAGAGGCTGCTTGAGGTTCTGATTTGCAAAATCTTCTGAAATTTTGTGCAGTAACTGAAGCCAATAATATATTTATTTTTTCTGAATACCTAATATGCTAAAAATGCTAGGCACTCTGAAAAGTCTGTCTTTAAGCCTTGTACATACCAATACGAGCTGCCACAGTGTCGACATTAGTTTATGTGTCTCAATTCTTAATGTAAAATAAGAATATTATTCCTATTTCCCTCCGTGGACTGCTAGGAAGATAAATTTGTTAATGCTTGTAGAACACTGCTAATTTAAGTGGTAATGTAAAGCCTGTGAAGAAATAGGTATTTCTGTGTTAAAAAGAACCAGGACTTTGCTGTAGTGCAGGAATTAGTGAATAGGCAGTGTACAGGCTGTGGCTGCACTGCAGTCCTTAGATAATGGTTGCAGTTTATATAAGTTTATCTTACCTAGTTGGAAGCTGATTAGTATAGGAACAGTTAGTTGGTGTGTACACAGGAAAGAGGGTTCAGCCTACCTTACAAAACATGTGCAAGAGTGTGTAGAAATTCCTTATATGTGTGGTTTCAGCTCTTCCACAGTGCAGCTGCATGTTTATCAGCATCAGATGGAGGTGTTTCAGAGCTAACTCTCGCAATGTGTCTTTGACCTTCAGTTCTGCTACAGGATTTCATAAGGCAGCATATCTTACCTGTTTATCAATCTTGTTTTATGTCAATTTGGTACAATAAGACTGGACTGTCCTAGGGTAAAATGGTGTGAACTAAAGAACTCTGACCCAGGGGACCACTGTATGGTTAGATGGAAAACCTGGTTTGGGATATTTTCTGGTTTTGGGAGGTTGAATCTGCAGGTTTAATGGCCTGTTAACAAAGGGTTTAGGAGCAAACTAGCTTCTAAATAGTTATCAATTTCCCACAGATGCAGTGCCTGAGAGCTGGTGTTTTATTTAGATTTTTCTGTGCTCTTAGGATGGTAAACACCAGAAACAAATGTTTAAGGTCACCAAGAGTAGAAAAGTGCAGTTGGCAGCTTGTCTGAAGATACTGTTAGCTGTACTTATTTGGTTAAATATGTAGATTGGTGTTTGTCTTAGATGCTGTTATGTTTTCTTTCATACTGTACTTTAAGTTAGGGAGGTATGTTTTTGCAGGAATGGAAACTGGAGAGCAGTTCTAAGGCTGAAATCTTTTCCAGTTAGAGTTTGGTGTTCAAAACACTGCTCTGAGCCTCCTGTCAGTTTATACTGAGGAGGTAAATGTATGTGGTTAATCTTATGATTAAGTTCTTTCAGGGTTAGGTATTAATAGTTGCTCTTTATCTCACCAGAAGTTTTTCTTTTGATAATTGTCTCATCAGTCTTGTTCTCCTTTCAGATGTGGTGAAGAGCCTGTATTTTCCCCTGTCTGGTATATAGTGCCTTAAAAAATGGGGTTTGGAGGTGACCTGAAGTATTCTCATGATGCGTTATTAAAACTGCAAGACTGGGAACTACGACTGCTGGAAACAGTGAAGAAATTTATGGTAATGAGAGTAAAAAGTGATAAGGAATATGCGTCCACTTTACAGAATCTTTGCAACCAAGTAGATAAAGAGAGCGCGTGTCAATTGGATTATATCAGCAATGTGTCCAAGGTAAGTCTGAAGTATTTTGTATTTGGAATATCCTTGGGTGCTGGGTTTATTTTTGGTTTTTTGATTTGAGTTGGATTCCTATCCATTCACTTTCTTGAGAGTTAATGTTGCCAAAGTATTTAAAACGGGCTTCTTTTAGTTTCTCAGTGAAATATGCAGAAGTTGAGCTCTAGTCTTGCTTTGGAAAAATTAACTGAACTAGAATCAATCCCGATTTTTGAAATTCAGTATTTTGCATAACTGAGTTGAGCCTGCTACTTTGTTTAATGTTCTGAAAATCAAGTATGCTATAGTAACCTTTTCTTTTAAGGTAGGAACTATTGTTTATGTTATATAGAATTTGTGACGGAAATAGAAAAATGCCAGGAAACCAAGGCAAAGCCTAGCATTCCAGCTGTTACTCACACTGCAGCATGTGTTGTAAAAACAAAAAATTAATTCAGGATGTTTCTCATAATTGTGAGGTTGTTTTGTATTCTGTTTAAAATAACTGTGTTGACTTTTTAAAAAAAAAGGTAAGACTGTTTGTTTTCCAAATTACTGATTTTCAGATTTAGAGCAAGTCCAGTAAACGTACCGATGAAGCAAACTTTCTTTATCACCTGTTTGAAAGTTTTACTCCTGGCCTGGATTCTCTGCTGACAAGAGAAGACTATTCTGTTTTGATGGCTTATTCAGTTCTTGGCCCTTGTGCTGTAGCAGTGGTTACACAGTCCCTTCAGTCTGGCGTGAATCCTCATTTTCTCTCTGCAGGAAAACACCCTTTCTGGGTCAAGTTAAATTTTAGACAAAACAGTTTTTATGTAGTGGGCTTATGGGGTGGCTGCTTGGACAGTGGCTGTGACGTAGCATTGGGAACAGGACTGCTCCTTGTGCAGCAGGATGGATTTACACGGGGTTAAAGTGACTGTGTGTGACTTGGAAGCTGTGCTGCTGTCGCTGGGCTGCTTCAGCACTGTACAGTGTTTATATATAACATGTTCTGTTGTTGCTTCCCTCCCCCACAATAATTCTTGCCTTGTAAATTGAAATTCTGCCCTTTTTTTTCATTGGCACAGAGTATTTATCATAATAAGGCATAAACAACCATTAACCTTCACATTGGTATCTCAGTCTAGGACAATTCATGTTAATGACATGAGCACTTCTTGTTAGCAGATAAATTTAAAAAATCTGGAGATCTGACTTAAGCCATGTTCTTTTTGGCTTGAAAAGAGGCACGCATGTCACATTTTGAAATCTTGTTTGGACCAGAGACACTCAAGTTGTCCTTCAGCATCATTTTTGTTCCCTTTTTTTTTTCTCTTAAGGAGGTGTAATTTTTCACTAAGTCGCATCTCTGATTTCTACAACTTTATATAACAGCAAAAATATTCATATGGACTGGCAGATCTTTTGTATGGGCTCGCCTTAAAATTTCACTGACACCTTGGATTTTAAAGTTGTGTAATGACACATTATCTTACTGATTTTGGCAGTTAAAAAGCCTGAATTATTGATTAATTTTCTAATCTCATTCTCATTTATTTTATTCTTTCATGATACTTTTTTCTCTCTTCCTGACATTTTACAGAACCAAAGACTGATGCAAATATTATGGGACATAAGTGTAGTATCTTAAATGTTCTGAGATGTAAAATACCTGTGTTTGGTATTATGGTATTATTTGGCATTTTGTGGCATTAAAACCCAGTAGGAAGCTGTTTAATTTTTCATGGGTTTTGTTTGTTTGGTTTTGTTATTGTGGTTGTTTGTTTTGTTTTGATCTCTAAGTGTACAGCAAGAGTGAGCACTTAGAGAGAAATGGTGTTTGGGAAAATCTGTCCTATGTTTTTTTTCATGTGGAGACAGAAAACTTGCTGGAAGGCATGGTAGCAGCAGCTGGTAATGCTAGAAAAGAGGTGTTTTTAAGAGCTTCCAGACAGCTCTTTTGTGTGTGTATGTGTCTAAAAAATACTGTTAAACCAAACAAACCAAACAATATTGTGTTTTATTGCATTTGTTGGATTGTGGTCATTTTTTGTGGAAGGAAATGCTTTGCCTTTTCTGCTGTCCCCACCCAGCTTTTTTTGTTCCATATAAATCTGTATTTTTGAATAGTTTTCACTTTACCTTCTCCTAATTTAAAATAGTAAAATGTAATCATATAAAGCACAAAAATCCTGCTTAACTGGTATTTCCCTAGGAAACATCGCTTTTATCTTTTCCTGGTGGAAAGAGTAATGTGAAGAACAGGAAAATATGCAAATGATTTTTTTTTAATAGAAAGGGAAGTATTTGCGATGTTTCTGGCTTATTTAAGCTCATTTGGTGAGTTGTAAACTAAGCATTTCTTTAGAATACCTGTACTATTGAAAAATGCTTTTGTTGTGATTTTTTCAGGATTAAAACAGTAGTTGTCTCATCAGTAATAAATCAACCTTATAGAAAATGGATGACTCTGACTACATTTTCACCTCTGAGGGCACTTTATGAACTCTTCTGTAACCACAAGGCCCACTCATCTCACACAGGTGTTCAGTGATGTTTTTATCCTATGCAGCTTGGCAGTATGGCTTCTGAAATGGTGTCCAGCCATAGCAGGGAAACTTTAGGCCTTGACCTTTTACAACACCACACTTTAAGCAGTCTAGATAGCTCTGTGCTGATCTGTGGGATGCTTACAAGCTGGAGGAAATGTTAAAGATAGTCCAGTATATAGGGGAATCAATTGTCTTTTGTTTTGTTCTCTAGAATCCAGTTTCTGTTGTAGCACTGTCATGTAGAGTTGGAAGTATTACGTATATATGTTTGTATACAGGATAGAAAGAAACCCCAAAGCTCACAAACAATTTTCTGAGGTTTTGATCTCAGGCTGATTTTCGTTTTAGTAAGAGTAAGATAAATGCCAATAAAATTCATATGCTAGCTGCCTTCAAAACCTTGTAATTCTGTGGCATGTAGCCACTCTGAAATCTTAGATATAGGACAGCATTCATTGTCAGGGAGTTATCTTTAAGGAATCCAGTGTGTGACAGCAATCTTGAGGGTAACCAGGGCTTTTATTTGAACTGAAGTTTAATTTCACATTTGTCTGTGATATCTGTAGATGTGTATCTGAATTCAAAGCCACACACAGCACATTAAGCTGTCCTGAAAACTGATAGAAAGTCCAAGGAAGCTATTAAAGCAAGGGTACAGAAAGATGTTGGATTACAGTGACAGATGAGTGTTGTGTCTGTTTGTGCTTTGGTACTGGTGGCCTGACTGATGCTGCTGTGTGAAGCAGCTGATGTGATGGTATCCTCTTAAACCACCACCACTCAAATGCATATTGCTGTCAGGTATTTAGACAGAGGTGGAAGTCAGCGTGGGCAGAGCAGCTGTGGGGGGAAACTGGAGGACAAAGGATGTGGTAACACTGTTCTCAGGGGTGTTGGGGGTATATTTAAAAAAAATAAGGCTGCAGTGCTTTCTTTGGTGTTCAGAAATACTAGGACAGTGCTAAAGGGTGAACATTCAATATTGTATTTTTGTCCCTGGTGTTTTTTTATGATTTTATGAGTAAGACTGAGGCATAATTTTGCTGTTGCAGGAGGATCTCAAATGCATTTGGGTAAGTTTAAAATTAGGTCTTTTACTGAATTTTTCGGAACAGCAGTGCATCTTTTCCAACAGTTCTTATTAACTGTTTGGTTATTTGTGAGCTGAAATAAATAAGTGCTTTTCTGTTCTGACTTTTTTTATAGTCTTGGTTGCTCGTGGTACAGCAAACAGAACAGCTGAGCAAAATAATGAAGACACATGCCGAGGATCTTAATTCTGGGCCCTTGCACAGGCTTACAATGATGATCAAAGATAAGCAGCAAGTTAAGAAGAGTTTCGTAGGTGTTCATCAACAA
Organism: Rhagologus leucostigma; assembly: GCA_013397725.1. Taxonomy (NCBI): domain Eukaryota; kingdom Metazoa; phylum Chordata; class Aves; order Passeriformes; genus Rhagologus; species Rhagologus leucostigma. Next base: position 555,114 of record VZTD01002850.1, on the reverse strand, counting down.
ATTGAAGCAGAGATGTACAAGGTATTTTATTCGTCTGTGGTTGATAAATTGATTATAATTCTATATGTTTAAAAATATTAAACTAAGAGTGGATTTTTTTAGCTGCTGTTTTTGTTTGTGCTGTGGTGAAACATAGTGGGTGATACGTAGAATGCTTAATTGAAATTTTAGTAATTTTCTACACAGTTTGTCTTTTCTGGTAGCTGACAAGACAAAGATGGAAAATTTCTTCTGTATGAATTTCCATGGACAGTTAGCACTAGAAATGCGCTTCTTCCAGTGGAGGATAATTCTTGTGTGACACTTCCCTATTCCATCTTTTTTCCTGTTCTCATTCCACTCCAGACGTTCATGGGACCAGGGCACTGTAAACTTTTTTTAATGAGTGCTCTTGGCACTCAGTCCAGACTGTTTTGGGTGAGGACAGGATTTTAGTCCCTATTCTAAAATATAAAGGAGGTGTAAACCAAACTTTGAGATTGCAGGTGAAACTCTTCGGAGTGTTTTCTGTGACACGTCAGTTGTCGTGCTTGTGTTGAAAGTGCTGTATCTTGTCAGTAAAGCTGACAGAAATCACAGTTTCATTCAGATGCTCTCGGGGAAATTTAGCTAGAGATGTTGAAAATCAGTGATAGTCTGAAAGGTCTACTGAGAGAAGGAAAAGCACTGTTTCTTCTTTCTTCCAGCAGAGAATTCGGGATTTGGAGTGGTGTAATTAAAATGTAACATCTGAGTAAAGCGAGAACACTGTCACTGATTGTTGAGTAAAAGATTCTTGGGCCAGTTATGAGAAGAACTTGGACCTATTCTGTATTTAAACTGAGAATATTTTAAGTTAAAATCTAAATACATTGGCTCTAATAAGATTGCTTCCATAATATGCTAGAATCTTGGCGTGTTCCCCAAGTAGGGACTATGGGGACATCTTTTTTGATGCGTGGTCAGTATGCTGTCATTATTTGATAAAACTTCCAAGTGTTACCGAACTTTGCAAGCCAAATAATCACTCACTGTTGCTTATGGATTGGTGCATCTCAAAAAAGTCAGGATGGAAGAAGAAGAAAAGCTGGTAGCATGTGTTAGAAATAATAGAAAGTATAGAGAATTGCAGAAAAAGAAAAATAAGAAAGAGAGGCTGAATGGAGTAAGATTGATGGAAACTCAGGTATACTTTTAAAAGAGACTGCGCAATGTTTTTTTTTTCTGTTAATAGGGCAAACTCTAATAAAACCTCTAATAAAAATGTCTTTTAAAATAAGACTTTTCCAGAAAAACATAATGCATATTGAGCACTCGCCAAACGATTATTACAAACCATATTGACTTTATTTAATTATGGGCTGCATAGCCATGAAAATATTTTGCATCCTGCTGAATAAACTTACACTGTTGTTTGGTTTGAGGTTTTTTTGGTTTGTTTTTCTTTCTTTTTTCCCCTTCCTGATTTTGCAAAGTATTTGAATAGTGTTCTCCCATTGTTAGCTGACATTGTTCGAGGTTTTGTGTACCTGGAGCCCTTTCAGAATGACTGCCTGAAATTCAAAATACTTCTCATGTTCTGTGGTATTACTTCTGCTTTTGTTATGCGTAGAAGTAAAATGCCGGTTATATCCCAGGGCAGTATCCAAAGTTTGTGAACATCAGTGTCTGTTCGGCTCCTATTTTTAGGATAAGCTGGCATAAAAGTGTGTTAAGGTGAAATACATATGTGTCATCCTTTCTTATTCTAGACACCTCTACAATGAGGAATCTTATGGAGAAAAGTCTTAAGGACAGTGAAATAACATGGCTTTTGCACAAATGTAATAGGACTTGAATCTTGTAGATTTATTCCAGTTTCCATTAAGATGTTGAGTAATTTTCTTTCTTCAGGAAATTCAAGGGGAAAAAAGTAGAGTATTAATTAGAGTGCTGATTAGGTGGGTAAGACCTTTTGAAATAAAAACTGAGTTTAAAGTAATCCTTGACCATGTTAGTTCCTTAAGTGTTCTTTGGGAACAGATATGCTCTTGGTGTTGGTTTTATCTGTTGAAAAACACAATCTAAAAGTCAGTAAAATATGTAATGCAAGGTTATACATAATTATAAAGGTTTCATAATGCCAGTGGCCTTTTATTTTTCAGTTTTCTGTAAGAGAAGCTGTTTGTGTTATTTAGATCTTATTTGTGGTCTACAACTTCTTAACTGAATCTTTTTCTTCATCTGCCGTGATGTCTTTATAATACAAATTTGGCATAAAGTTATTTCTCCTGTATCACCTCTATTGGTGTATAATAACAGCAGTTGTGAGTATAATTTGCAGAGTGTAGAAATACGAGATGAGTATATGTGATTGATGTGGAGGAAAGGTTCTGCCTTTAAATTAAATTTTGCACAATTGCACTGAAAATAGAAGCTATAGACAGCACTTTGTTGGATCTTTAAGGAGTTTCATTAAGTTTTCAGGTGTTCTGAGGGGTGAAAGAGTACTGTTATCTGGGCCTTGCCTTGTGAAAAAAAGGGAAAATTGTGAACTTCAGCCTTCTTCCTGCCAGCTGTAAGAGGAACAATTTTTCAGTAGAATGAACTTCTTTTTCTGCACATTCACTGAGAGGAGCACTTCCGTTAAAATCAGTTAATAAGTTTATCTTCCGTGATTTTCCAGTGGAAGTCTATTCTTCAGTTGGTTTTTTTTCTGTTTTTTGGTCAGAATTTTTTGTTTTTCTTTACAGTATTGCGCTTTCTTTACAATTGTTTGGTATTATGATGGCTGGTTTGTTACTGGCTTCTGTTTGCAAGGTCTTGATTTGGGATTATTTCTGAACAGTGCACTAGTTTTGTCACACAGTGAATGAATGCTGGGGGTAGAAGAGAAAACTTTATTTTAATTTTGTGACCAAAAAAGTTATGTTCAGTACTCTGTTTCACGGTAGAGGTTTTTTGGTTGCTTGCTTGCTTGTGTAGTTGGGTTTTTGTTTGGTTTTTTTTGTTTGTTGGCTTGGTTTTTCTTTTTAAGGGTTTAAGTTTTGCAATTTAGATAGACCGTTTCATGCCAAGTTGTTGTTCCTTAGTCATATGTATGAAGTGTAATGTTTAAAAAATTCTGCTTTTTTTTAGGTGCTGAAGAAATTTCTTCCTATGCATAGGACATTTTAAACTAGTATGATTTGTTAGGCATCTTTTTGATGGGTTTTTTTTTCCTTATAATTGAAATGAAATATTGTTGATGATGAGCTGGATTTTCTAAATATATTTTTAATTACACTGATGTGAATGGGGATCTGTGTCTTAGGCCTCTTATTTAATTCCATGCTTTTATTGATTTTGCACCGTGTAATTTGTAACATGTAATTTGCACTATGTGATTGCACCATGTAATAGCCTATTAAGATTTTCTCAAACCAGTGGAAAGTGTAGCACCCTGATTTTGGATAATAAATTCTGTTAATTCTCTTTTACTAATGCTGTGTTTTTCTAATGTGTTGAGAATAAGTATTTTTAATGCTTTTTATATTTCTGTTTTTTAAAGGTCACTAAGACGGAACTAGAGAAACTAAAATCTAGCTACAGGCAACTAATAAAAGAAGTAAATTCTGCCAAAGAAAAGTATAAAGAAGCTGTGGCTAAAGGTATGATTGACTTAATTTTGTGTATTTGTTAGTGCGTTTTTCAAACCTGGTAAAACTCTTAGTATGAAACAAGGTAATTTTTTTTATTTTGAGCTACTTGCTTACAATGTAAAAGCTCATTTAGTGTCTTAAGTAAGACAGGCTGATTGTCATCATGTATGCTTGGTACAATCTTTTAAAAATTTGTAAAATATGAATGGTGATTCTTTTCAGTTCTCATATTATTCCTTCAGTGGATGTTTTTGAAATCTAAAATTGCTCAGATGGGCTCTTGTTTCATCTGCTGTGTAGCTGCAGCCTACTTGCCTGTGAACTACTATTGTTGCTACAGTGGCACTACAGTTCCTGTCAGTGTAACACATCAAACCTTTGTCAACCTCATCTAAAAGAGGAAAATAAGTCATTTTCACACTGAGATTTTTTTTTTTTTTTAGGGAATGATCAGTTCAATCTGCATGGATTTTGACTCCTGTTGAAGTGTGCTTGAATGATGAGATTAAAGAGAGCCTTTGTTCTGTTATGTATTGAAATATCTTGCTAATAGTTGTTCTTACGTGTCCCTCTAAGATTTTCTTTTCTTCCTTTAGTGAAAATTGACTGAATGGCAGTATGTGAGTGTAATTCCAAGACCCATCTTAAGGTTTTGTCTGACTGTCTAAACAATAGTTAATGTTCTTGGTTCTGTTGCAGTATAGTTATAGTAGCTCTCAGTGAGGAGAGAAAGATGGTTTCTTTCCAGATTTGCCTAAATTTGGACAAAACAGCAGAGGTTAAGAAGTTACACTTAGCACTGTTGAACTTTCACTGGTTTTTTTCTTTTACTGAAGTGCATAATTACTACTAATTAAAATGCCTACTTAGATGTTCATTTCATCCAATTCCATGTTTTCTATATGTAACTTAATTTGGTTACTTGGTAACCTCAAGTAACTACTTAACTTTGGAATATGTAGTATGTAACATGGAAAATAGAATAGGTTGTTCAGATCCTAGTGTGGTAACAGAAAGAAAGGATGAAACAGGCTAAATATAACAATCTGGTCATTCTCTATTCCTGAAACACCAAACTTTCCCATTGGAATAAAGGACTGTTTTGGCTGTCAGCAGCTGTAATGTTTTGATGTGGTTTTGATTAACTGAATTAATGTTTCTTTAGATAGACAGCAAACATAAATTGTTTTTAAGACACTTATCTCCTGTGGTTTTCTTTGACCTTCTCTTTCAGGGTTTTATCTAATGTTTATCTTATTATAATTCATACTTAATTTTGCTTCCGCTAAAATCTTACTGTAAGTCTGTTTTGACAAACACTGACACCCATAAAAATGTTACAGGTTTTTCTCCCAAAAATTGCAGAACTGCTTCTGCCCCTCTGCACCCCAGGCCCTGTTCCTGTTTACAAATATTTGTGCATTTAATGACCTACTACAGTTCTTTATTGGCTGCAGGTCAGCTGAGCCGCTTCAATTTTTTTAAGTCATGGTATTTCTGAGCTTTTAAGTTGTCAAACTGGTACACTGGTGAGGTACTGGAAAGGTAGGGAAGTCTTAAAATTACAATGCTTTATTATTCCAGGGTATTCTTTATTCAGTTAGCTATGCTGTACTAGTTTGAAAGCAAACAGTGAGAGGCTCCAAGTCAGAAATATAATTTAATGGGAAAAATAGAATAAATGCAATAGTACAAAGAAAAACCACTGACAGAGTCAGAATACAACCTGACCCCCTGTCGGTCAGGGTGTTGGTAGCAGTACGATTAAATGGTGGCTGCAGTCCTCCTGGAGTGATGGTTCTGTTGAAGCAGTGATTCTGTAGAAGGGTCTGGTCTTCCCCTGAAGGTCCAGTGGTGGTGTAGAAGGGCCTGGTCTTCCTCTGGGAATCCAGTGGAAAAGGCTGCTCATGCTGTTCCAAACCCCAGACTATATCCAGGTGGGAATGCTTGGCTACTTCCCCTGGGCGAAGCATCTCACAATGGGGTGGTGAGTCACGAGGTAAGGCATTGATGGGCCCATTAACAGGAGATAGTCCAGAAGGAGGAGGCAGGGAACATTGCTACACCTGGTTTCAACAGCTCATGAGGATGGTAATAGAATACACTGTAACCCAGGACATATACTTAGTCAAATTATGTGCTATTAAGATACATTACTTTTGTTAATGTACAAACTGGTTCAGTTTTTCAGGATTTCAAGAATTATTGAAAACAAGGGAAGAAACAGTGCTTACCACAACGGTGGGAGGGCATAACCAAGTATTGAAAATAAGCTGAACACCATTTTGTTAAACAAAAAAATGAAAATCTTTTGACAGCAGCTCTTGCAAGTAATGTGTTAAAGTAGCCCATCCAGGTTCATATGTGTAAAATGTTGTTTTGAACAGTTTATTCCTCCGAGAATCAAGTCTCTAAGACGGTGAGTGCCCTTGCCTGTCTGGAGCCAAAGGGGACAACTACCTCTTAGGACATACAATTTTAGCTTTGCCCTGGGGGTTAACTGCAACTTTGTGCAGCACCTGTACGAGCTGGTCCCCAGGAAAAGAATGAAAATTACACAAAGTAGTGTCTGACAAATGTCTCTGTTTGGCAGGAGTAGTGATTTTGAAATATAGTGACTTTTTTCTGCTTTGTTTTGGAATAGCAAAGCCGCTTTCTGGTGAGAGAGTAGGTTTATTAGAGCTGCTATTGAAACAGGTACAACTGGTTCTTCAGCTTGTGAAGAGAATTACTCCCCAGTTTTCTGGTTGAGTTGTTAAAAGTGATATTAAGTTCTGGGCTAAACACACGCGGTAGAGGACATTAACTGATAAGGGTAAAGGCTGGCAAAGTTTATACAGTGGAAAGTGATTTTATGATTTTCTGGAATCAGGAGGTATTCTCAGGTAAACCTGAATTTCTGTGTTTGCTACTTTGCACCAGCTAAGTGGGCAGTCACTTTGAATCAATGACACCCTAATGCAGGGTTACACGTGTTATCATGTTTTGCTGAAAACAGTAGGGGGACCATTGGAAGGAATAATAATAAGAATAATAAGTTAAGGACTGCATAATGATACTGGTTAGTTACAGGTTTTGTTAGTGTTTGGGCAATGGGTGAAGCATGTGGGAATTTTTGGATAGTTTTTTAGTGGAGAAAAGGGAACTGGTTTCTGAAGGAATGCAGGAGTCTTCATCATGGAAGACTTTGTTCTGTCCAGATCTGGAGGAAGGTTAAAGTGTCTGAGAGTGGGGCCCGGAAGCTGTTCTTTGGAACCCTCTGCTAGCACTGCTTCTGCTTGTGCACAGAGGGAAGCAGTGGGACAGTTGTGTTGCAGAGAGAGCACCACTGAGCCTTGGCTGCCACTTCAGCCTTAGGCTGGGTTGCACTTCCTTGTCATGGCCACCAGTGCCTGCCTGATGGCTCAGTCAGAAATGACTGACTGACCTTGTTTGTTCTAGGCCTTACCCCAGTAGGTCATGTATAGCTGCTCCTTTCTGGACCAGTGATTACTATGGGAATCATAAATGCAGTCTGGTTTTCTTGGGCATGGAGGCTCCAGGTGTCAGGCAGTCTGGTTGATGTTAGTCATTTGCATGATAGTTTTCTGCCTTTTTTTCTCCAGTCATTCATTCTTACGGCTTTTTAATGTATGGTAAGAGATAACAGACTGAGAGGCGATGAAGTCAGCAAGCTAAACTAGTGCCTCTTTAATGAGGCATGCTTCAGTTTTTGGAACTCTATGGACAGATTGAATACAATAGTCTCTTCTGGATTAGAAAGCTTTGTTTAAAAACTCCACAAGGTATGTACAGGGAATGCAGAGCATTTTTCTTTGCAGAACTGGAACATTGGAGTCACAGGGGATACAGGGGTCTTTGGAGCAAAATATAAGACAAAAGCTTACTCTGTTATTTTTCTGTGATGAAATGGACAGCCCTGTGAAATGTTTTGTATGTATGATATTTAGAAAAAACAGTGTAAACGTCTTACAACAGCAGTCCAAAGTCTCAGAGTGCATACAAGTCTGAGTTTACAGTGCTGTGCTAATCAGTGATGCTGAGTAACAAGGTGATTAGAATGTGGCACATTGATGTTGGTGCTGCAGAAAAACACATCAAGCCAAAATTTGTCCCAGATGGAAAAGGCATTGTTGCACTAAAGAAGTCACAAATCTTCTGAAATAATTTATGAAATAATTTATGAAATAAATAATGTATTAAGAATACAAAATGGAGACTGTAGGACAACTGTAAGTATCAAGTGTGATATTTCATTACAGTTTGATTCTCATTTGGTTGGACCAGTTACTGCTTCCACTTAAGTTTGCTCTTTGCACAGTTATTTTTGTTTCAGCAGGATTGTGCATCTCTATTTAGTATAATTCAGTTTGTCTGTGGGGGTTTCAAATGTTTTCATCCTTGAATTTTTTGATTAAGCATTACTTACTGCTGTATAAATAAGGAAATAATGATTACATGAAACAATAATTTACTCAACTCATTGCATGTTTTTTAAAAAGTTGAAATGCATTAATGAAATTTAGCATCTGTTTTTGTAGCTGATTTTGATGTTACGTGTTGAAGTGTGGAACAGTTGCTCATATATCAGTAAATACTGCAAGTTGGAACAGAGCGAGTGAAGCTTTGGGAGGTTCATACTGAATTTTAATACAACATACTCTTTAGAAAAAATTGTGGGTTTTTTTGTAAATACATTAATTACATATGTTTATTGTATTCTTATTCCTAGTTCATTACTGATTGAATGTAGAAATTGTGTTGCAGCATTCTTATGTAACATAATGGATCTGAAATAAATAGTAAAGGAAAAATACATTGATTCTAAGTATTTAATATCATAATTCCATTTTATGCTTCTAGAGCAGCATAAAAATACTGCACCAGATTTCTCTAGGCTTGTGTTCCCTGACAATGTTGTGATTTAGAGGAGCCTAGAAATATTAACTGTACACCTAGCACATTATACCACATTGCTTCTGCTGGAAGAATGTTTTCCCTGCAACTCTGGTGATTTAATACTTCAGAATTGATGTGACTTCTGTGATACAAGCTGAAGTTGCACAGCAGCATAAGCTCACATCTATGATAAATAAGGGAGCTGTTAAAAAAGCTTTCAATAAATCAAGTTATTGCTCTAGTATTCTTTGTAATAGCTGAGTGGTCAGAAAATACTTATTAGGTGGCTGGTGCATTCATTCTGAGATGCCTTTAAAATTGTTATTATACAACTACATTTCCTAGTGGCACGTGTTGCCTGTAGTTGTTGCTGCAATGAGGGAAACTCCTAGTAGGATGTTTTTTAAGCTTAATTTTGACTGAAACTCTCCTATTGTTAAGACAAAACAAGTAACACTGGCTGAACTGGTCTGTCTTACAGAGGTCAGCAGACTGCATAGATTTAAAATTAATGCTCTACTGTAAGTGTTTCAACACTTACATACTACCAGTGCAGGCTTGGAAGGGGTAGGGTTGTTTCTTTGTAAAATAAAGCTTCTAGAGCAGGAAACCCTGGGGAGTGCAAAGAGATTGTGGTGAGTTCTTGTGGAGTGTGGGACCAGCTTTGACATACTGTTTCCTCTTAACATAGACATGCAACCCCAGGATGTGCTCTCCTCAGTCCTCACAGACCAGCGGGCACAGGACTGAGAGAATTGGCTGGAGGTGCTTAATAGTTCAAACACCTGCTAGCAGTTCAAAAGATAGAACATTCATTTTTGCTATTTTTATGCTATGTTATTTACTTAAGATTAGGCTGATAGCTTTGGTGTACTAATACTTAACTCAGAAGTTTAGATCTGGTGTTCTGTGAGTTTGAACTCTTTAAAATACACAAATAGTCTTGGGGTTTTTTTCCCATTAGAAAACTATTTACTATTTGCAATCATTAACTTGTTAAGTAATAATTGGGAAACACTTCTTATCCTCTTCTCAAAAATCGATTGAGTGGAGAAAGGAGTAAGTGATTTTATTTGTTGAAGAAACACATTCGTGTAAGACTCTTGCAAGACATAAAGGGGAAAAGACCTTAGAGATTGAACGTGAAGATCCTATCTTGTTTCTGTCTATCTTTGTGATTTTGGTCTTGTAAAACCCGTGTTAATTAAGAGCACTGTGTTTGCATCTCCTGATTTGCAGAGTGATGATAAGGCTGCTCACCCACTAAATTTCTGAGTGTGCTTCAGGAGATAGAACTAACAATCAAAGCTATCCTAGTGTTGTGGCAGCAGTTTGCATAAAAATTACTTTGTAGATAGGAATGTTTAAAAAGTTTGAGGCACGAGACTAAATTGGGAGTGGAGTGGCTGGAGAGCAGCCCTGCAGAAAGGGACCTGGGGTGCTGGTGAACAGCAGGCTCCACATCTGTTAGTAGGGTGATGGGTGTTACCCTGGGGTGCCTCAAATATAGCACAGCCAGACAGTCAACAGAGGGGATTGTCCTGCTGTATTTAGTGAGGCCTCACCTGGAGCACTGAGAGCAGTTCTGGGCCACACAAAATGTGAAGGCGCTGGGACGCACCCAGAGGAGGGCAGCAGAGCTGGTGGAAGGGCTGGAAGGGCCGCCCTGTGAGGAGCTGCTGAGGAGTCTGGGTTTGTCCAGTTTGGAGAAAAGGAGGCTGAGGGGTGACCTCACTGCTCTCTGCAGCTTCCTGGGGAGGGGAAGTGGAGAGAGAGGTGCTGGTCTCTTCTCCCTGGGATCCAGTGACAGGACACATGGCTCACAGCTGGGCCAGGGGAGGTTCAGATTTTACATTAGGAAGCATTTCTTCATTGAGAGAGTGCTAGAACCCTGGAACAGGCTTCCCAGAGAGGCGGTTGATGCCCCAAGCCTGTCAGTGTTTAGGAGGCATTTGGACAATGCCCTCCAAAACATGCTTTAATTTTTGCTAGCCCTGAATTGATCAGGCAGTTTAATGTCATGATTGTTCTAGGTCCCTTCCAACTGAAATAGCCTAGCCTAGCCATAGGGAAGTGAAGCTGGTCTCAGTATGGGAATCCACATGCTTCAAAAGTCATGTCGCTGGTGATTTTTTTGGGATCAATAAGAACTATCATATGAGGAAGTAATTTTCATAATCAGCTATGGTATTTAGATGTCTCTAGCACTGTAGTATGAAATACAGAATTTAAGGAGGTAACTTGGATCGGGAAGGTCCTGAAATCAGTTAAACGGGCAATCAAACGAAATTAGTTAAATAGAGTAATCAATTACAAAGCAAGTTCTATGATGTGTGTTTTTCGTATTGAGCAATGAAACCAGGGAAATTGAACAAACTATGAGGAAATAGAACTGGAGAAATTAGGAGGTTGCCTCCAAAAGTGGAGTGCAACAATTTTTTTCTTGAGAACTCATTGTAAGTTGTGTAATATACTCTTCAGTATTGGGAATCAATTAACATAAATATACATAATTACATTGGCTTGGTATATAAAAGCAGTCCCTTTATCCCATCATATCTAGGCTTTTAAATTATTTGCTGTAATTTAAGTGCTTAGTCTTTACTAAAACTCAACTGAGATAAAGACTATGTTGCAGTCCCACTCTGTGGAGCAGTTGAGTCAATCTTTATGATTCTCTAATGTAAAAATATTTTATTGTTTAAAAAGAAAAATCTTGCTAGAAAAAGAGCAATTTGAAAGCCATGGCCATCTCATTCATAAGTACAAAGAATGTGTTCAGTGTAATGGAGTGTTCTTTTCCAGGCACAATTAAATAATGCTCTGTGAACAGATGTGCCTCCAAAGTTGAAATAAATAAAGAAGTGACTATATTGGAATTTTGTTATTGATAAACAAATGTAAAGACAGCAAAATGCTCAGAAATTATCTTTGTTGTTGAAAATGCTGAAAAAATATGTAGATGGAAAGATAAATGCAGTTCTGGAAAATGATTTGAAAAACCGCAGTCATAAACAATGGGAAATGCTTTGTAGATCACTGTATGCATTGACAGCTTTATAGTTTAGTGCTGGTATTTACAAAAATAGAAGCTTCTAAATCAAACTGAAGAAGAAAAAATTTTTCTGTCTTAAAAATTATTATATGCTCAAGATTTGCGTATTTACTCAAGGGAGGATTGTTGCTTCCTTAAAAAAAAAAAAAAAGAAAAATGGCAAAAGGTCTCATTCTCCCCTCTTTTTCCATTTTAAAATTTTCTGGAATCAAATACTGTGGTACTTAGTGAGATTTTAATGCAGAAAATTGCAGCAACTCTGAAGCCAAGCTGCTTAGCTTTCTGTGGGACCTTGCCTGTTCCCTCCTTAATCCTAAACCATAAGGTCGCTCCTTCTCTGTCTTTCCTCATCCATCCCAAGGCAGAGCTCCATGCACTCCAGCTGGTCTGTCATGTAAAGGGCAACTCCCTCTTCTTGATTTCCTGGGCTGCTTTTCCCTAGGAGTCTGAACTCTCTTTTGCGTAGCTCCAGTCCTGCCTCCGTGATCCCGACAATATCCTGGCCCTACAGCTGCACACAGACACCCAACTCACCATGTTTGTCTGCCACACTGCATGCAGTAATACACAGGCGTGTCATCCCAGCATGTTGAGGTCCTGGAGAGGATTTGGGGGACTTTTCTCACATTGGTGCCTTGTAGGAACCTTCTTGCTCACCTGCACCTGCTGGAGGTGACCGCATCAAATTCTGTTTTGTTTCTGATTGATCCATTCCCATCTTACCATGCGCTTTGCTTAGCAGTCTTCTTCACTGCTCCCTCAGGACTGTGAGTCACCCTCTCCATCCTGTGCAGTTCCTAATTTAAAGCCCTCTTAATGAGGTCAGTCATCTTACTGGCGAAAATACTTTTACCCTGCTTAGGAAGGTGCTTCCTATATTCCAAGCAGATGGTGGTCTGCAAAAAGGGTCCCAAAGTTGTAGAATCCAAACCCCTGTGGCCAACATTGGTTCCACAGCTACTTATCAGCCTGTACTGTCAGTGGCGTCCTTGCACCCTTTGCCTTCACTGGCAGAATTAAGGAGGACACGGCCTGGTCCCTCGTGCTTTTCATGTCTGCCCCCAGAGCTCTGTAGTTACTTTTGGTACCGTCTGGGTTTCTCCTGGCAGTGTCATTGGTGCCCACATTTCTTACAACATTGCCTCTGCTGTTTGTCCCTATACTTACCTATACCCAGAAATTTGGATGGATTTGCTTTTTGCAGTCCCTGAACTACAAGAGACAGTTATGTGAGTTCCTGGTATGTGTTTTAGTCCTCAGTTTCTCTGGATTGTTAGTCATAGTTTATTTATGTATAAAGACTTTCTTCCTTCTTGTTACTCATGTAGATTTTCAGCTTGTCCTTCTATTTTTCATTTGTCTGTTTCCACAATACTAGCATATTTAAGGTTTCTCACTGTGTTTCTATTGGAGGGATGTAACCATATATTGTCACATCAGATGTGTCATTGGCTCCTTTTGAAACTAAATTAATTATCAAAAACTGTGCTTGTGTAATATTGTGTCAGATAGATATTACCTTCATTGTTGTATCTACATGGGATGGCATTCACTGTGCACTGAATTCAAAGGTTATGTTTCAATACCAGGAGCTATAAATCTAGAAATTTAGTTTGTCTGCTGTGAGCTAAGCCTTTATAATGATGTCTGTTGTGTCTTTTATGAACACTTTGTCATCACTTTGGAATGACTGAAGATCTAGCTGGAAAGAGTTGTAAGAGGGTAAAAACCTGAGCTTGTTGGTGTAATTATTTCTTTTAAAGCCAAAATATGTGTGAAAACTTTTTCTATTTGCAGTATTTATTTCCTTAAGGTCAGCTTCTTTGAGGCATTTACGCTCTGCATTGATGCTGATTTAAAAAAATATGAACATTATGAGCTGAAATTTTTCTCAGTTCATTGTCCCATCCAGTATTTTTTTTTTTCCATTCTAGGTGATTATTAGGCCATGAGAGTATAATAATTATGATTGCAAGAACTTCGGATTAGCAAATCTGCCTTTTAATTGAAAATATACTAAAACTTTCTTTTCCTGGATGGCTGTGTTGTACTGTATGTAGTAAAATCTTAGATGAGTTTTTATTAGAAATTGAAATACTAGACTCCAGAATGATTGAAAAAGAATGCCAGCCTTTTGTTTGTAAATGTAAAACTTTCATAATTGAATTTTGCAAGCTTCATAGTGCAGTTTATGGCATGACATATTGTATACACAGTTTCTATTAACATTAAACAGTTTTGTCAACAGCTGATGGCAGTAGAATTATAATTAGATCGATTTATGAAATTCATTATACAGATAAAGAAAATTGGATGTTTTCCTCTGTGCTAATTGACATGTAGAACAAGTGTGTACGCTGCCTCACTGCGTTTTGCTACTTTAAAAAATAAGTTACAATATGAAAATAATACTTATGTAACTGTGTTCTCTGAATTAAATATAGGTCCAAGGCACTGTTTTCAAGCTGAGTGAATATGATAATTTGATTTATGTCACAATTAGCTGAGGTTTTCTGCTGAGTATAGCAAAGGTATTTAGTCCTTAAAACAGATGGGAAAATTGGATAGTTTAGCTGTTAATGAGGTTTCTGAAAGAGATGCAGTATTATTAAATTGCTACTTATGTGGATTTGATAATTTTAGTGTAAATTTTCAGTTTAGTTTAACTGTTGAAGGTAGTTTGTTGCAGTTAACAGGTCAGAAGCCCGTACTAATGGTTCATGGTATGATTTCACATGTGCTGATATTTCATAAGCTGAAAACTGACAAGGGATGTGTTTTAAACACGTAGGTTTTAAGATCTTAAGCGATGACATATGGAGATAATTTTGGATTATTTGATCTACGGTATGCGTGAGTAGGATTAGCTAAACACAAAATAAACCCAAGAAATAATGCAGCGTTTTTGCCTCTTCTACCACCTTGCCTGACTCTTCTGGCTTCCCTGGACAGTGTGTCTCCCAATGGACTGGCAAGCAAAACTTGGTGCTTTCAGCCCTGGCTTCCAACTGCTTTGTCCTCTCCTTTTTCATCCAATCTTCATCCTGTAACTGCTACGTGACCTATTCCCTTGCCTTCTAAACCCTCTTCAGTCACGTTCTGTTATTTCTGCATGTTCCACGTGCCTCTCTTTCTCCAGAAAGACCTTACAGTGTGTATGTTTTGCTCCGAAGATGACCAGGTTGGCTTTGTAGCCTGCTGTATTTACAAATAAATCTGTATGATACTTCTGTATGATCCTCTGAAATTAGTTGAAGTGTTCTCCTCAGAAATAATGTATACAGAGGAGGAATTTAGTCCTTAAGGCAGACGCGAAAATGGGATTTTCCACATCAGACATGCATGTTTGGGGGGTATTTAAGTTCTGGGTTATTATTCTGATATGTTGGGTTATTTTTTTCCCCTTATAAATTGTTGACATGTCATTGAGAAATAAATTGCATGATTCTTTTTGTTTTGGGGAAATAAAAAAAATTAGTCTGCTCATGAAACACGAGTTTAGATGGTTTGCCAAAGATAAAACCTGCTATGTCTGGCTAAAGTTTAGGATAGACTTGTGAATGTTATCTCTCCAAAACAGTTCTACAGAAATTTATAAAGTAGATTGTTTCATTCATATCTACATGAAAAGTTATTCTCTGGTGACGGCTCTGGAGATGTGTTTTGTCTTTGTTGTACAGAGTAACTCAGGTAAATGTAGTGTAAGAAATCTGTTACCTTCCATGTACAAAATTAGGTCAGCAGTTGGATTGTTTTCAATTAAATGAAAGACATAATACCCTTTTAAAGTGATTTTTATTAATGCGTGTTTGAAATGTAGCTGACAGTGGCGAGGTAGCAAGTGTTTAGAGAGCCAAATGAGAGTACAGACTGATAGAAACATGCTTCAGCTTCATGGTAATTTGTTACCAAGGGAGTTCCTGAGTCAGAAGTGCTGTCCTAATTCTTAGTAGCTCTTCAGGATGGTTTTTTTTTTAATTTTTTTTTTGCTTACACTTGTCCATTTACTGTTAAACCATGTAAGTTTTTTATGCTTACGATAACTTTTACCAAAAGAATACATAGGTTAGCTGCATGCTTATTGCAGTAGGTCTTTGTTTTTACTATTTCCATATAATGCCGTATGGTTTTTATATAGAAAGAGGTCGTGCAGGTCTGTTAACTGTGTCTCTTCTTACATGTTCCTCCTCAGATTCCTAGTGCTTCAGGACTCTTCATTGTAGTCATTCTTTCTCTATTTGTCTTGTTTCCTACCTTTCTGATGGTTAATGCCCTTCTCTAAACCTTTTGTGTGTCAAATATATCCTTCTTGAGGTCAGCAAATTGCATACTTCTAAGTGGATTTAAGGAGTGGCATACCAACCCAGTCTACTCCTTTGCTGAGTAACATTGTGTTTGGCAGCTGCTGAACACTGAGTTAACATTTCCATCAATCTTTTTGTACTGACTCCAAGATCTCATTTCTGTGTGCATTCAGTAAGCTTATAACAGATTACTAAACTTGAATAGTTTTTACCCATGTGTGTCTCTAAATATTCACTCTATGATTTACCATTGTGAGTTTTAATCAGTACCTCTCAAGGTTTCTTTTCCAGTTCTTTTGGTTTCCCTATTTGCTTCTTTCAGCATCTTCATCATCATCATCATCATCATCATCTTCATCACCTCATTTATCAGAGCCCAGCTGATATTCCTGGGGCTCTCCGCTGAATACCTATTTCCTCCTATAAAAACTAATCATAATATTTCAGCTAAAACTTTCTCAAGTACCTTTGAAGTTTCAAAGCTAAGCACCATCCAGGCCTCATAATTTGTTCTTATTTCATTTATTCTCAACAACCTCTTCTTCTGACACCTCAGAAGAAAGAGATTCATTGACTCTTTCACAAAGTAATTTTTCATCCTGGAAATCTCTAAAGGTCTTAGGTAGTGATCACAGAAGAAAAAAAATTTCGTTTCTTGTGCCAACTCCTTTTATATGGTGGCTGTCATTTACTTTTTCTGACAAGCTTGATGACTCCAGTGTATATGAAAGAGGATTTGTTACTGGTTTTCCCTCAGCTTTTTTTTTAGTGTGCCTTTAGTGTGTCTCTGTTTTGATTTATTTGAGTTCACAGTCCCTTGTGTGTTCCTTATATGACACAGCTCTTCAAGGTCTGCTTTCAACCAGCCGTTCTATTGCTTAGCTAGGAATGCTTACATTTTCTTTTTTCTCAACTGCTTTGTGATGGGTAGTAGACATGTTTTTTATTACATAAATTATTTTAAGTTTATAAGAAATGCAATGGTCTGAATTAGATTGCTTTAGGTAACATATGTTTATCTGTGCAGGTAGTTGTGACTCTGTACTTGATATTTGCAATATGGGACTCATTTAAAATGATTTTAGTTCCTGAAAAAATAATGAGATACTTGATGAATATCAAGAAGACAGCAAGGGTGTCACTAAAAGCTTATGTGTCTATTCCAGTTATGGCTGAAATAGAGTTAATATTCCTCGCAGTAGCTGTTATGGAGCTGTGTTTTGGATTTGTGGTGGAAACAGTGTTGATAACATGCCCCACATATCTGTGCAGTTACTGTGGCAAAAAATGGA
This sequence comes from Rhagologus leucostigma, assembly GCA_013397725.1. Classification (NCBI taxonomy): domain Eukaryota; kingdom Metazoa; phylum Chordata; class Aves; order Passeriformes; genus Rhagologus; species Rhagologus leucostigma. The sequence goes on along the minus strand of VZTD01002850.1, from coordinate 537,965 downwards.
ATAGGTGACCTCTTGAGTTACTGTGTGGCTCTGCATTTTGACTCTGAACTGGTCCTGTCAGCTTGAACTTGAGGACTTCCAAACTCGGTAGTGCAAAGCTGAGGCTGTAGAGCCAAACCTCCTGATCAGGATATCAATGTGATAGGGAAATGTTAAATTGTAGGAAAGAAGCTGCCCATTTTGAGCAGGAGTAGTAGTGTGAGAATTCAGCTACTCATATGTAGACTGCATCACTGCTTTATTAGGGTTATATGTAGCAATAGGAATGATTGAATACAAAAAATAATATATTTTTAATGCATCTGGTGTAGTAAGACATCTCTTCCTCTTCTATTTATTTACAAATAAAAGAATAGCTTTGAGATAGTCAGGTGTCTGAGATTTCTTTCTTGTTCATAGTTATATTATTTTTTCACTTGTGGTTTACAAATACTTTTAGATAAAGAATTGTCACATTTCTGCTCAAGAAAAATAACCTTTTCCTTACGTAGTTTATGAATTAGAAAACCTAGACATTTGATCATACTAATTATCTGAAGATGGTTGGATTTTACCTTCCTCAGAGAAGTACCTTAAAAATTACTGTAGATAAAGGGGCAAACTTGTCATAAATCTACCAGGTGTATGTCATCTGCAGGCCTGTATACTTTAAATCACCATGTGCATTTTTGATTTGTTTTCTCCCAGGAAAGGAGACAGAGAAAGCCAAAGACCGGTGTGAAAAAGCCACTATGAAACTTCATATGTTGCATAACCAGTATGTGTTGGCACTGAAAGGAGCACAGTTACATCAGCACCAGTATTATGATAGTACGCTTCCTCTGTTACTTGATTCACTACAGAAGATGCAAGAAGAAATGATTAAAGCCCTGTAAGATGTATTCTTATATATTTCTAACTTGTACAATTTTCTATGTGTAATATTCTAATTAATTTATAGGAATAGTTGAAAATAAGAAACTGTGATTAATTAATTATACATCGGGATAACAGTTGAAAAAAGTCTATCCAAATGATGCAGACAGTAGTTCTGAGAGCTTAAGCTTACCAGCAAGACACCATCTTCTTATAAATTCTTACAGATTGACTGCAGTATTTGTATTTAAGCTCATGATTTGTCCTTCAGCTCATAAACTATGGCAAGTTTTCTTCTTCTCTGGCAATCATTATTAAGAAATTCCACCAGCAACAAATTTGGTTTAAACTGCCCAAGTGTCTTTAAAGTGATTGTGGAGGAGGGCCAAGCCAGATGCGTGATTGATGATAGCGGGGGAAGAATTAACAGGATTGTGTAAACTTGATCTCACTGTGAGGAATCCACCCTTAAAAATACAATTACCTCTTTCCCAGAAGATAATTTTTACATCAGTACAGAATATGTGCAAAGTGATGATCTCTGAGAACAGATATTGAGGACTTCTATCCCTCCTTTCTGGTTTATAACCACCGTGCTGCGTCTTTAGCATGTCTCAGCCTAAAAAAAAGGGTGGTTACCTTTTTTTGTTGGTATTGTTCATTTAGATGTGAAACACTCTTCTTTAACTCATTTTCTTACCTATTCTGAAGTTAGTGTTCATCTTGATTTCAGTGCACGTTCTGCACTTTACACGGTGCAGGCATCATTAGCTTCCATATGCAGTATCATATTAATTTTTTGATTCAGGTGCTGCTATTGAAATAAACCTTTGTAGTAGTCCCTGTACAGTCCTTTTAATTTTTTATGTAAGATCACAGCAAAAGGCTACATTTAAATGTGTGTGCTCTAATTAAGGTGATTTTTTTAGAATTGTGAGATATGATAATTGACTGAAGAAATTTATGATGGAACAAGAACTTATTGAAACCACTCATCTTTGCTCTGCCTGGAGTAAAAACCTGTAAAAAATATTTTTGTCCCTACCTAGACATTTTTTGAGTTCTGAAGTTATTGGAAAATTATTTTTCTATAATAACTTCCTTGTACATAAAAGATGCTGATTTCAAGTGTAGAGCTTAGTGTGACAACCTGTGTGAAACAATACTTCCTCAATAACCGTAATTTTGCAGGTGAATTAGTTTTTTAAACTTGAAAAAGTATAGATTAATATTGCTAATGATTTTTTCTTTTTTTTTTTGTCATTGTAATTGATACAGATTCTCTTTCTCTTAGATATGGCATTGCTATAGTTGATGTTTAGCTATCTTTTCATCACACTCCATGGAGTATTTTCTGGAACCTTTTCATGCATGATATTCTCAGAAGAGGCAAGATTTAATGCCTTCTCTTGTCTATTTTCTGCCCAGAACAAATGTATTGAAAAAATCCTATCACACCTTTTTTTTTTATAGAGTAAACATAACATGAGATCTTATCCAGGGAAAATGTATTTGTACATTTTTTCTCTGCATATTTGGCGAGCCAAAATTCATCAGTGTTTTTTGAGAGGCCACCATGCTTCAGATCCTGGCAAGCTAGCAAATTTGGCAGGGATAAAAATGAAATCGGAAATAATTATGAAGGTACATTCTGAAGGAAAGCTAGAAGTTAAGGAGAATAGAAGGGTGTTCTGAGTATGTGTCACTGGATGCTATTATGAGCAGTGTCACAGTGTCACCTCTTCCTCTGCCATTCACTCTTCACTTGGTTTTTCCCACTCTTGAAAGCAGGTAAGGACAAGGTTTGGTGGCTTGTACTTTCTCACAGCAACTTCTTGGTTGATTTTCTCTCCTCTTGTAAATATATGCTTACTTGTGATTTATGCCTGTTTTTGTCTGAATGACAAATCATAATATAAATTAATTTAAAAAATAGTTAAAACCAGTGTTTAAAGGAAATGCACACATTTCTGTAACTTGTTTTGCCTTATGCCAGAATATATTTTGTCATGAAACATGGAAATCTTCAGTGTGGGTTTTAACAAGCTCTGCAAGTCCTGTGTGAAAAAGAACATCATAACTGAAGTCTATACATTCCCTTTCTTTGTAATCTCCCCAGTTTTTGTTTAGCTATGCTGTGTGTAGGTGCACTGAAATCAGTGGAAAGAGCATGGTCTTAAGAGACTCATAGCCAGCCTAAGGCTGTAGATAAAAGGCCACAGGTGATGCATTGTTTCTTTGAATAATATATTGTCTCATTTTTCCCTTTTTAGCCAGTTGTAACCAGAGTTTGTACAAACAGCAAATTGAGAATTTGAAGTATCTTCAATGCCATCTATGCCTTCAGTGCCATAGAACTGTCTGGTTATACACTAGAATTTTTTTTCCTCTCTAGAAAAGGGATCTTGGATGAGTACAGTGAGATCACCAGTCTTGTAACAGAAGAGATTGTGAATGTCCATAAAGAGATCCAGACCTCAGTTGAACAGATAGACCCTAACTCTGAGTATAACGACTTCATAGATACTCACAGGTGAGTATTTTCATCTCAGGTGACCATTTTCATCTCATGTTTCTTCTTGGGAAAACCCTGCATTAAACTGCAACTCTGCTTAAGTGTTCAGAGGAATTTCCTTCTGTTCGGTTCGTTTTACATTGTTACTTGTAAAATTTTATCCTAATTTGAAAATTATTCTACTTGCATGTACAGAAAGCTGGCGGAACAGACTGGCTCTGGAAAAACAAATTTCTAGTTACATGAGAAGAGCCGTAACTTTGGTACTGACAGCAGAGTACACATTACAGTCTAGACTCAACATGAGCCAATTTACTGTTTATTTAGACACAATTTACATTCTGGGCTAAACTTGTTCTAGTTTAAAGTCAACTCTAGGTACCTTTGTACTCTGGTTATTGCAGACTGAGACTAAAGAGCATGCAGATAATGCAAGGAAGTTTTTACTTAAAAAGTAAAGTGTATTTCCCATTTATTGAGCTATTACTCTGTATTAGTATACGAAGAAATAGTCCTAAGGCTTCTTGCGTAATCTTTTTGTTGTTGTTATGTGTGAATTGATGGTCGTCACATGCAGGTTTATGACAGAAGCAGGAAAGAGTCACCCATTCACATTGGTAGTTTTTGAGAACCTTTATTGTGCTTTGAACTTGATTCAAAGAATTGTAGTGCATTTTATTATCTCATGAGATTTTAGAGTTATGTTCTTTGTTCAAAGGAAAAAGAATACGTATCCAATTGCTATCTATCCTTTTATTTCATATGTAATTTTAACTATATTCTAGTTAATGAAGTATTTCCAAACCTAATATTTTGCTCTGTTATCTACTCAAAGATGCATGTTGATTTTGAAATGATAACAGTTATTTACTAAATTAGGTCATCAGAAGTCATTGAACAAGAAATAGAGTTTGATACATCTTTACTAGAAGAAAATGAAAACCTTCAAGCTAATGAGATCATGTGGAATAATTTAACAGCAGAAAGTTTGCAAGTCATGTAAGTCTCTTTACAAATCTTTCATTCTTTGGAAATGCTGTTCTATGTTTTATCTATGCTCACTCAGATCCTTGCATGGCTGTGTCCCCATTTTTAAGGTCCAGTTTCTAAATGTAGTATTTTCAGGCTACAGACTCTTTCCCATGCTGGTTCTACTGTTCTTTGCACGAAATCTTTCTCCTTAGTCTCTCCAAAGACTTGCCATCATTTTTAATGTATGTTCCTCTCTGTGCCAGTTTATAAAATGCCCCAAATCTACCATGGGTCCTCCTTGGTAACATGCTGGTTCATTTTCCCAGAAGTGTTTCTACATTCACTACTCTAGGAAAAATAGCAAAATATTTTGATGAAACTACTGAGTAGAATTACGTGGTCAGTGATTTAAATCAACATGTAGAAAATCTTCATGAGTGTATTTATTTCTCTTGTTTTTTAAGTGTTTCCTTTTGTTTTCCAAAGGAGATTCTTATTTATTATTGTAACCTTTAGAATATATTAACTTCATAACACAGATGTAGCTGTTGTGTAGCATTTCACAGAGCTTTTAGCTATTCAGGGTGATGAACCTCCTCTCTATGTGTTTTGTTAATATATTGCCTAGTTAAATATTTTCATTACTTTTACCTAGTTCACCTTTAATCATTTGTAATGGGGAATGAATCGACTGCTGAGATTATTATGTTTGTATATTATCAGCCTAAAGTTTTAACATAAAATGGTCCTGCATGGTCACTTGTGAGACTGCAACTATTAATCATACCTTAAAAAAGAGAAATTCAGAATTTCATTGGTTGATGATGTTTTTGCTGTGTCTATTGTATTTTAGTTCATGTTTGACTTATTTGAAGTATTTTCCCCTTAGAAAGTGTAACTGATGCAAATAAGACATCAGTGATATATTGTGGGAGTTTTTGGGTTTTTTTTGTTTGGTTTTTTTTTAAATTTTCATTTGGTTAATCAAACTGTGATCCTTATTTCTTGTAGGTTTTTCTGAAAATCAAAATCAGAGTGAGATATTTCAAATGTAAAGATACTGCAGTGTCTTCTGCAGGTTACTCTAATCCCTGCGTTTTCTCAACATGACAGAAACTCCGGATTTTATTAATTTCTTTTTAAGGTTGTTAATCATCCTCTCTTTTTTTTTCGTATATAATTTGATTACTTTTCGTAAGTCTATTCCTTTGATAAGTATTGAAATAATTTTTTAAATATGAGGTATCTGCCTCCTTAGTCATGAAGCAGCTTTATCTTATGAGAGGATCCTATGATGATTAAGCCCCCCCCAATTCCTTCAAGCATGTTTCTCTTTTCAGTGTGTTCTGCATCATTACTGTATTGAGATTATTCCTGCCTAAACTCTGTAGATGTTGTACATCTTGATGTACTTCAGCACAGTAACAAGAAATATATTGATAGTGAACCTCCCTTTTCAATAGGATATTAAAATTTTTCAAAGATTCTGCCTTCCATAGCTCAAAAAGATAAATTCTTGTTTGGCTTGCCTTTTGTATCCCACTGTTTAGGAATAAGACAGTAGCATATCTAAGTAAAAGAGATGAAATGTTGCTTTTCTGATAAATGTTTCTGATGGAATGTATAGTTGTGTTATAAATGTATGTCTGTATATTTGCCTGCATATATACATTTTCAGTACATTTTTCATTGTGTTCTGTTGCAAGTCTTACATTCATCCACTTGAAATCGTTTTGCGAATTTGAGTGAGAAATTTTATGGTGTGGCATTATTTCTGGAACAGGAATCAGGTAACTCTGTTAAGTTGCTGTCTTTAAGGTGTTCACTTTCTGGTATAGATTTAGGACTCTTGAGAAAAACAGTTAAACTGTATTACGTCCAGCCTTCTTCAGTCATGTTCAGTGTGTAAAAGTATCTGTTGTCCATAGAATTTTTGGTTAAGGAATTCCAGAAATTAACTTCCTATTTTGTGAACCTGCTGATATCTTTTTTCATTTTATGGCTCTTAAGCTTTTGTTTTGGAAGAGAATAGGAACGACCTGTTCCTTTCTGCCTGTGATAATGTAGATTTCTGTTCAACTTCTGCTCTGTGATCTCTATTTCAGAGTGATGTTTTAGCTTTAGTCTGTCCTTTCGCAAAGCTTGCTCATCCTTTATCCATCTTGTTGTCTTTATTTAAATGTTTTCAAGGTTACTATATTAGTTTTGAGATGAATGACTAGAATTTTACAGGTAATCCAGATACATAGTTTAGAGGGAGACCTTCCGAAGTTTCCAGTGTTCTTACTCTGCTTTGGTTTTAACAAATGCTGGAGAATCATTCAATCTGACTTTCTGACCCCAGCAGCTCATCAAGCCAGTGTTTTCAGGTGATCATCTACTGTATCTGCAAGATTTCATTTCTGAGTGATAATGGTCATTTTAGAACCATGCTCCATTCTCTACATAAATAAAGCTTTGGATTATTTTTTCCCCACTGTATATTTGCCTATTTCCATATGTATTGGAATGACAGCCCAGGTATAATTTGTCATAAAGTCCAGAATCGTCCTTTTGCATTCTTCACATCCAGAGCCATCCTTCTACCTCAAATAACATTGTATGATCAGCATTCTTTGTCACTTTTCAAACTCGTCTTTTATTTGGATTATTACAATCATATTAGGCAGTGCAGATTATTTATGAAGCTTCACTGTCCCCTGGGACTGTAAAAACTGTTTAGTCTTATCCTTTTTATCCTTTTGCTTTTTAATGCAGGTGAGAACCCTTCATTTTTTTGTTACAGTTTTCTGTAACTGTCTTTACTCATAGACCTTGCTAACTGTGTTTTAGATATGTTGTTACAGTCTTGCCTTAAAGCCAGTGCAGCCAAAAAGCCTCCCCAGATATTTGCATCAACTGTGTATGACTAGAAATTTTCAAGTAAGAGAAGTGTACTACATCATTTATCCATAGTTGATGACTTTTAAAAAATCAGCTCTGTACATGATGAAACCGTAGAAATTGGACTTTTGATCTTTAGTGTTGAAATTGTGGCCTTGGAGCTTTAAAATTCGACATCATTATGTTTCTTCAGAGAACTACCTTCAGTATCTACCAAATAAAATAAGCACACGTGGTGGATTTATTTCACAAACATTTAAAACATTCAAAGAAATATATTGATTTGTAATCAATAATATTTGGTTGAATCAGCTGTTTTATTGAGTATGCAATGGAAAAATGACAGCTTTGCATCCGTAACTGTTCAACGGTTTTAATGAAGTATATTTTAAGGGAGCATGATGAGAAAACTGGCTTTTACATTTTGAGGTAAACTTATATTTGTGAATAAAGTTTTGACAAAGGCGGTTAGTTAAAAGTCAGTGTTGATCAGCTAACCTTTCTAAGGAATGAGTTATGGTGTCTCCTGATAAATATTCATAGATGTCACTGAATAATATGGAGAAATTCTGAAAAGTGTAGCAGAATAAAAGTTTACACTTTGAAGAGACATGCATTAAAAGCTGAGAGGAGGCAACCAGAATAAGCTAAAGGTTGATCATTGAGCATATTAATATCAAATTCTTCTGAAATATAAGTTCTGTAAGATAAAGCATTTATTTTAATTGGTAGTTGCAGCAGAATGGAGCTTATAACTAAAGCAATATGAAAGGAGTCTTTCCAGGTAGGAGTATTGTGTGGTTTTTAAAGCTGGTAAGTGTTATAGTGATTAACTGGTTAGTAATAGAAACCCTTTTGTAAACTGATTGTATCCAGAAGGCAAATATGACACCAAAAGAAAATTCCTTTGGCAAACCACAGCCAAGATGATACAAGACAGATGCAGAGTTGTCAGCTATAGTCAGTTTGAGTAAAAGTTATTGTTTAAACAAAAAATAGATGTTGAGTACAAGGAGGCAAGTGAGTTTGGTGTATATGGTAGCTTTTTTTTCTTTTCTCTAAGATAAATAAAAATGTCCTAAAGTATCTCAGAAGTTTCAGGAAGAACTACGTCAACTTAATATTCTAATCTGATGCTGCAATATAGAATATAATATCTAGTATTTTTAAAGTGGTGAAATAATGAAGATATGGGATCTGCATGTAAATACTCTTTCCTTCTAGTGATGAACAGTCTTATTAATTAGGTTTTACTTTCATGACTATTGATGCTTGATCATTAGATAAAACATCTGCTTCCTATAAATCAGCTATTAGGCAAATACAGTGTTGATTAAAATTTTGTTTAGAAAACTGATCAAAAAGCAGGAAAAAATTGTTAATTACTTTCTTTAGCAAGGTATTAAAATAAAAAAGTTAGTTGGCAATAAGTTGGAGAACCAGTATAAGAAAACACAGAGAAGTTCAGCACAGAGATTTTGATAGCCTAAAACTAATAAAAATGTCTATGAAAAGTGGAGCTGTGAGGATGTTACTTTAAGGGAAATGTTTTAAGTATTTATCTTATCTCAAAATAAACACATGTAAGAAGGTTTGTCTTTTGGTAAATAAATTTTGATTGTTCACTCTATGCCTTTTTTTAGTAATTTAAGTCTCCTAGAATAATTCATGACTGAGTACAGATCATGTATAATCAGCATTGTATAAAATGTATTGGAAGGAGAGGACTGATTCAGCGTTTAGAATAAAATAATTCAATTTGGTATATATGGACACATGTGGAATGTGCCTCCTAGATATTTAGAGAGTTGGGTGTGCCACTCCCTGGTCTGGAATGGTTTTGGGCAATAGATCTGTGCAGTGGTAATTACTACATGTATTTTGCTTGTGTTCCACTCTACTTCAGTAATTTTATTGAAATTTGGCTTGAAAATACAGGGGAAATAAAGTAAGGTAGTCAAAGATGCGTAGATAAATGGCAAGAAGGAAACAAGATGTACATGCTTATTTATTTTTAAGAGATTGTTCTGACTTAACAATTTCTTGAAGTCAACATTGATATGCATTTTGGAAGTCATCATTATGTAAGACATTTGCATGCATTGTTCAGAATGCAGATGTTGTTGTACATTCATTGAATATTTTGTGTCATTGGAATATTTACCAGGATAATTACAAAGTGTCAGTAATGGTTTTAAATTGTAATAACCCCTTCTCTGTTAGTACTGAGTGGTTTTGTACAGTTTTATCTTTACTTTGAATTAACCATTGCCAGAGATTGTAACCTAAAAAGGATAACTGTGAAACAAGATATAATCACTATTAAAACAGAAAATGATCATTTGTACTTTTGCTATTTCTGGAAGTAAATACAACCCAGCTACTGATTCTGTGTATTTATTTAACACATGCTTTAGGAGATGGAAGGCTTTTGTCTTTCTTAAAGCATCTCATAAATTAGCAGTATATTAGGAAGGCATTGATTCCCAGAACTCATCACATATTTTGGAAAAAAATACTTTCTTGATAGGAGAACCTGCAGGCAGCAGGTCATTCTGTAACCTTGTTTGTATACAGAGGCTAGTATGGAATCTGTAATAATGCAGATCCACAGTGTAAAGGTATATCCACACAAAAAAAGGAAAAAGAATTATCACCAAGCACTGAGTAAGATAATCTAAAAAATAATGCTCTTTTACATCTTCAGGAAAAAGATTACAGTGTTCCCAAATATATACAGTTTATGCATTCATGACTTGGGTTTCTGAAATCTATTTTACAGGTTAAAAACAGTAATAGAAGAACTAATGCAGACACAGCAAACCCTTTTGAGCAAAGAGGAACTTGTGTTGGAACTAGAGAAAAAAATAGAAGAGTCCTCTAAGACATGTGAGAAGAAATCTGAGTAAGTTGAAATTAAATTTCAAAATACAATAGTTTGAGGGGGAAAAATGTCTATAATGCAGTTCCTAAAACTTAAATAACAAATAACCTTCACTGATCTTGTTCTGCTTTTGTGTGTAGCAATTACTGTGAAAAAAACAATAAATTAGTTTCTCATCTCTAAAATAACGCTTGCCTGCTGCAGACCCAAACTCATTGAAGAATTGAGCAGCTCCATGAGTTTAATATAATTGTCATAGTTTTGGCATGGCTCAAGAGCTGGACCTTTCATTAATTCAATGCAACTTGATCAGAGAAGATGAGTGAGTTCAGTTACCTCTCTGTTTGACAGAATTCCTTGTGTAGGTGTAATTCTGTGAAAGGCTTTCAGAGTCGTGTATGACTCGTTCTTATGCAGTAATATGTTTGGAACTTGTCAGGTTAGGTTCATTCTTCTTTCCATTTCCTTTACAAAAGTGTAGATGTTAAGAATGTAAATCTCATACCTTGTAGTACTGCATAGTAAATACCAAAGGTGAGGGCTTAATGAGTGCTTTAGTGCACCATCAATAAAACATTATTTTAAAGAATCATTCTTGGGCAACATCTTTCGATTTTTCTTCTACCTTTGGTTAGAAAAAGTACTCACATACTCTTCTAAACTGAAGTCAGTACAACAGGTAAAGAAACCTTTTGTCTGTAGTGGTATTTTTCTGATTCTTGTTGCAATCAATTTTAATCCTACTAATTTGGTCATAAATATTAGTTTGCAGTACCGGTACTGAATTGGAATACAAGTTCTTCAGGTAATCCTTCATTCACTGAAGAAGTCTTGAAGCTCTTTGTTGAAGGAACCTTGTCACATGAAACATTGTATAGTATTTAATTCACATCCAAAACTTTATTTATGTGTATGATATCTGTGTTTTGATTAGATATTTCGTGTCCTTTCTTTGGTGAAGTCCACATGCGCTCACAGTGCGTTTTCCAATTTTTGGTTCTTGACCTGTCTTCCTTGCTGTATGCTACTTCAAGGATAAACTCTATTTGAACTAGTTGAGTTTGATGGAGTGTTGTTTGGTTTTTTCTGCCTCAGTATTGTTTTGTTACCAGTTACAACTCTCTGAAAATAGTTCAGACCATCCCTGCATTTCTTACTGTGTGGAGGCTTATCTGTCTGATCCTTTAGCAGATGTTTGTGGTGTTGAGGAGATGATTTCAGTTCAAATTGCACCAGTACCTGTTTGTCTTATTAAAAGGAAGGGAATCTGGCTTAGATATCTGGTTGTAGGATGAAGGCTTCCCTGAAATCATCCTTGTTCTGATTTGTCATTGATCATGCCTACCTCCAACAAACCCAATTTTCACCTTTTAGCTGCAGTGCAGAGTGATATGGATGTTTCAGCATGTACTTACTGTTCCCAGGTCTTGTCCAGCTGTTGCATTGGGTTTAATTATGACTTCATAAGGTCATACCTTATGGCGGTGTCTTGGTACTATTATCCTGGCACTAATATCCCTTTGTACCTTCAAATGATGATATTACCTTCAACACAACTTTTAACTGTATTCTATTTATATGTGTGTATGTCAAGCATACCGTGTGCCCTCCCAACATGATAGCATATTGAATATTTGGGTTTTGATTTAGTTCACCTTTTTACCACTTTCTCATGTGTTGCCCTGATCTGCAGGGGTCCTTCACACCAGATCTCACTCTGTGAAGTTGCTAGTAGCTATTGCTAGCAACAAGGACTTAAAAGTTTGCACTCATGGAAACCACAGGCAAATAATTTTATAAATTCCAATTCCTCATGCATGACTGGAGTGGCAAGCACTGAAAGTTGGATTTGGGAAGCCAAATTAGATTGTAGTCCATCTTGCAACATTTCAGGGAAGAGACTAGCTTGTGACTGACTTTTCACTAGCAGAGTATATCTTGTCATCACTGTATCCTAATAGGTTGAAACCATTCTGTTTGGGGATGTCACTCTAGCCAGCATTCACCAAAGCCTTGCTGATGGTTGAAACCTATTATTTTCGTGGGGTGATGTCCTTTTTCTCTCATAGAGACCAGATGAAAACACATTATCTTGAGGATAACATCAGGATAATTGTACATTTGCTTCTCTGATGCTTTTAAATCTGTGCAGGCTTATGCCAAATCTCAGTTTCAGATTTGGGAATTGTGTCTGCATACCTCACACTTACCCTTTTTGAATGAATGATCATTTGGCTAAGGGTGCAGATTTTTGTTCATTCGTGACTTGGTGTAATGCTCACCTATATGGATATGATTTGTATGTTTTCCCTCCAATGAGGATTTTATGACAGGTGGTTTCCCTGTTACTTTGAAACTCATTTAAATACTTGTTTGGCTGAGCATCAGTTTGTAAAGGATCAATCCCTGTATGAAAAACATTTGCCTTTCTTTTTTTTCTGCAAGGGTAGAGCTTGCAGAAGGGCTTGTCTTCCAGGGATTATCCTGAAGATACAGAGCAACGTAATACTGTGATTTTCCTTCGTATTGTCCTCATTCTTCATAGTTCTGGTCCATTTACCTCCTTCATCTGTTCTTGTAGGTTGTGAGAATTGTGCATCTCCTATAGACCACATGTCACTGGGCTCTGGTTGAGTGGTTTTAAGGGTGTGTGTATTATATTGTGGGTGATTCTATCTTTCAGGCAACTTCTGTCACTCTTTGGTTTTGGCAGTTCTTTGGGATAATAGAGTCGTCTGGGTATCTGCAGATGCTCTAAGTGCTTGTCCTTCAGTATGATTTAATCATGACTGTCTTGAGTATTCACGTGTATGAGCGGTATTCAGAAAAGAACCATAAAAATAAGCAGAAGAGAAAAAGTTGCTTTTAGCTCCTCATAAAGATCAGTTTATTTAGCTTCATAAGAAGACAGTTATAAAACAGTCCAGAAATACTTACGGAACAGAGGAAAAAAACAGATATCTCTGATGTGATGCCATATGAATTTATACTGGATATGAGGTGAGTTTAATATTGCAAATTATTATTGCAACAATTACACTGATTAGAGTGAATTTCTCATCACTGGAAATCGCTATCTAAAATTTATTTATTCTCCAAAGGAGGGGGAAGTCCAGTGTTTATAAATTCAGTCAAAAGTGGATGAAAGCAGGAGTTTCACCTATATTTATTACAATAGGATTTTTGTGATAGAAGAGAATGAGTGTTTGCTTGCACTGTCTTGTTGCTTTGAAAATTTTCTAGAATTGCTTCACCTTTGAATAAATGCTTATGTTGAAGAATTTTTATGCTTTTTCCCCCCAGCTTTTGTGAAGCAAATAAACTATTTTGAATAATGTGTATTTTTAAACTGTTATTTTTCTTTGCAGTATTGTACTCTTGCTGAGCCAAAAGCAAGCGCTTGAAGAACTTAAGCAAACAGTCCAACAATTAAGATGCTCTGAGGCAAAATTTGCAGCCCAGAAAGAACTACTGGAACAAAAAGTTCAAGAGAATGATGGGAAAGAACCACCACCTGTAGTGAATTATGAAGAAGATGCCAGATCAGTGACTTCTATGGTAAGTTTTACATCTGTTTTACTGAAGTGTGTAGCCCTGCCATTGTGCTTCAGACCCAGGATCAGAGTATCAAGATACTCACTGAAGTGATTAAAATGAATGGACTTCACTTTGCATTTTTGGAGAGTTGTTTGGACAAGAAGTTCAGTTGCGTAATTTTTTTTATTTTTAAGTGGCAATAACTCATAGCAATCTGTGTCTGGGGACTTGGATTGTTCGTCTCTACGCTTGATGCTTACATTTTCATTACACTGTTTTATAATGAAAAGGCTTAACCCTTACAAAGGTTTAGTAAATGTGACTGAGTAGCTATTGCTAATTTCCTTGGCTGTGTTGAAGAAATACATTTCCAGTTGTAGATAGAAAATTAACAGCAAAAGCTCTTGGAAGTGCTGCACATGTTATGTAATTGAGAAATTAATTTTATGTACTGTAATTACTCTTTTCTTAAACAGAAATAAACACTGGTTTCTTTGCTACTAATTTTTAAATGTTTACATGTTCTCAGTAATTAAAAGGAAATTTCTTTGGTCTGATGAGACCTCATGTAATTTAAGTAAGTATCTTCCTTGGCTAATATTTTGTGTGACTTCCTTTTTTCAGTTGTATGCAGCTATGTGCAGAGTTTGTAGGCCACATAAAAAAGCAAACAAACAGTACCTCTTTACTAAAGGGACAAACAGTAGTGTTTGCCTTTGTGGATTAGTTTTGACATGTAGGAGATATTTGTGACTTTTTTCTTTGAGGTTTAGCCTGACATTCTTTTTGGCCCATGGGGCAGTAGCTCTGTGAAATGATAATTAAATGGTTGTTTCTGAGAGGAAAGCTTTTTTCTTCCTCTGTCTATTTGTGGAACCGTTTGATTCCCATTCTACAATTATACTTGATTGTCAGCATTCTCTTGCTTCCACTGCTGTTTAATATTTAAGAGGCACTATGAGGTGGTTGTCATTTACACTGGTACAAAACGTTATTTTACAAAGCTTGTATGCTTGTTGTGACCTAGAAGGAGTTTAAAAAGTACAGAAAGATGAAGAAAAAGAATCAGGATAATAATTGCAAAAGATTAGGAGGCTTGGAATCCTTTTGGGGTAGGCTATCTTGTTAGTTATTTAATATCATATCCTCTAGTAGTGCTAGTGATTAGTTTTTGCTAGGTTTAGTTGAGATGATGAGTCTAGTCATAAGAATGGTACTCTTCCCCTTCAGTTCAAGATTACTGAAGTCTGCTTTGTGGTGTCCAAACCTCTGTTTCAGTGAGCGGGAAAAAATAATCCTGTGTGCTGAGTGCAGGCCTACACAGGGCCAGCAGGACAGAGACCTGAGACAGCAGCTCCATCACTGCCAGCACCGTGTCACCTCCAGTGTCACCTGCAAGGAGTGAGGGCTCATCACCTGCAGTGCAGCCACCAATGTGCCCACAGTGCCCCAGGGCAGATGGCACAGGCTGGCTGGTTCTGTGTTCAGGGCATGGTGGCCTCTGCAGGAGGGTGGGGGAAGGGGCGACATAGAGTCATAGGATGGTTTGGGTTGGAAGGGACCTTCAAGATTGCCTAGTTCCAACCGCTTTCAACTAGAGCAGGATGCACCCCTTTACAAAACCTTGTCGCTTCAACCCAGTGCAAGGTTGCAGAGAAAAGCCCACTTAGAAAGGGTTCTAATGATGAGAGGCTTAGTCTGGTCAGCTTCTCAGGGAGAAGGTAAAATGGGAACAGGAAGTTTTTTACAAAAGGAGGCAGAAATATTTAAAACACTAAGTGATGTTAGGTAAGCTGAAAGAGAGGATAATGTGGAGTTTTGTTGTTTTATTTTTTAAACCAGTAAGTGAAATTTACTGTTAAGGCAGCTTGTGAAAGTAAATCAGGGATGTATTTGCATGTCAGGGATAGTGTTAACATTCATTTTTAACGTGGATTTTGTACTTTAAGTAACTTGCTCTGGTTTATGTAGTTCCGTCTGGCCTATGTTATCTGAGAGTTCAGAGTGCCTTCACCTTTTATGAAAGTAATGCTGATCATTCAAGCACCTTGCAGAGAAGATCTGTCATGAAGTGTGATGTGCTAAGTTTCAGCTGAAGAATTTAAATTGTGCAGAATTACCACTTCTCTTGCTTCTTCAAGGCAAAGCTTGCCAGAAGGGCTAAGCCGCTCTTGGGCATGCAGACTTATTTTGCAGGTGCCAGATGCGAAAGTCCTTGCCTTGCACAGGAAAGTGAATGTGACTGAAAACAGGGTTAACTGTGAAAGCAGGCAACTTTATTTCCACAGCTAAGTCAAGTTCAGCATTTACATGTACAGGATACAGCATTTACATGCAGGCCTTTGGAACTGAGGCTGTCTTGGGATCAGCAGACATTGCCCCAGAAGGAAATGGTTGTGACCCACTGCAGCCTGCGCTGGATCAGTTTCATCCTGCTGCTCATGCTGTTTTTCCTCTTAGGACCTGCAGAAGCTCCTGCACCTCAGTAAAGAATTCTACCAGCTTTTGGACTTGAAAAAAGAGAGGAGCTAAACATGCCTGAGGGTGTTGGTATTGGCCTTGCCTTCTGAGAAAGGGTGATCATAAAATGATTCTATGCCTGTGATGCTGCCTTACACTTGGGCTATCTGCTCAGCACTTCTACAGCATGCAGTAGAAGTGCTGAGAGGTGGTGCAGACTCTGGGGCATTTTGCTCTCACACAGCCTCTTCCCCAGCTGGTCACTCCAGTGAGCCAGAAGTAGTCAGGACTGTTGTCTCTGCACACAGAAGGACCACTGCTGTCACACTGCAGTGGAGCAGAGAGGATTAAGGTGATGTTGGGTGATCACTGTCAGTACTGGGGCTGTCTCCTCTCTTACAGCTTGTGCCAGAGCTGTGTTCCCTGCAGAGCAAGACTCTGCTCAGGTGCTGGAACCTCTCCTCTTTTAGACTAAGACTGTTTCCCCTTATCGTATCACTATCTGCCAGTGTTAAGAGTTGCCCTCCATCTTTCTTATGAGCTTCCTTTAAGTGTTTAAGGGCTTCAGTGAGATCTTCCTGGAGAAGATCTTCCTTCCCTTCTCCAGGATGAACAACTCCTCTCCCTCAGCCAGTTGTCATAGGAGGGGTGCTCCAGCCCTGTGATCAACTTAGTGGCTTTCCTCTGGACATGTTCCAACAGCTCCATCTCTTTCTTGTATTAGGGACCCCAGGCCTGGATACAGTTCTTCAGGTGGAATCTCACAAGAGCAGAGTAGAGGTAGTGAGTCACCTCCATCGTCCTGCTGCTCATGGTGTTTTGGGTGTAGCCCAGGATGTGGTTGACCCTTTGGGCTGCAAGTATGCAGTGTTGGCTCATGTTCAGCTTTTTGTCTACCAGCACCCCCAAGTCCTTCTCTGCAGGAGCTGCTCTTGATGTGTTCTTCTTTCTCCCACTCTGTACTCATGTCTGGCATTGCCCTGACCTGGCAGTCTTGACTGTATCTCAAGATGAAAAAATAATACTCTGATGAGTTGTTTCTGTAAATAAACATCCTGGTGATTTTTAAAATGGGATTTTTTTTTTCTTTTTTTAGTAAAACTCCTTGAAAGTATAGGGCTGTAAAAGTTCAGAAGCTAAATGTTCTTGCTGCTGATGGCTCATCCTGGTATCATTCAAGAGGATCACTGCTTCTTCAGCTATAAATTTGTTTAGATTTCTCCACTTTATCTGAGAGCAGTTCATCTAAGTGTTGCTCTGATACACCTGAATGTGGTTATTTATTCCTCTTCAGAAATTAATTGTAAACGCTTGTTTTACAAATTTTTTTCCTAAGAATTACAAAATCGTAGTTGGCTTGTGTTGTCAGCATCCATATGAAGCAAATTTTCGTGTCCTCAGCCACAAGTAATTTTTTTGTTTTGTAATTTAAAATTTAAAAGAGGATATGCAAAACAATTTTGTAAAGTTTCATATCTGCTAAGTATTTATATCATATAAATAGAGCCAATTTCATGGTGGAATAGTTTGCAAATTGTTTTGTTTCCCTTCTCTTACGTTAGATAACTGTATAATAGAATACTAATGAGAGAAATTCTGAAATGCTGTTAGATATGTTTTTATAGACAGTGTAATGTTATGTGAGTGTTTTAACTTAGTTTCCTTCTTCTTTTTTGCCTCTGTTAACTGTAGGAAGTTTCATATTCTGTTAGTGTCTTCAATATGGTTCTCTTTAGTCAGTATATTTTTTGTAGAATGTTAGCTGTGTATTGGTAGTCATGTACTCGTTTTAGGAAAAAAAGGACATTGCTGAACAATTCTCCTTTTTTCAATCAGGGTATCATAGCAAGGACTGAAAAAAAACTATTTTGTTATTTCTGAACATTGCATTTAATAGTTTTGTCACTGTATATGGAAAAATAAAACATTTTATTGTTACTAGCAGTTATACTTTTCTACTGACTTACCCATGCAAGACAGAGATAATTATAATGATGAAGGTACTACAAGTTTAAAATCTTGTCTTTGAGCCCTTTAGAGTTATGCATTTATACTATTCACTATGTTAGTGAGAGATTCGTAGTTCATATTTTCTTCTGTACTTAAATTATGGAGCTAGATACTAAAAAAAAGCCAGTTATGCCTTGTAAGCAGATATATTTTGACAAAAATATAGTAGTATCCAAAGTGTTATGTCACTTTATAAAATTTAACCAGTAACTGGAAGCGACTTGAGCTAACTTTTCAATGTTTGGGTGTTCAGTCAGTGGATGTATGGCCTGTCATTTGTATTAAGGTACATAAGGTATATTTTTGCTGTTAATATGATCAACAAAGCATGGCAGTAGTCCATGGTAATTAAAATGAAGACAACAACAGCAACAAAACTGCTCAGACAACTTTTATATGTCTGATGATCAGATTAGAAATAAACACATCATTAATTTTTGAATATTGCAGTGCCAGCTAAACATTTACTCAGGTAATTATGTACAATTATGATGATTTGCATTTCATGGTAAAGCTTTAAACTTAACAGCATCAGTATTGCCTTTGAAATTGTTACAGAAATCTTCAGGGAGTGCTTAAGCCAGACAATAGATTTAGTTAATATAAAATAGTAACTAATTTT
Organism: Rhagologus leucostigma; assembly: GCA_013397725.1. Taxonomy (NCBI): domain Eukaryota; kingdom Metazoa; phylum Chordata; class Aves; order Passeriformes; genus Rhagologus; species Rhagologus leucostigma. The sequence continues at coordinate 519,227 of VZTD01002850.1, read as the reverse complement.
GTTTAACAATCATATAGTGAAATCTCTGTGCCATTTTAATATGTGTTCTTCTTTTTCCTTATATGGTAAGAACAAATTTTATGAAGGCTTAAACCCATTACTTCTAAGAATATGTGTTTGAAATTACATGCTGTTCTCACTGTAGAAGTGTTTCAAGTAGATTTATTTTGCATACTGCAGCATTTTCCTGGAACTGGTTGACAAAACTGAGACTTGGTGTGCAAGCTCTGCAACACTTGAGAGACTTGTCAGCAGGTGGAGCTCAGTGCCAGAAGACTAGTTATGACTGAATAACCTAAATCTGTTAGCATGAACTCATGAGACGTACACAGAGTAGAAGCAAGCTGAAGCACCGTGGTACAGCTGTTGGGATGCTGTAATGCCTTGTGCCAGTAGAGTGCCACGCTTAAAACTGTACACAGCAGAAAATGGTTTTTATCTGTTGTAGCATAATTACTTGAAAGAAAAAAAATGTTCACCTCCTATCTAATTGCTTTTGTTGTTTGTTATTCCTTTTTAAAAGGCTTCAGAGATGTTATCCTTAGTGATCTTAGTGATTGCTTTAAAAGTAAGATAAGCCAGCTTTTAGTGAAGGTTGTGGTAATTAAAAAATTAGTTCTCAGTCATCATGGAAGAAAAAAAACCCTAAATGCATGAAACAGAGCTAAAGTGCTACTTTCATTGTTTGTAGATTATTCTACCTAATGTGAATGCTTTGTCTTTCCATCCTTGCTTTCTAGAATCCAAGACTTGGTGCTCTAAATAGTATCAACAAACCAATAGTCAGAGTCTTCTTCTGCAGGTTTGGATTTGAAGTGAATGCTTTCAGAACTCTCACTAAAATAGTACTGACAAATTTAATCAATTTGTATGTTTTGATTTTTTTACTGTCAGTTACATAGATATGAAAGAGGTTTTGCAGGAGTTTGCTGTTTGATTAAAGATGTTTCATTGCATACATTTCAGATGTTGTGTCATAAGGTCCTGAAACATAATCCGCTGAGAGAACTACCACACTCTTGGGGGTTCTTTTTCCCATGCTCTTTTAGACTATGCAGGTTCTTTATTTTGAAATAGATGCAAGGAAGTGATTGCCTTCTCTGACAGGCCATTGCAGCAATAGCTGAAAGCATAACAGTAGAGATAAATTTGTCATTTTTCTAACTGATTCAGAAGAATTGACACATTCTTATGCTCTGTAATGCATCACCAAACATCTCCCTTATCTGTCCATGTAAGTAATTCTCTACTGATTTGAGGCTCGTGACATTTATGTAAAACTAAGATTGTATTAGGGCATGGTAGGGAAGCGCTTCACAATCATTTGGTTTATATATTGATGAATCTTGCACACTTCCTCTGTGTTACTGCAAGATTTTAACTTTCATGTCAATAGAAACAGGGCCGGAGTTAGTCTGTGCACTGTTCGTATCCTTATCCTTTCTTTTATTTTAGTCTCTGCTGAGGAAATGCTGCCAGTGCAGTCATGCTGTAGAAATTTTGCCTATTTATTCATAAAAGACCTGGAAATAAACAGTTTTATTTGCTGGTTGCCTGGACAGCTGAAGTTCAACTAAGTGATCTTTGTTTATGGCCACTTTCCAAGCTTGCTGGCTGGGGCCTGTGTTTCTGGCTTACAGCCAGGATTTGGCATGGATTGAAAATGCCCCAAATGTCAGATGCTTTTAGGAAGTGTGGAGGAGGAATTCTATTTATCTTTCTCTCATAGTGAATATGTTCTAGCTTCTGTTTCTCCTTTTTGTAAATCCCAACTGCCTGATGGACAGACATCAGAGGAAGAACAGTACAAAAGGAGATACTAAGGTAGTAGACAGATAAAACCAGTCATGCCTTGTCCCACTGACTGGTCCAGAATTTACAGGATGAGAGGTCAGTGGAGCTGTCAAGCCTCTTGCCAGTGAACATGCCTAGAAACTTCTGAAGTAAAAGATTGGAGTAAGTTCACACACTAAGGCTCAGAATTTATGTATTTCTTAAGATTAGCATATTACCTATCAAAAAAGTGTTGAGAAATGACCTGGTCTTGGGGAAAAGTGAAATTAGAAGTGTGAGCAAAATTTTTGAGGAATTGGGGGAGGTGGATCATTCACAGAAACAGAGCTCTTAGAATATTTGAAGTGCAGAATTAGTTTACCCTCTCTGTATGAAAGAGAGTTATAAGTACTTGAGATAAGTATGTAGACCTCTCTTGAACTGCCAAAAATATTTCAAGAGCTTTCATTTCTTCCTTGAGGAAGCAGACTTCACCATAGTAGTGTTGCAGAACTGCGTACCCACTGGGGATTTGTTATTTCAGTCAGAATCTTCTCTGTGGATTAGGAGAGCTCCACACAGAAGTTTCCTTTTGAACAGAAATCACATACTGGTATCCAGCATATGTTTCTCTGTGTGCTGGAAGGAAAGTACTAATTCTCTGCCAGAATCATCATCATTGCCTTCTTGCATCTTTTTCATAGTGATGGGACCAAATTAGTGTGATTGCTAACTTTTCATAGCCTCTAGGCAACACACAGGAAGTAATGTAATAGAATTTGGCTGCTTTAAATCACATCTCCACTTTTCTCTCTTCCTTTTTAAGTGGCTGATTAAAAATACCATTGGCCTTAAAGGCAATTGTTATGCTTCTAAAACTCCTAAAATGTGCTATAAAATAATTCTTGGAATTAGGATTTATGGTTTTAATCTAGTGTAGCTTTTTGCCAGATTGAAGTGTATGATTTTATTCTTAGCTTCTGTTTTTTTACTGCCATTTGCGGAAGTTCTTGCCTGCTACAGACCTGAGAAACCAGAAGGCAATCCAATTTTCAGACCACTGTCTTTAAGTTACAGATGTATTTTTTTGTTCTCTTTCTTATTTTTTTTTTTTTACTTTATTTTTTATTTATTTTACTGTTGCTGGTTTTTAACAGTGGGGTAAGTGAAATAGCATATTTCAGATATTACTTTTTTTTTTTTTTTAGTCATCCAGTAGTCGGATAGGTGCAAAACATTTCTGGTCAGTTTGGGATCCAGGTGCCTGAACATCAGCAGTAAAGCCATTTTTAGATTGCTTAAGGTGTCCTGCCTGTGACGTGAAGCTGTGACTGAAGTCTGCCAGTCCCATGTAATTGTCTTGGATAACCTAGGCCATAAAGAGTACTGGATATTAATACTCAAACAGGTGAAGCCCTCTTTCCAACAGACACTGAGGTTTTTGTTCAAAATAGTCTTTAATGGTAGGGAAAATTAAAGTTCTTTTTGAGAGAGTGGTAGTCACTGTAACCTTGTCAAAAAATTCCAGGATTACTTATCTCAAATTCTTTTTAAGGAGATACAGAAACAGATTATCAGAAACTTAATTTTTATTTGGCTGTTGTGTTAGGGTAATGTGAGAAAGGCAGTGACATTTGCATGTTTTTAATAGCAGATGTCCATGACTTTCTGAAACTAATGTTCTCATCCTAGAGAAGAAAGAAAGCTTGGAGTATCACAGCCAAGATGCATGAAAATTTGTCCTTCTCAGAAAACTATTGAAGGTCTTTCCTTTTAGGGCACTGTAGGATTTTGTGGATCAAAAGAAGGTTTGTTTTCTGGAAGTTACCGCAAAGTCTTTCTGCAGGCAAAAGGATTTTTTAAGTCTGGTTTTTTTGTCCAGTTCCTCCAAAAAGCAAGAGCTGGTAGTGTCTAGAAGCTAGAGTATAGATTAGTAAAATTAGAAAAAAAAGAAAGAAGAAAGAAACCAAATTAAGGATAGAGTGGCACAGCCAGCCACTGGCAGCTCCAGAGGCAACAGAGCCTTTAGTCAGGTTCACAGTGCACCTAGGAGTCCTGTCAGGAGCAAAATGAAAAGAAGTCTGAGACAGTGCTGAGGACAAGACTATCATGTGGGTACAAGGTCTGTCCACGACACAGGACCAAACATAGGATTGGAGAAGTCTACAACATAGTCATGTAGGACTCGTCCAGGAGGAAGGGCTGGAGACAGAACAGTTGTCAGTATAATTTCATGAAATAGTATTTCTGTGAGACTCTGGCTCTGACTTTATCAACAGATGTTGCCACTGTGGTAAGGTGGGTGCTAAATCAAAGCATAAATAGTATGATAGGAAAAATACAGTATAGAAGTGATATAGCCTCAGCTATATCTGCAAATTTTTGTTTCTGATGTGCCTTGTTTTATTTCCAGACTTGTTTTAATGACTTGTTTTATTTCCAGATCTTGGCTCTGAGTACTAAGATGAAATAAAATCACTTAATGTTTGGCTTTATGTGTAATACAAACTTCTGTTATTCCCCTTTAAATTAAATTTACCTAGTTTTGCCAAAACTCTGTAACAATGAGGACTTTCACAATATCTAACTGAAATTATCTCACTCTGGAAACCTGTAGCATTTATTCGGCAACTGCTATAAAAATGAAAACAAAGAACTGCTGGTAGGAGAGAGAGAAAAATGGAAACACAGATATATTGGTTTGGTGTTGGGGGGCTAAAATGAGATACTTGACAGTCTTGACAGTTTCTGTATCATGTTAACATGAAGTTTTCGTCTTCTGTGCTAGCTGCTCTCTAGAGCAGTTGAACTTGGCGATTGTTTATACTGAATTCTGTGTAATTCAGTGAATGTTGCAGTACAGAAGGAGCTGATGTGACTGAGCTGGCCATAGGCAATTGTACTGAAAGAAGATGTAGATTTTTCTATGATTTTTAAGTGAAGGGAGATGTATTCAGAGAGTTCTAAAAATAAAAAAAGTTTAAAAGTAACTTCTGAGTTAGAAACAACCAAACAAAAAAGAAATGGCTTCTGGTTTATAAAACCAGAAAAGTTAAAGAAATAACTTCTGGGTTTAAAAAAACCAAAACATTTTAGGTACGCTTGTATTTTGTTAGTCTGAAAGAGAAACCTACATCCTCAAGGAAAATGAAGGTTTAAGTGCAGGTGATATAAATTCAGTTTTCTTATGTTAATTTGTTGGCTATTATAGCATAAAGGGGAGATGATGTTTTCTCTATAGGGGGTGAGGGGTAAGACAAACTTGCAAGTGGGAATTGTGAACATTTCCTACTTAATAGGATCCTGTTACAGTGTGGTTGTGCTCACTTAGTGATTGTTGATTCAAGTTCCAGGCCACAGTAATGTGTGACAACTACGTAAGTACCATTAATGGAGGAATGATTTGTCTTAGAGTAATTTTTGTACACGCCAGTGAAGTAGCTTTTTGACAAAAATGCAACTGTTTTCTTCTCAGGCTGTTTTGTAGCAGTATCCAAAGATGTGGCTGTGTATTGGAAGGTTTTGGTCTGCTTCAGGTGCTGCTGCTTTTGAGTATTTGATCTGTTCACTCCATAGGGATTTTTGTATATAACGTATAAATTAACACTGGTTATGTGGATAGTTGTATGTCCATTGGCACTAAGTGTCTCAGGAACTGTGCGATAATGAAATACACGGCTTTATAATATGTAATAAAAAATAGTGAGGAACGTAGAATTTTTCAGCCAACGTGACTGAAGTATTTCATCAGTTACTTTCTTCAACATACCTTTTAAGAAGTGGATGCATTGAATCACGTATAACTATACCCATAAACTAGAAATTATTGGGGTTTCTTTTGCGGGGGGAGTGGATGCAAAAGGAGTTTCTTCTGTAACAGAGGAGACTGGTCTTTGATTCAACAAACAGCTTGAGCGTGCTAAATAAGTACAACTTACGAATGTTGAGGGAACACTATTTGCTTATTCAGACCCTTTTAAATAAGTAATGACTGAAATAAGAAAGAGAATCTGTTGACTGAACTAATAACTCAGTCTTTTTGCATTTCTGTGGAAGTGCTGCCTTACTTATTTTGGCTCATCATGCTAGGTAAAATTTATGAACCTCAGCTTGAACAGGATTGAAATCTTTTACTTGGTACCATTACTGAGGCTTGCACACTCTGTCCCCCCTGATGTCTGTATTTTCAAAATAGTCTTGTTTATGTCTATGATTTGTAACTGTGAACTATGCATGAGTTCAGTGGACCATAGGCTTTACTCAGAGTAGAATTTGAACACTGCCGATTTTGAGGGTTTGCATTTTTGTTGTTCTGTTGTTTAAATTGGCAGATATTTGTTGTTTTGGCACCCTGCAAAGATTACTCATTAAGCCTACCTCAGTTATGGTGCTCAAGTTGTGCTCAAGCTGTCACAAAGTTGGTCTATCATTTTATCTATTAACACGCAGCCTGATTTAGTGCATAAACAAGTATCTGTGAAAACCAAAAGCAAACATCATACATCTGCCAAACAGCTGTCAGACAGAAATACCTGATCAAATTTGGATCTAGGCATACTGCAAACCATTTCCAGTTATGAAAGGTTCAGTTTTATTGTTTAACACATCTAATGTAAATGTGTATCTGCCTAAGACTCTGTCATGTCCTATCTGACTGAAGCTCTTCAGGGTTAACTCCATGAAGCTTTGTTTTATTGTGATAAAACAAGTGCATTCTCTCACAAGATGACTTTCCAAGGAGGTTACGATCACCAGTCCATATTTAATAACACTGTTTACTGGGAGAAGAAAAAGGCTTCACATCCTGCCTGATCACATAACATGTAATGCTATTTCTTGTTGCTTGACTTAGCATTTGCCGGGTGGCCTCATTAGAGCCAGTCAGTGAGTCAGCTCGAGCCACTTAATGAATTATAAGAGGAATCTTGATTAGTACATGCCAGTGTGTAGAGGGCAGAACTGAAGAAATGTTACCTTGTACCAGTCAGAACAGTGTGATGACAAACATAAAGACAGTGCCCCTCTGGTACAATGACGTGGTGGTTGGCTGGGGAGACTGGATTCTTCTCAGGCCTGTAGGAACTGCCTTTGTAGTCAGGGGAAAATCTGGGGGTTTCCCCACCCTGTCACCCTAGAGAACAGTGTTTTCTGTGGGTTGGCATGAACCTCTGCTGAAGTTGGGTTGCAGTTCCCTGCCTGCAGTCTGGGATCCTGCAGGTATCAGTTATGTACTTCTTAGTGTCTTGGGAACCATAGGAGGATTTATGGTTACTTTTGGATTTCAAGGTCATGCAATACAGTGATGCTGTTCTTGTTCTCTGTTCTTTTCATGTTGACTTTCGTCCACTGCTTCCCCAACAGCTGTTTAGGGTATAGCTGGCTTCAATACATCTAATCCCTTCCAGGAACCAGACTTTCTTGGACTTAAATTCCTAAGATCTGGACTCCACCGCTAGCTTTGTAAGGCACTTATCTTGAACAGGCATTACTGAGTGTAAATGTGGTTGAAAACCAACCAAATCCAACAGTGTTTGAATATATTTAATGAGATCTGGAAAGACTGTCATTCCTCCTGTTAGTGAGGAGTGCATTCTAATTAAAGTAATTGACCTGTGTACTAAGTGCAGTCACTAACAAATGCCATAGTCAGTGCATGCTATGTTTATAAATACTGCATTTAGATGTATTTTGGGCTGACTAACCTCCAGTTGGCACAGTTGGAAGCAGCATTAGCTGCTTCATTGGCTGATGCACAGAGTATTTGCTCCCATAGCTGTAGTTTTCCCTTTATGCAGTTGATACAGCATCCAGTTAATTGCTTCAGGTGTCTTCCCGTGTCTTCTTTGGATACAAAATGCTGAACTCTAAAGAGATGCAGTCCTCCTTAGAAAACCCTGTTTTGGATGGAACCTTTGCTTAAGTTGAGGTCAGGCAAATTTTTTTTTTTTTTCAGAATCTCTAGGAAGAAACTGCCCAAACTGTCCTTCTCACTGACCTGTTACCTTAGTTCTGTATTCCCTGTACTTTCCTCAAGCATCTTTTAACTAACCTCCACGGCAGAAATAAATCACCTGCTTGTAGCTCATAGCTGTTTTTCCTCTTTGCTGACTTATAATCCCCCACCTACAAACTGCTATACACATTTGCTTTATGAGATCATATTTTGTTAAGATACTGATGCCATTGTACTCAGTGGGACCAGAGAAGCTTTGCCTGTGCAGATCTGGAATAAAAGATTGAGAACAGTTTTTGTTTTGTTCTCTGCTGAAATGTGGCTTGGCTTCCTGTCTGGGGGTTTTAGAGTTTTAAAATAACCAACACAAGTTTTTCTAGTAATGAGAAAAGGAGAATGGTTTGTGCTTCTCAGTCTGCAGGTTGTGTAAGTATATATATGTTTCTGGCAAGCCTATTATTGTTATTTTTAAGTTTGTGGCTAGTAAAGACAATTTCCAGTTCCAGATGGCATTCTTTGGCATGCACGCTGCTCTTCAGGAATTCGCCAACATGCTTGTGGTAGCTGTGGGTGATCTTCATCACTTCCTTATTTCAGCTACTGACTGTTGCAGAGAACATTAGGAATTAAGGTATTTTGGACATTTTTTTGCAAGACTTTGTTTACCAGGCTGGATCTTGATGTAAAAATGACCTGGACATTGTGTTTGTATTTGCTTAGTGTACTAAGTTCATTGTGTCATACTAAGGCATAGCTATAGTTCTTCAGGCACTTGCACTGGAAAATTTTTCATGCGTCATGTGAAATGTAGCCTAGAGGTTCTTAGCCTGTGGCTTTTTGTTATCAGCCCATATAATGATGACTCCAGTTCTTTTTGTTAGGCTAGTAGTTGTAATAAAGTTCTGTTAGTCCTTAAACAATATTTACAAGTTTGAAAAGGTTGATGTAAACTTTTTAAAAACTGAGGCTAATACTGTACACCTAATGTGATTTGTTAACAAGTGCCAAAACTACGCTCTACCTTTATACTTTTTTTTGCAAATAAATGAATGTATGAAAACTTCAGGACATAAAATTTATTTTCTACACTGATGCCCATCTTCAGTGGAGGAAAACTGATGTTTCCAGTTGCTGTTTTGCAAAAATCTAGTTGAGATGCAGTTTTCCAAATAGAAGTAATGCTGCATAACACATCTGTGTAGAAAAAATCCATTTCTTCAATTACCTTGGCAACAATTTTCATTCTAGCTCAGGTTTTGGGGTTGTTTTTTGGGTTTTTTAATGATTTTTTTTTTGTTTGTTTGTTTGTTTGTTTTTTAACTTGAAAGGGGGATGGCAAGACCAGCCTATGTGTGCATAGATGTATATAACCAGTTCTAAAACATGCTTCATGCTGAAGACTTTATCACTTCAAATGGCAGCTATAGTGTTGATCTTGATTAAAACTCTGGGGCAGCATCTCCAGCATTTCTGCATTTCTCTGTGTTTCTGAGAATTTGGGTCATAAAATCCTCAAACTATTTCAACTGGATATATGCAGTATTAAAGTAAAGAATAAAATTAGCCTCTTTGATTCAAAAATTTTTAAAATTTTAAGAATTTTTAAAATTTTAAGAATTTTTAAATTGAAATGGTTTGTGGATGCATGTTTATTCACGGCTTTTTGACTTGTGATTCTTGGATGTCTTGAAGCAGCAGCAGCACAGCTTGAATGTTGAGCAAGATGTTGTCCTGGCAGATGCTGACCTTCACCAGCAGCCAGTTCATCATACCATTGGGGTTTTTTTATGCCACTGGTTTTTTGAGTGATGAGCTGCCAGAGGATGTAAGATGTTGGCTTATTAGCTTTTGTGAACGTTAGGTGCTGCAGTACACCTATGAGCACTCAGTGCAGTCTGTTTTATGTTCTGCCATTGTATCTTCACGAGCTTACGCGGAGTTACAGCAAGAGACAACTTGTGGGTATGTTTGGAGATCTGTTACTGTGATGTGGCATTGGCAACCAAGGAAGAAAAGGATCATGCCATGAAAAAGTAGTTCTCTTTCATATATAGCAATTGCTGTACAGACTGAAATTTGCTAATTTTTTATTAAGTGAAACAAGTAAAATGGTATTTTGAGAATTATTAATTTTTTCTGCATTAAGTAAATAATGGCATTGTTGAATAATAACAGTGCACTTGAAATCAGTGAAACAGTTCGTATCTGAAAATGTACGCACCAGCCTCAGGTTTTTGAAGGATAGAAGTCAATTTTCCCTGTTACATGCTTTCACAGTTAAATAAGGTAATAGCATTTAAACTTATTTTTAAAAAGTATTTATTTGTTTTAAATTTGTCTGTAAGCTTTCCAAAGTCTTAATTGGTTTGTTAAATTGCCTTTATTGAAATAAGATGTTGTTTACTTGGCATCATTATGTGATCAGTGAATGGAGGTGTCTTAGGATTTAGTGGTGTAGAGATATATTCATTAAGCAGAGAAGGAATACTTAATTTCAGGGACCTATCTGCACTGCAAAAGCCTTTGTCTGGCTACTTTTTCCTTCCACAAAACCAGTTTTTATACAAGATCTCAGTGCCTCAGCTTAGGTGTAAAGGTACATGTAGTCATCTTTTTCTCTAGAGAACTGCTGACATTCTTGACCATAACTTGGTGAAATCAAAATATCATCTTTTTAAAAATAAAAAGCTGTTAGGTGTATAAGAGTAAAAATGTACAATAATGTTTCTGGAAATATTATTGCTAACCCCCATTAAGAGGTGCTCGACTTCCGTTAAGACCTTTAATACATGTTCATGTGTTTGGAAGATTTGCTAATTATTTAAAAGATGAAGGTGACATTTCCCTGACATTTCATATGTAGCTTGAAAATTAGTCTTCTGAAAGTCTTAATTAAAAGAGAAAACAGAGCAGACAACTTAACCGTACATTCTGTTGTGATAGATAGGGATTAAAAAAAAAAAAGCAAAGAGTCAATCATATTGTAGTAAATATAATTCTTTTTTAAAAATTAATCTATTTACACAGAGTGTAAATTACACAGAGTGTTTGCTGACATCCGAACCTTTCGTAAGTAAAACCTGCCAAAGATTTTTCAGGTTTTTGTCTCCAAATATTTCACCAATGTCTTGCTTAATACTTTTTCTTACTGTTGTTCTCCTGGAAAAAAAAAATTACTATCTAGCCTCTGTTATAACTTCAAGATCTGATATATAAGAAATGAAATGCATAAAAGTAATCATAAGAGAAAAAAGACCTTTATTTTGAAAGAAAGCAAATGGTTTTTGAAAGTAAGTTGAGTAAATTCCTGAACTTGTTACAAATCACACATATTATTTCTAACAGCCTTTTAAAAACTTTTAATATTAACATTGTATTGTGTTATTCCTGCAGACCAGGCTGTAGTAACACTGCCTGATTTCACGTATACCAATAATGACTTCTGAATTACCACTCAAAATAAAATCTAAATGATTGTGAAGATACCAGGTCACTAGAAGTGATCAAGACCAAAAAAACATGCCAGAAATTTTCAGGAAAGAAGAAAGGAGAGAGCAGAAAACATTACATCACTGTAAAAATTGATGTGCACCTCCTTCCCAAATGCCATAGAACTGCAGAATAATTTAAATTGGAAAAAGTCTCAGGGGGTCCATCTGGTCCCCCTTCTTGCTCAGAGCAGGGCCATCTTTCGTGTTATATCAGGCTGCAAAATGCCTTATGCATGTTGAGGTTCTAACAGCTTCAGTGATGGAAATCCGTCTGGGAAACCTGTTTCAGTATTTGATCACTGTCCTCATTGTGAGGTTTTTGATTTTTTTCAGTATCTAACTGGAGTTTTTCTTAATGCAAATTATCCTTTTGCTGTGTACCATGGGAGAGTTTGGCTTCATTTAACGAATTATATTTTCAGCTCCCTTGATTAGAAAACTGATGTAGGAGAATTCAGAAAGACAAAATAATGCTCAGATATGTGGAAGAGCTTCTGTAGAATTAGTGGATAAGTAGATGGGCTTTACAAGCTTGAGAAATGCAATGAAGAGGAGTGTAATAAAGATCTGTTGGGTGTGGGGGTACATGGGGGAAGTGAATAAAGAATAATGACTGTTCTCTGTCTTTGCAGAAGCGAGAAGTGTCGGCCATCAAATAACCGCAGTAGGCAAATGATTCAAAGCAAGCCCACTAACTTGTTCTTGAAAAACATGTAATTAAGTTGTGCAACGGGTTGCTACAGCAGTGGGTTGTAATAGGTTATAAAGATTCAGAAAACATTTGAAAAATATGGAAGGAAAATCCTTCCATGACTGTTGCATGTAGAAACATCACATCTTAACTAGTAAGGCTGATCTTATATTACACATCTTCGGAGGACAAAATCAGACTGTGAAGAATTGTCATTCTTCTTGTCTTACTCCACTGGCATAGTCTGGGATATGCTTTTGGTCTGAGCAAATGTAACTGTTACTGAATTTCACACTAGTGAGTCTTGTTTTTGAGGCTACCTCCTGCAATTCAGAATGGGGAGCATTAATTTGCATCCAGTGTAGTGCTTTACAATATGTGTACATCAATTATGCGTCATTTCTACTGCTTTGGAAGGTGTTACTTTGTGTTTAAAACAGCAAATGCTGCCTTATCATAAAATGATTTTTGAATAGCTAAGTTGTTTAATTGGTTTCACTGCGTACTTGAGGTATTTTTAATTAGCTTTGCATGTTTAAATTTTTAGTAACTGTATTATGTCTACATGGTTCTGCACAGTTCTAGATATCTACAACAGTAAACTAAGAAAATGCATATAATATATGCGTATAATATATGCGTATAATTCCTGGAAAGGGGCTCCAAAAAGATGATCTGCTCGACTCAAGTAACTTATTAGCTTATATTCAGCCAGCAACTGGTTTTGTGTGTGAGTTCCGTGTTAATAATTTAAAATACTCTGGGTTTTTTGGTAAAGATCTAAAGATAGCATGATTCTTTGTCTGGTTTTCTACATGCGGTCTTTCTGAGATACCCCATTCTATCATGGATGGCACAAAAAAAAAAAGAGAGCACAGCCTTTTGAGGAAAGAGATTAGTCTTATTGCTGAAATAAAATCACAGACTTCAGGGATATTGGCCATGTTCTGCTGTATGCTCACATTTTAATATGTCAGCATTTGCATCTCTTTCAGTAAGTGCTAATAGCTATAGAACAGACACATGAAGATTTTGTGGTTAGTATATCCACTCATCAATAGGCAGGCCATAGTTAGTCGCAGTCTTAAGTTTATGACATGCTTTTGGGGCTGCTCCTAAATAACTTTTAGTCTCCTCTACTGAAGTGACTAATGTAGAAGATCATTTTCAGAAAACTATTTTCTCTATTTTGAAGAGTTCCTGCTTATAAATCACAAAACTTCACTCTCACATCATACTTCTATAGACTTCTAAAACACCAAAAATATTCCTAGTTTGGCCCATTGTCTAAATTTGAAGCCTTAAGATGAATGTTGTTCAGGCACCTTTTTCATCAGGGAAATTGTATCTTCAAACAAGAAAGGAAGCTAGCATTCACTCTATGAAAACTACGTTAATTGCTCTGGCAGATACTGTCTGTAGGCTTGTTTTATCTGTATGTTCATTGAACATACCATTTGCAGTAGCTGCTGGAATTTCGCTGTCTGGTTTTGTCATAGAGCCCTTGTACTGTACTGAAATAGTTTTCATCAAACTCTCTGAGGCCCAGTTCCCTAGCCAAATCACAGAAACAGTGTTGTTACTCTCATCTTTTAGATATCACTGATTATGTTCTTCTAATTGAAATCTCCTTTTCTTCTGAGAGCATTTTCTCTTTGAATTGGAGAGTCCTCATCACATTTCCTTTAAATTTCCTCTGAAGTTTCTGTGATTTGATTTGCAAGCCCACATTCAACTTCTGTATCCATGTGGACAATTCACATCTGACTCATGAGTCATTTTTTTTTTTCTTGAATGGAATAATGTTTGAGTATGGGCTTATTTATATCACTGTACATACATGGCTGACTAGTGTTTTAGGAGTATTCAGTATATTCTGCATTGTCCTTTATCTCTTACTGATAATCTTCCACCTTTGATTGGTAGTGTTACTATTTGCCTGTCCCTCAGGAGCATTAATTCTTTTTTACCTTTATCTTAGATCTCTCTCCAGCCTCTTACTTCTTTGCTTTTCTAGAAAGAGTATAAACTATTTTTCTTTTATAATAACAGCTAAAATATAGCCCCAATCCTGGATTTATACAGCTAAAAAGCTCTTCAGGGCTTCTACATCACGTAGTTCAATTTAAGCAAAATCTTTTTTCCTGTTGCTTTGTCTTGCTTATGTTCATTGGTAATACTGTTGCAACTATGACTCATCTGGCCTGTCTTTTTGATTGTGTCACACTGCTGGGTATATTGTTTTATTTCTCATGCACTCTTAAGATTTGCAGTGATTTTGCTCAGTGACAGAACTGTGTGCATGGCAAATGGGAGATTGTTGTCCACGAGACTGTATCAGTTGCAGTGCATGACCATAGAAGATAAACTGTAGTGAAAAATCCACTAGAACACACAGGACCTCATGCTGCACGAGATCCCCCAAAGAGAACATAGGAAACACAGAAGCCCAACTTCTGGTCATATATAAAGATGCAATTGAAGAAATCCTCAAGTGCTTCACTTGTGTTTTTCAACTGACCCGAGTCCTGCCCTTCTTTTTTGGTTCTTATGCTTTATTTCTCCTGTCTCTTGTGAGAAGACAGGAATGGAAAGTGAAATTAAGAGTGTCAGAATGGTTGTCTTCTGTTGTGACATCTCTTGAAAAAAGCTGAAGTAATTGTTTCCCTCTTAAAAAGGAAAGAAAACTGAGCAGCCTGTATCCTTCCGTTCCAGCACTCCACAGGAGCTGCCCCACCATGCTTCAGTGATACCAGTAGGGTTAGAGCCGTGCAAGGGTGACCACATCTCTAGTTCTTCCTGTTTACTCCCCAGCTGTGTGCATCAGCAGAGAGACATTTCAGTGGGCTCCCAGTGAAGCTGACTTCGTGTCTGGAGTGGCTGAAATTCCCTGGTGTTCTTTCAGGTGTTCTCCTGCTGCCCCGCCTTCATACTCTAGGTTCTGGGCATCAAACTCGTGTGAGATGGCATCTCATCCCTCACCTTATGATAAACCTGATGATATCTCCCTCCTCAGTTATATCTAGTTTATGACATAGTTAATTTCAATTCGTTGTGGGGAGTCATGAGAAACATGGCTAGTACTAAAAAGGGAAATATCAGTCAATGCATTTTTCACAATTCTTTGTATTGTGTTCTTATGACACAGCTGTGTTTAAACACACTTAAATAGGTTAAAATGTTCTCAAATGACAACTTGTAGTTTCATACATACCTTCTTAATGGTAGAGTACAGTTTTTTCTGTAGTAATTCAGTTACTGCATAAAATATTATGGCCCACAGATAAATTTGCTTTCTAGTGAAATTGGTGTTGTATAAAATAAAGAAGTGAGAAATCAGGCTGCCATTTTCTTGACATCTCTGCAAGTAATTAATTTAAACTGAAATGAAACTGCGTCAGCTAATATGCTTTAGTAGCTGTCTTGTGTATGCTAGCAAGTATATTACTCCGTAATGCTCTCTACAGCATCCGTGAAGCAGAATTCCTCATTCCTTTCCAGTGTCTAGCTCAGGTTTGTTAGTCTGATAGTCACATGTCTTACAACTTCGAAACTTTTGTCATGACTATGTATTTGGCATGTTTGTTCTGTTTGGTGACGTGATGTCTGTTGGAATGAGCATTGTGTGTAATTATAAGGGACTTTGTGAGCACGTAGTGTCTCTGCTCTCTGCTAGGTTCCTTCAGAAATTTTAAATTATCTAATACTCTGAGATAATCTTTTCACCTACTAAATCTGGATTGAGAGGGGCTTGACTGAGAGGTTCAAAATTTGATGTGGCTAGGGAGAGGTCACTGAAAGATAGCTCTGATGTGTATTTGCTTTTATTTTGTAAATCAGGCTTAAAATAACACCCTGATTTAACTAGTAAGATTGTACATCATGTACATAAATACATACATATAGAAAGAACTAGATGGGATATTCTAGGTTGCATTTTTACACTAGTTTAGAAAAGAAATATACTTAATGTGCATTAAAAAATCCTTTTATACTGATTTATATACTATTCTGAGTGAAAAACAGGTTTCCTGCAAGATCTAAGGGATCCTTCTAAGGTACCTTGCAGCTGGGCAATGGCAGAAAAAAAATCAGTAGAAGACCACTGTTGCAGCTCTTTAGTTTTATCTAGGTTGCCCTAAAAGTACTTAAATGGAATAAATAAACTCAGTACAGGCTACAGTTGTGTTTTGTCATATGTTTGGTTATGCCTGCTGTGCAGACAAATTCTGAATTTTCATTGCTGTAAGATACAGAGTAGTTTCGATATGTCAGGGGAAAGAGCTATGGAACTGCTAAGTAGTGTTTATAAATGTATTGCAGTTGGAACAGGACACGTGCTACATTTTGAACAAAGCCAAAGTTTATCCCTTAAATCCACATTTCAATACTCACTCTGTTTGATGCGACTACCTCTGTATGTCATTCAGAGGTGCTTATCAAAGTTGGCACAGTCCTTAGGACTGATATTTTGAGTCAAAAAAGCTCCCTCTTGTTAATATTTTTTTTGTTAAGGAGAAACTGGTGATTGTAGAACCTTACTTGTAGTTTGATGTTGTCACTAGATAAGCAGGCTGTTAGTATCATCTAGAAAGAAAACTCTGCAGTTTTGGTTGTGGGAAGTGAAGTAGAATTCGTGCATCTTTTGGAAACTTATTTTCTCCTGTTATATAAGAAGTATACATTTAATTGATGTTCAATCTCATGGCTCACTTCTGAAGAGATGTGCGGAGTGGATCATTCCACAACCAGCATGCAAGCAGATACAGACTTTGTGTCTTAGTTGTTAATGTGGGTTTTTTGTTTGGGTTTGTTAGTTTTTTTATTGTTAGTTTTTTTGGGTTTTTTTTTTGTGAAGGCAGTTTAATTCAGCAGCATTATAAGAATAAAAATCAGGATTCAGCACACAGTTGTTTTAACTAAAATAAAATTATTTGGTATGTGACAATACTTGAATCTGATAAAAGGTGTAAAAATGTTATTGATGGGTAAACGGGCACATAGTTAATGAGTATTTCTGTGATGGATGCACTCCCTATCAGAGTTTTCACAATTTGACTGGTTTTTGCACTCTTTTATTTAATAGCATACAAATTAGGGCAAATTGCAGACTTTTGCTACCAAAGAAATAACATTAGTTTGCTAAGATAATGTTTAACCTGTATCTTGTAAAATAAACTGTATTTGGAAATAATTTTCAAACACTGCTAAATTTGGCGTACAGAATGTATACATTTTGTTGCTTGTTTGGAAGTCCTGCGATAAACTGAAGCTGCATTTATTACATTATGAGATTTTTGGTTTCTTCTGTCTAAGGTGTACAATAGAAACTTGGAAGCAATTTTTCTTTGTAACACAGGCAAACAGTTGCTGTCTATCGCAATTATCAGTTTTTTACAGTTTAGTTAACCTAAAGCTAATTAGCATGAGGTTGCTAATGTGTGGTTCCTTTGCTTCAAGTTTATTTACTTTGTGAGTAAGTACTCATTGAACTTGGTTTGTCCATGTTAAAAGTACTTCTTTTTTTTTTTCAAACATTGTTATTAATTTTGAGAAGTGATAGTAAGAGATGAAGAAAAATACAGTCTTTGGACTAAGTCAGCTTATGAGACCTTGAAGTGTACATTGACCTATGCTGAACTAGAGATGCTTAAAGGTTGTTTCAGTGTTCCAGGCAGAGCCCTATTCGTGCAGAATTTTAAATCCAGGCAGTGACTGCACTTATGGTTTACAGTAATGCCAGAAGAGAAATGGCTCCTATTACTTGCACCAGTGGGTGCTAATATTTACAAGTAGTCTGTTGTTACAAAAGAACCTGTTAATAACAGTAAAAAACTCTACATGTGTGCATTATCCTTGCTTAATGCATGTTTAGGGTTTTTTCGTATGTGGAGTTTTTTTATTATATGTTTTCGAATCGTTGTCCTTTTGAAATGATAGGTATGTCAGGAGAGCTGAGAGTTATGGCTCATGTTTTTAGGGTATAAAAGAATTCCAGATTTCTTTATACTTAAAATAATTGCAAAAATATTTCAGGAAATACAGAGTTTGTAAGTGGTTAAATTGATCTGAGCTCTATCCTACTGATGTTGACACTTCCTGGCTTGTATCAGTAGATGCTCAGCCCCTATCTTTTATTTAAGTAAAATTCAGGGATCTATATGGCACATTCTCCAATAAATCCTACAGATTTTCTTGTTTTCACTGACGATTCTGCCCTTTCTCCTAGGACAAGAAGGATAAAGTCTCAAGATTTGACACTATACGTCATTCCATAGCTGGAATTATAAGGTCTCCAAAATCCATGTTGGGCTCATCATCAGTAAGTAGTACCAATACTTTAGTGTTGTGATATATTCTGTTATTTTTACAGCTTAAATAAGATTTTTTTTTTTTGAAACATCATGCATTTCCATTTGAATGAACAAAAATTACATTATGGTATTGTTACATGAACACTGTTCTGATTGATCAACATACAGGATAATATCATGGTATAATAGTATGTCAGAACAACTTGCTACATTTTAGGAGAATCACAATATGTATGTTCTTTGGAGCTCCCAGAGTGGTGCTATATTGTTCAGAATACTCTTCCCAATGAGGCTGATTTTCCTGAAATGTATTGTATTATAATAATCTGTAGTAGGTTAGATGGCCATACATGTTTTACCGATTGTTGCAATAATTGTATTCCCCTTATTTGTTATAAAAGCTCCAGTGTAAAAGCATATTGTTACTACTGCTGCTGGTATTATTTAAGTAACTGTTACAGATCTTGCTTAAAACCCCACTAAAAATGGTTGTTGAGTATTTCTAAGGTATATTTGGCTTTTGTTCAAATTCTGTAATTGCTGGACAAACTTCTTTGTTTCTTTTACTTCTGTATTTCATCTTGTTTGTTTCATGTGGAAGCTTGCAAGGTTAGTTAGAATCCTTGAGCACCTACCTAGGGATGTATTAGATTTTACTTGAAAACCCTCTTCCTGTTTTTTTCTTGAAGTGGAACGTGTGATCGCCCTAACCCTGTTAATAGAAAATCAAACCAAAACAACAACTCAAAAACCAAGCAAAGGAAAAAAAAACCTGCAAGAAAGTTGGGCAGAGTTTTTAAAACTGTTTAAAATTGCCTTTTAATTGTGATCTTGTCACCTAAAATATAAGCTCAAAATAACATTCTTGAGAAAACTTCAGAAACAATTGGTTTTCTATTTTATGTTGCAGGCTTGCATCCAAGGACCTGTTAAAAGACACAGCAAACCATATTTAAGCTAGACAATGTTCAGAATGGGTGGAAGAGATAACAATTACATATGTGTAAATATACACATTACATACATGTATGTGTATACAGAGGACAACCATATATAGTAATGAAGGAATGGAAAAATAAATATGATAATGAGATAAAATTAGGATAGAAAGGCTTTTCCTATGAAAAACATGAAAGTTGCATGACATTTGAAAAGTAACAGGAAAAACATTGCTAAAATACTAAAATATCCTTAATGTTAAACAAAATCTCCACGTTATTGTGATCTTCATTTTATAAAACTTCTAATTGTTTCAGAAATGCAGCATTTCATAGTAAAAACTCATTAAAGTGTGTATTTCTCTGACCTCTGTTCTTTGTGTAGGTGATAAACAACATTCACCTCTATTTCAATGTATTATAAAACTTATGATTTCAACAAAACCAAAAAGCTTCCAGAAACCACAGAACAAACCTACCTAAAATTGCTTCAGATAAAAATTGGAAGAGAAAAAAATCTCAGGCGGAAGATTAAGAAAACCCATTTAGATTAAACCAGGGGAAGTCAATGTCAAAATTTCAATTGGCTTAAAATGTCATTTTAAATAAGCAATGTGCCACACTCTGATTTTCATTCCGTGGGAGCTGATGTAAATCTGGCTGTAGATACATGGTAGATAGGATTGGTGAAACCTTGGAATATGTTTGGAAGAAGTAAGATTGTCACTGGTTCATTTGAGTCAGAAAGTAAAATCTGAGTAACAACTTCAATCTTGATTACCTGTTGTTTAAATGACACCTAAATTACTTCAGAGTTAGAATATATAAATCAGCCAATTTTCAGTTTTGCTTTGTGTTTTGATTTAGCGATTTTGTGTGTTTTAGAAAAGCTGCCCATACATATACAGCTAAAATTTGCTTCATGAATTACTACTTACTATTAAATGTGGTTGGCTGTTTCCCACTGACAGTTAACATAACCATGCTTAATTGCTAAATATATAAACTGGTACTTAAAACTTATTATCCATCAACAAAGTATTCAAAGTGATTATTGAATGTGTATTATAAAGTAGCATTCACATACATAAAGAATTTGTTATTTTTTTAAATAGACCAGTACAAAAATGGATCTCAAAGCAGATTTGGAAAAGGGCCGGTACCGATCCTCTCATATAGTCTAGTCTAAAATGTGATCTTACCTACCTGTTTTCAAATTACCTGTTTTAAATATTGAAAGTTTTTAAAGTATTCTTAAGTATGTAATTTTTAAATATATTGAACCTTCAGAAGTGGAGCAATATCTTTGTTTAAATGTGGTGCTATTTTAAAAACACTCTCCAGTATATTTAATTGGTGAGATAAATTGAATTTTTTTAATATAAATTAGAGAGGACTGATTTTTTGTATGTTGCCAGAAAAAAGTCATAGGGAAATGGTGACAGCAAGAGATGTAAGTTTAATCAAATGAAGAAAGGAAACACAACAGTGGGGGTAACTTTCATGTACCAGTAATGAAATGCTGTGAATAATCTGAATGAAGAGTCTGAAAAAATTGCATCATGATTGCCAGCTTCTGCCCTTCTGCATATTTTTTTTTGGTACGAGACATTTGAGCTTGACACAAGCATTTGCTTTTGTTTATAGGATAATTTTTCTACTGTTTGTAGGATAATAGGTGGAATTAATGCTGGTTTCAGATGGTATGTTATTAGCATGTGGGAATGAGCCAGGTACACAGAGACAGAATATCCATAGGGTATTGTGTTAAATTATCAATCTAAATTTATTGCTTTACATTCTCATTTGTGTCCGTGCTGCTCTTTTACACTGTGAGAGAAAAAATACCTTGAGAATGTTTTGTTTGCTCAAAGATGGAAGATAAAGAATTACTGAACGTTTGCGTTCAGAATATATACAAAAACACGTTACTGAATCATGCTATTAGTGTAATAAAGTATCATACCCATTATTATTTTTATTTAATTGGTAGTGCAAGTGCAGGAATAGTATACAAGTTTTTGGAGTTAGAAATAACACACTGCTGTTTGCTCGGTTTTCCTCTTGAAATAAGGGCAACAGCTGGGGACCGCTTTTTTACTGTTGGAGAAGAGCCTATGTTTCAATGGGTTGTTAAATGGGGAGAGAGAAAGGGGCTCAATATAAGTAAAGAGGACAGTACTAGATCCATGAGGAGCATGATGAAGTATATAAGGCCATCTCCTCGTAGAAGAAAAAGTGTGATTAAATATATAAGGACACACACCCCAGCCCCACCCAATGAGTGAAATATGGCAATAAATGGAAATCTTGAGGGAAAAAGAACAGGCAAAAAGAAAAAGAGGGAGAAGGAGGGACAGTAGAAATTTGCAGTGTGAGTTCCTTTCCTTCTGCATGATTTGATTAATATTTACCTTCCAGCGAAATTAACAGCAAAAATCTTAGAAACAATATTTCTTCCTTTAGGCTGTTGAATCATTGAGTGCTTCTGTAAGTGTACATACAAATGAGCAAGAGATCCATCCCCCAAATGAGATTGTAAAACATTAAGGCCTAGAATATAAACTTGTCGTATTAACTTGCTGGCTGATATTTAAGTAGAGTTTAAAGAAAAGAGGTGGGAATTTCATTTTGCGCAGCTACCTTTTTTTTTCCCCTCTATTTTCATCAAAGACTAACCTATCATTTAATTCTAATTAAAAAATGCAGTAGAAATATTAGTACTAATATTGGTAAACTGAGTTGAAATCAGTATTAAAGTGGTTATGTATCCTGCATTGATACTGTTTTTTCTGGGCTTTCAGGCATGTTTTATTCTGTAACCAGTCAGGGTCAATATTGTATCATAGAGAAAATAAGTTGGAATCAGAAGAATTGTTCATAAAAATAATGCAATTTTAATAACATTCAAGACAAGAATAATTGCTGCTTACTTAATCAGAAAAACCACCTTGATATGATGAAAACTAAAGGTAACGTAAAGTGAAGGACAATCAACGGAGAAAACTTTGTGGCATTTCCATTGTTTCCTTCTAAAATAATAAATAATACTTCAATCAAATTTAAAAGAGAGGGAAAATTGATGATAGAGTTATAGACAACACCATAGTTATCTGTATCTAAAATGTTCTGTTTTCCTTCCATAAACTCTTTCTCTGTCATAAAGGCTCTTAAGATGTTTTGTTTTGGGATGTGATCCTGATTGTCTGAATGGTGCCTCAGCCTGCACCCAGTTTGTACATGAGCAGGTGTTACTATCTGGTGCTTTCTTCTTAAGCTATAAAATAAATTGCATGTGAGGTTGGGTTTTTTTAAACTTTTCTTTTGTGAAGGCCATTAAGTAGATCAGTAACCCTATACTGGCCTTTTATCATTTAGAAACATTCCCGTTCAAGTAGAAATCTACTCCTGTGTTAAAGGGTTTGCTGCTCTGAACATAACAGAGGTCTAGGTTTTCTTTCAAGTCAAGCTCAGCATCTTTGAACAATAAATGTTCAAGTAAATAACATTGTCTAACATTTTGAAAGCTTTTCTTTTTTTTTTTAGGAATTTGTGAAAGAAAATGACATAATGTCATTTAACAGTGATGGACAGCTTTCACCTGAGATGTTTTTAACTGTTGATGAAACTGAAAGATATGACTACCTTCTTGGCCAGCAATATCTCTGCTTTTTAGCAGCTCACTGTGCTGATAAATATGAAACCTTGGAGTACAGCTTTTGCCTCTAAAAACTGTGTAATTTGTGTTCAAGCTGTAGTTATTTTTTCCTTGCTATCTCTGACTCTGTAACAGAGCACACTCACTCTTTCTAGTGATGAGTCTATTGTTTATAGTGCTTGTTTCAAATCTCAGGTCTGAAATTCTCCTTGATGAGAATTTCATCCATGATGATTCTCTCTGTCAGTTGATGTCTGAAAACACAAGGCTCTATCTGGTTCTTAAATATGTTCTCCAGTTTTCCATCAAGATCCTGGACTAAACTAGTCCTTTGAGGTATAACTTAGGCAGCCAGGAGCCAACAAAGACATTTTCCAGTAGCTAAAATGTTATGCAAGTGCTAAAGAATTGCAGATATTTGGAAACAAGAATTTCTGAGTAGATTCCCTTTCTTGGATCTGTTCATTTCCACTCTGAGAGTCTGAGATCATTCCTAGTGTTTTTTAGACTAGATGAGGCATTGTAATCTGAGTATCTTCTGAGGAAGACCTTAAATGTGCAGATGGCCTCCAAGCTGGGTTTTTATCAGGGCAGAGTAATAGGAGAGGTTAACTCTGCTTGGTATGCTTTGTTTGCATCTGTTTGATTGTCCTTCACTGAGGTGTAGATCTCCATGCTGTTACCTAGATGCAATTCAGGAGGCTGGGAAACATTCACATACCTGTTCTACTCACAGTACAGTGTGCACTGTGTTATGTCATTCAGAGTTTTACCACTCTGGCTGTGAGAATTTCTATGAGCTCTGGCAATGGTTTTGAATGACATACAGCTTAAATGAGGGCTTGCCTTCCTACCCATAACAAATGAATCTGAGGTGGTCATTGACAAAATACAAAGTTTTCCTCAGTGTTTTCTTAAATAATGTAGGCATGTTAAAATTAATGTGTGAAATCATAGGTTAAAACTCATTAACTTCCGTGGGAATCCAAAGTGCAGGGAATATTCCTCTCCCTATTTTGAAGTGTTCTACCCTCCTGGACAACACTGGTTTTGACCTTCGTCCATGGAGAAAATTACCTACTCTCTGGGAAGAATTAGAATCCACACAGGTGTAAACTAGGTGATAGAATATTATGTAAGATTGTCACGGGGTGAAGAATTTAGAGGTTTTGGGTTTGCTAGTATAGTAAATAGATTAAAGGTAAAAACTCCAAGATGGAGGATAGTTGTTGTCTAGTCCTCCTTCTCCTTCTTCTAGCACCCCATATTCTGCGGCAAAAGTAGTTTAGCATAATTGGATAGAAAGTTCCGCAGTTCCTGTCTATGTGACAAGATGATTTACTGTACATTGGTGGAAAAAAGAAAATATCTTTCGTTTTAAGTTCTAATTGGATAATTTACCTATAAAAAGGCTGTGTAATCTTGATAAGTCGGCATTTCTTGCATTCTCTGCTTTGTGCTAAGTCTGAGCCCGGTTGGTGGCTCTATCTCTCTGATAAGACTTTAATAAACAAGTATCTGAAAGCAGCTGAACGCAAAAACGTCCCGTCTATCTCTCAAACTGCTGTCAAAGATCAAGGGGTCTCCCTCATTAGGGGAGACATAATTTAAGGCACGCACCGTGTCAGCTTCCACTTACAGCTATTAGTTTCCATTTGCAGCCAATTCCATGTAGTGAGAATAATGCCTTACAATATTTGTGTCTTCAGAAACTCTTATCATAGAATTCATAAAGACACTACACCCAGGTTTGTATTCTGCACTACAGGGTACGTGCTAGGAAAAAAGTCTTATAATTAATTGATTTGGGATACAATTGATAAATTCTGCGAAAACTGTTTATCCAATTCAAGTGCTTTGTATAAGTCAATTTATTATGGTTTTGTGTTTGAGAAGTTTCTGTCTGGATAGAGAAATGATTAATATTCAGTTTTTAATAGCATGTCAGAATGTGTGAGGAAAAGTTGGTCATTATAACTTACAAAAAATAGCAGGCCAGATAAAAAGTATTACGTGATTTTATGGATGATTCCTTAAACTTGTGCTCTTGATGTATTGATTTTTCGGGTAAATAGAAAAGAAAGTAATCAATATGCTTTTGTGCAAGTAGGAGCCTTGATCTTGTTGGTTAATAGAAACACATAATTTAGATACATAAAATAGAAATTATTTTTGTTTGTGATACTTTTCATGTGCAAGTAAACTCTAAAAATGTACTGTTACAGTAACATTTTTCTTCAATATTTTTCCCAAGTTCTTTGATGTAATCTCAACCACTGAGAAACCGTTGGCTGAGCAAGACTGGTATCATGGTGCAATTCCAAGAATAGAAGCCCAGGAGCTGTTAAAACAGCAAGGAGACTTCTTGGTGCGAGAGAGCCACGGGAAACCTGGTGAATATGTCCTTTCTGTGTTTTCAGATGGACAACGGAGACACTTTATCATACAATATGCTGATGTACGTCTCTGATATAGTACTGAATATTCAATTTAGGGTCTACATAGTTTACTATAGCAAATGGATTTAGCCTTTCTGTGAAAGCATGAAAGCTGTTGGAAATATTTCCATCAGTGTTGAAATCAGGGGAAAAGGTCATTTTGGGAAACAAAGGAAAAATATGAACTATCAAGTTATTCAATATCTTTTATCTTATATTGAAAAGCCAAGATATTTCTGTAAATGTTTTGAAATCTAAAACTTGTTACTCTTTATTTATGCATGTACATTTGGTTATTTTAAACCCATTTTCATAGTTGGTGCAAATTAGGCTACTTTTAGTTCAGACTGTAAAGATCACACTGAATCTTCCTGAAAAATGAAAACAGCCATGGAGAAGAAAATAATCTGTGTTGGTTTTTATACAGATAGGAATTGAAGTCCTTGTTGCAGTTGAGATGCTTATGTTCTTTTTAGTCCTGTGGTTATGGTTTTGTTCAGTATAACACAAACACTTCCGGATATTGCACAGTGCATATGCTTCAAAGGACCAGAACTGACCCCCTTGTTGCTTTGCCTGAGGAAAAATTGATGACTTAATTAACAGTATATTAATTATTATCTCCTTTTATGCAGTGTATTTCTTTTTATTCTTCTTAATGCATTGCTTGGTTTTCTTAATGGATGTATTTTTCTTTTTACCTTGCAGAATTTTAAACTTATTCAAAACGTGACAGTTCCCATAACATTACTAGAAATTTTTCTTGAAGTATGAAGTTGCAGCAAGTCATTCTCAATTTTGATTCAGTAGTGCCGTCTCTTCAGTCTCTTGAAATAAAGTTTCCCACATACATACAGAAAAATTCTCAAATTTAATCGCATAATGATATTTACTCTGAGAGAATTTCATTGTATGAATCCCCAGATGATGCAGCATGCCTGGAGTAACTCAGTATTGTGTACCTGGTGTATTTCCTTTAAATTAGAGGCAGTGATTTTCAAACTTCAGAGGGGTTGGAATGCTTCTCTAGGATTAATGATATAGACACTTGTCATGCTGGAGAGTGTTCATTAGTTCTCACCTAGAACTTTCCTTGTAGAAGTGAACACACAGTCAGTGTTTATTTTATTTTGATTTTATGACCTTAAAGTATTTTTATGTGTCAGAGTGCTGAATGAGAAAATAAAAGCAGTAAAATTACTTGTACCTAGAGTCTTACAAGATGCTTGGTCCTCCCTGATCTGACCCAGCAGAAATAAATACACATTATATACGTGGTATGACTGAAATAGTTTTGTGCAAATCACTGTATGTGGCAAGTCGATCTTCCAAAAAATAGACTGGACTTGCAAGTCCAAGTATCCAAGTTTGAGGCCTACCTGTAAGCTGACTCTTCTTTTGTGTTGGGGGGAGGTTTCCACCAAAGCAAAATAAAAACAAAAAAGCTATCTTTATCTCCATAATTTTGTACTTCCTCCTGGCAATTAACATTCAAAATGTGAGACTGATACTGTTTAATGTTACATAGCTTGGACAGTCCCAATATCGTCAGATCAAGATATGTATCTGCTTGTACAGTTACTAATAGACCATTATGTTCATCTGCTCTTGGAATTAATTTTCGGTAGATTTTCTTGTCAATCATGGAAATTAACACTTTTTTTTCCTTAAGGATAGTAAGTACTCTGTATGCACTTCTATGGGATGAATTATCTGAGAATGAGAAAAAGCTTATTAAGCTCTAGAAAGTAGGTGTTGGGAATGTTAGAGTCATTTAGTGAGGGATTTATTCATGAACACTTTTGTAGGCAAGTTTGAGGAGAGTTTAGTACAAAGGATTTATTTGTTTGTTTACACTGGTATGAACATTGTGGAATTTGGTCTCTGACTGGTCAAACCACACTCTTGGATCATTGACAAGTCTCTATATTTTCTTCTGAATCAAATACTAAATATCAGAGTAGGACATTTGTTTTAACAGCAATCCTTTTTTTGTATAAGTGTTTTGTCTCTAGTTTTACCGTAATTTTAAAGGCTAATCTTGATACAACTATGTCTGTGATAAACTAATTCATCATTCAGCTTTAAGTGTCAAAATTCACTGCTGTGATTCAGGGCTACCATTGTTTTCACTTCTGCTTATTTGAGTCTGTGCCATGTTAAAATTTTTGTTAGTGATCTTAGTAAGGGTCAGGATTGGGTGTAAATACGCAGAATCAAAGGACACTGTCTGCCCTGAAGGTTTTACATAAACGGCGGCAGATGGGTGTGTGGCTGGATCTGGGATAGGAAATAATAGGCAGTAGTGGTGGTTGTGCTGAGGAGACTCTTGGGACATCAGGTTTTTTGGGTCATCAGCACAGAAGTATGAAGGAGCTTATTTGAAAGGAACAGAAACTAGTGTTAGCGGTCAATCAAACCTGAGTCACTATTTAATAGACAACAAAACATTCAGACTATGGAAACATTTTTATATAGAGGTCTCTGAATGTTAAAAACAGCTGACTTGACCCAGCTGTCTTTACCAACTGCAGTGACAGGTTTCAGGAAGTTAATGCTTTAACCCTTAAGGAAAACAATGAACTTAAAAAGCACTGTGAAAGGAATTCAACCCTGGGGGCTAGAAAGGATGCACGCCAGTGGTAGAGGTGTTCATTGCCCAGTTATGTAAATGAACTTGAATCACCATCTGTGCTCTGAATTTTTTTAATTGCAATACTTGCTCATTGTTGCCATTGTCAGGCTGGCTTATGGCAGCTCGTGCCTTGTGGGAAAAGCTCTCTCACTGTAGACGCTGAATCTTGTGAAAGCAGGAGACTTTATCATGTTTCACAATCAGGTGCAGGATTGTACCCAACTTTTTGAATCCTGTGCATGACCTGCCTTTGTCTCTAGCTCGTTTACACTCTCCTGGTAAATACTCTTCCTTAAAGAACAGTCATGCATTCTATACTCTGTGCCAGTGATTTACTAATTTTAGGAGACAAAAAATGAAGGAAGATGAGGTTAGGATAATATTGCTTATGTCCTGTTTATTTTATCTCTTGTTGTGTTTTATTATATAGATGTTTCAGTTTGCTTGCTGTAATTTTTAGGAATAATTCAGAAGTTGGTGTTGTTTTTTCTGGTTTAGAGAATTTTATTTCACTCTGTAATAGTTTTGAGTTTAACTGGCCTATCTGTTTAAATTAAGAGTTTAAATATTTATTTTATCATATTACCTTAAATGACTGATGCAGTAATTTTGCATGTATTAATTTATAACCTTCCTAACTGTCATTCCAGTTAAGTCAGTATAAATGCTATTCAGTAGGTCAGAAAAGGAATCTAAAATAACTCTGTAAAAGTGTACTTTTTTGTTGTTGTTGTTACTAGTGAGGGAAGTTTGGTTGTGCACTTTTGCAGTTTCTTGTTCAAAGTATTCCTTGTAGAGAAATAACTTTTTCCTTTTGCCTCCACACAGAATCAGTATCGTTTTGAAGGAACTGGGTTTCCAACTATTCCTCAGCTCATAGAACATCATTACACAACAAAGCAAGTTATTACAAAGAAGTCAGGTGTTGTTCTGCTTAATCCTGTTGTTAAGGTAATGCATACATTCCAGAACCTTAATTTAACTGACAACAATTTTTGGGGGATTTCTGTTATTATTTAAAATAAGGTCCTGTGGAACTTCTCAGAAGATTTTTCTTTTTTGTTCATTTTGTCTCTGTTCCTGATCTCTTTCAAACTTCTCACCTCTGCCATACATTCACTTAAAACAACTCTCCATTCTGATTCTTACAATGGATTTTTGCTATTTTGAAAGAATGGCATTCAACTTCTTAGCAAGTATCCTCTTACTTTTCCTTTCTATTTCACATTTTCCTTTCTATTTCACATTTGGATTTCCCTACTAAGTAGTTCAAAGTAGTAGCTCATTGCCCTTCCTTCTATAAAGTAAACAATTTCTTTTATATAATGGAGTAGGTCTCATGAAATTTGGAAGACTTACAACAACTTCGTTTTGTCTCTTGTTTTATATCACAAAAATAAGTTAGACAAAGAAAAAGGTACTGATATTCCAGCATCAACAAAAATTTAAAACAAAATTTCCCTTTTTAACCAGGAAGCTACTGCAGAAAGTCTTTTAGGATGGAAACAAAAAGGGATAAATATTAAGTTATATCAGTGTTTTAGGAGTCTCCTTGACTTCTTCCATCAGTTTTGCAGTTAGTATCTATCTAGTTGGTATTTCATTCATAAGCCAACTCCACCTATACCTTTGCATCTTACCTATGGGTAAGCCTTTTGTTCTTGATATATTTATTTTTTTAAGACTGGTTTCAAGCCTGTGTTCAACAAAATTTTAGGAAGTATGACAATTTATATTTCACCATTAGTTACCTACTCTAGGGTCTTAGTTCTTTCCTGCTAATAATCCTAAGAAAGTAAAATGGGTTATTTTTATCAAAATTACATTTAATCTTCACTTAACTGTTTTAAATAATTTTAAACTTTTAAGAATGGGACATTGTAAATATGCATTTTATGTTAATATCTTGCTGATTACCAAACTGATGCTTCGTTGAACATAAGATATTGTTTACATTCATTGTAGATCACATGAGAAAGCATAGGACATTATTTTTGATGTGTGAATAATTCTTTTTGATATAAATGGTTTAAGCCACAAATAAGGAGTAGTCAAGCTCAAAATGAAATCTTTTAAAATCTTTTTGCAAATTTCTCTCTCTCTTTAATACCGTATTTGTTTTTAATATGTAATGTTTTTTCGGTTTCCTGACTGTACATACTGTGAGAGCAGCCTTGTTTTAGCAACTGTAAAACCATAATATGGTATATGACTACATAATCTTAGTTATTGGCTGTTAAACTGGAACACATCATCTGTGAAACACCATCTCTTCATTTTCTGTTGTTTACTTTGAAGGAGGCAGTTTCATATTCCTGACATTTTTGTTTCATTTTGTATCCCTTTTTTTATAGAGTTAAGTTTTAATTTATCCATACTCTTGTGTAACTATAGCCAAATAATTTTTCTAGTACCTCTCTTGTAGAAGAAACATGTTCCCAAATGACCTTCCTGGTCATTTCAGCATTACTGTACTTGACCTTGTGGCCTTGGAGGTATAAATGCAGT
Source organism: Rhagologus leucostigma (assembly GCA_013397725.1). Classification (NCBI taxonomy): domain Eukaryota; kingdom Metazoa; phylum Chordata; class Aves; order Passeriformes; genus Rhagologus; species Rhagologus leucostigma. Next base: position 488,828 of record VZTD01002850.1, on the reverse strand, counting down.
ACCTTTAGATAGTCTAAATCCCTTGATGATACCTGTCTGTGGTGGGTCTTTCTAGAACTTGAATCCGTACCGTTACCACACATCCAGATGTATGATAACCACCTTGCAAAGTGGTGGAGGACAGTTTCCCGGACAGACTTTTTAGCTTTCCTGCTGTCACAGAGTGTAAAGTCAGGCTTTTTGTTTTTCTTCTCTTCAGGGAGAAAATGAAGTGAGTCCACTCCTCTCTGGACTTGTTGAATCAAGTTAGTCTTAGTACCAACTAAACTTATTATTAAGTAAAAATTAGTGGAAATATTAGTATTTCGTCTAAGATTGTGCTGGTTGGTAGTTGATCTGAGCTGCAGTGCAAAACTACTTCAGCTGCTCAGGTTTCCCAAAAATTATGCGAGTAATCAGCATCTATCCATAAAATCCACAGGCTACATCTGTTTTTTCATATGATTTACCTTGTCCTGGTAGGCATCAGTCTTAACAGTCAAGAGTATTTCCTTTAGGGTTAATAAACCTTTCAACTTCCATTCTGTTGTGCTCCGTGATGTATTGGAAAGGGTGACTATTAGAACTCAGAATAGTATTGAGTGACAGGAAACTGATTGTATAGGTTTTTTTAAATATACATATTACATAGATTGCATGTAGGCTTTCAAGAATTTGTGAAATAGGATGTCAGTTTCTATAGCTACTAATACTTGGTGTGAACTAAAACCAATATATAGTATACTTAGTGCTTTATGACCAGCAATTTGAGCCAAATAAGACAGTGTTGAAAAGGGTGTTAGCTACATGATTTGAATTTCTTTAGAGCTGCTGTTCTCAAAAATACTTATATTATTTTGGTTTGAGCTATGGTTTTATGGTGGTTTTTGTTCTCCCATCTGATAAAAACTATTTGCTGTATTCTGAAGAAGTACTTCAGAATGAAGCAAAACAGTGTTGTGAGCTCTCCTTAATTTACATGGAGCTCTGGCTTTCGTATGGGAAAGTAGAGACATTTTAAGTTGTTTTCAGAAGTAGCGTATGCACTCTGACACCTAGTGTTGAGGGTAATTTATGCATCATGTACTATTACCAAGATGTCTTTAATCATTTCCTTCAAGTTCATTTGACATCTGCAAAGACTGTTTTTGCTTTGTTCACATTATAGCTGCAGAGCAGTCTTTGTCATTTCATGTAATCTTTAATCTTTTTATGCAAATTGCTGTCCCTGTAATAACCTGTTTAGAAATTGAAAGTTAAATACAACAAACTTCACAGCAAAAAAAAAAAAGTTATGCTTTTTCGGTATTTTTTTGCTTTCCTTCCTTCCCACAGTCATTCATCCTCCTTTACCATATTAGTAAAATTAGTGTTCACTTTCTGTGACGTTGCCCTTGAAAGGAACAGGCTTAATTGTGTCACAAAAGGCCTGTCCCATGTCCCATTTCATGTAGACCGAATCTGCCTGCTTGGAATGTTAATGATTCTGTCACAGTAGAATTTAAATTAGAAAAACTGACAGCATTAAAAAGATATCTGCAAGTAACTTCTTTAATGGAAAAATGTCTCATATTTATTTATAATCTTCTAGAAAAAAGTGCACATTATGTTCTTCAGGTTGTTATTGATGGACTGACTGGTACATAAAGCCCCTGAGTAACCTCAGAGCTCACTCAAGGACTTTGTTAGTAAAAATGCTGTTCTAACCATATTGGATGTATTTTAACCTTCTAACATTTCTGACCTACTGTTTTGGAGGTTTTTAGATTTCTTAAAATACACATTTTTAATATATTTGAAAAATCTGTATTAAGTTGTGAGTGTGCTTCAGTTTGCCTACTAGAAAAGAGAATCATCAGAAAAATAAGGAATGCCATTTTTATTTAAGTGTACCTGAATTAAAGTTTTCGCTTGGACCAGAAATACAGCTTTGAAGGAAGTCTGCCCAGGGTGCATAACTGCTCCTGAGAGGGAGTTCAGTTTTCAGAGCCAGGAAAGATCTGGCCTGAAATAATGCTTTTCCCGCAAATATATGTTTCAGATTCTTAGCACCAATTGGTTCACTCTGCAGATCTGCTACTATTTCATTAGTGCTAATGTAGTCCTGGTATTTGGATGCTCTGTAGTTAATTCAAATGCTGACCTTACGGAAAAAAATTAACTGCTACTTTGTCAGATGAGTTAGGCCTTGTGTTCATTACTCTTAACTTTCATTTAAAAATTCTGGATCTATTTTTATGTGACAAAGAAGCCTGTGATATGGTCTCATATGTTTTGTGTACATCGGAAAATGATGGATGATAAATGATGAGATAAAAGAGAAGTGTTGAAAGAAAAAAATAGGTATTTCTTAGTAGTGTTTCTGATGCTGATAAATAAGTTTGCAAATGACATGAGAATTCTCTGCAGATCTGATGCTGTCTTGCAAGGTATGAATATGTTGACGAGTTAGACATAGAAAGAAATTCTGAAGAACTATAAATTTAAGTTAGAAAGATTTTTTCGTGAAAATCCATTAGTAAAAATCTGACATTACCCTAATTCCTAATTTTTTGCTGGTTTTTTTTTGGGGTTTGGCGGGGGGTATTTTATTTTAGCAAAGCAAGCTGAGGTTTGCTGTTTCAGACAACACATGTGCTCAGGGTACAGGCAGTGTGTCTCTCGGGTCAGCAAAGCACATGGGAGGAATTGGAGGAGGCTGCTGCGTAGTCTCCATTTCAGGCAAGCCCTGTTATGGCTGCTGGGAGGTACGGGATAGAAACAAGGGTGCTTACAAAGGAGACTTCCAAGTTTATCACAAAGAAATGCTGTCACACGATTATAGATGCTCATCTCATGACTGGAGAGAATTAAGATGCTGCAGAGGGAAGCAGTGGCAGTAATGGCGCTGCCTTTGGGGAACGTCATCTTGTGTCTGTTTGACCTGAGGACAACTCCTGAGGAACAGAAATCTGAAAGGCAGAAGCAGCCTGTAGCAGGGAGTGATTCAGTTACTGCAGCTCTACCTTGGCTAGATTTGTCACTCCAGAGAGGATTCCTGTGGCACCCTGAACTACCTGTGTGATACTGAACCATTTGGCCAAGAAGCACCTGATGGTTGTGGTCTCTGGGTTTTGGGGTTTGGCCTAAAGTTGTAATTTTCATGGGTGTAATTAAAGTCTATACATGCATTTTTAAATGTCAAATTATATCTTCAACTTTCTATAAGGAAATTGAATTCACAATGAGAAGTGAGTGTTTATAATACATAAAATTATACGTATTATACGTAATTATATGTAAAATACGTATAATACGTACTTAGAGAAAATGAATGTATTTATTGAATATGCATGAAATGAATCAATAGCCTGCAGCTATTGACATTTGAGAGCAGTTTCATATCTTAATATTAGAGATGCATTTCAGTTATGTTCTTATTTCTTCAGAATTTGGAGAAGTGTCACAGGATTTGCTGTTAACGTTTTCTAGCAGAGATTATTGCAATATTCTGTCAGGTAACAAAAGGAGTGCATCATCCTTAATGGTGGCCTGTACTTGTCAAGGCATGTCATCCTGTTGAGAAAAGGGAAGAAAGAGAGTAATTTGCTCTTTGTGCTAACAAAGTACTAAACCAAATTTATGTATAATTTCAGGTATATTGACTACTTTGAAAATTGAAAGGATTTATTTTCTCAAAAAATCTCATTCAAATGCCTTGTAATAATGGAGGCGGATAAGGCTACCTGAACAAAGAGTAGCAAGGGTTGTTTTAATATTCAGTGATCAAAGTTTTCTGTGGGTTTTTTTTCTAGAGGCCATGGCATTAAACGTCTGCTCAGTTGAATGTTTCTGGTTCAGTCTTATCTTTCTGGTACTTCCTTCCATGATCAGGTTTAGATTAAAATTGAAAGATAACACTCCTAAAGGGTGTTAGCATTATGCTCAAACCTAGAAAAAAAGTATTTTATCAAGTATATGAATTTCGTTTTAACAAACAAAATGTAATTTTTGACCAATCTCATGAAAAAAAATCTCTGTCCTAGAAATTTTAAATGGAAACCTTGGCAATATTTGGATTCCTACTTTCTGCACTACTTTCATATAAAAAAATTATAGGATGCCTTATTGCTGTGTGGAGTGCAAATTGAACAAAATGAGTTATCTCAAACACAGCTGAAACAGTAGGAAGTAGAAAAAATAACTAAAATTTATGAAGCAAGAGATGGAAGCAAGCCATTCATTCTTGCAAAAAAATAAAAATATATGTTGTTAGGAAGGGGTAAAAATTATTAAGTGAAGGATTTTAGGGGAAGTTTTTTGATAACTGGTAACTAGGAGAATAAATTACTTCAGTTAAAGTGTCCTTCATCAAAGATTATTTAGATTTCCTAGATTTTATTGCTGACATTTTGTGTATACATGTGAAAGTCAAAGGTTTGATTATGTTCTGTAATGTTCTGGGTCTAAGTTGTGCCTTATGGAGCAATTGTAAAAACTGAGGCTTTGCACTTTGGCTTTTCGTTGTCTTTATCGGAAGTTTTATAACCGGATGTTGATATAGCACAATAAAAAAATTGTATTAGAATTGTGTATGATTGCAGCAGCTTTTCTGCTGAACTAACATCCTGGATTTTTTTATGGATTCTGACTTCTTCCCCATATTTGGAATTCGAACATTCCCTAATAATTATTTTATATAAGATTGTGAGTTGTAAGCTTCTTGTAGTCCTCTAATTATATTCTTCTTTCTGTTTTTAGTAGTGCAGTCAGAATGACTTTAATGCAAATAATGTTTTGAGTTTTCAGTATTTTCATGGTGTGTGGCTGACAAGAACATAACCTTCCTTGACTGTGGGATCTCATGGGTCAAAAAACACAGTGTAGATTAAGAATAGGAGTGAGTGTCTTAAATTCCCTTGTAGAGGTACAGTTATGCACAGTGGGGTACTGTGAAGTAGCTTGTGGTTGCTTAAGTATTTTAGCCTCCACCAATTTAACTGGAACAAAATGTTAAAAAGGAGTGAAGTGACATTCCAGCTGTGGAGGAGCAAAGGATACGCACTAAAGGAGCTACAGGGTAAGAAGGGTACGTTTTTTAAAATCAGGTCTGTGTGTCTGATGTATGTAATAGTGTCTGAATTCTCAAGATCTGTTTATTTAGATGTTGTTTAAAGAAGAATTCAAGGGTGAGATTAGCTAGGGCTTCAGAATTCCTTATTTACAAGGTAAATACTGTATTTAGCCTACTGTTGAGGGTAGTCCATGGATTTCATCAGTTCATGATGAAGTAAATGCTATTACCAGTTCTGTCCTTTCTGTCACTCTGATTTCTTCCTGATGGAGTTGCCAGTGATTTACATAGTGTATCCACTGTGATTACTAAAATCAAGACCATCCCCAGAGGGCAGTGATCAGTGGTACAAAGTCTAATTGGAGGCCAGTAACTACTTCTGTACCCCCAGGATCAGTACTGCATCCAATCCTTCCTTCATCCATTTCTTCATTAACACTCTGGGTGATGGACCACGAGCAGTTTTACTGATGAGACCAATCTTTGGGGAGGGGCTGATGCACCAGAGGGTTGTGCTGCCATCCAGAGGGACCTGGACAGTCTGGAGTAAGGGTTTGAGAGGAACCTCATGCAGATCAACAAGAGGAAGAGCAAAGTCGTGCAGCTGGGGAAGCACAACCCCAGGCACCACCACATGGTAGATGTAGATGTTTTTCCTTTATTTCATGTTCATACTTTAAATTGAAAAGTATCAGTAGTAAATTTGTTTGCTTAATTGTGGGCCACTTTATTCAAAAAGAGTTTTGACACATTGAGGAGGACACTGTGTTATTAATTCTCAGAGTTTTTGGGTTTTAGAAAAAGATGCAAAAGATACAATAAGGTGCAACTGTTGTGGTTTAATCCCAGCTGGCAACTAAGCCCAACACAGCGGAACATTCACTTCCCCCACGGCGGGATTGGGGAGAGAATCAGAAGGGCAAAAACTTCCAAAGTCATGGGTTGAGATACAGACAGTTGAATAGCTGAAAACAAAAGCTGTGCACACAAACAAAGCAAAACAAGGAATGAATTCACTGCTTCCCATGGTTGGGCAGGTGTTCAGCCATTTCCAGGAAAGCAGGGCTCCATCACGTGTAACAGTGACTTGGAAAGAAAAATGCCTTCAGTCCAAACATCTTCCCCTTCCCTCCTCTTCCCCAGCTTTATGTGCTAAGCATGATGCCATATGGTATGGAATATTCCTTTGGTCAGTTTGGGGTCAGTTGTCCTGGCTGTGTCCACTCCCAACTCCTTGTACAGCTGTTAGAATAGGTGGTGAATTCTTCAAAACATTCATGTTCAAAGTTTAATGTTTCATGTTTAATTTTTAGAGAAGATTGTGCACGCATGCATTCCTTAAAGATTGCTTCATGTGTTGATCATCTTTGTCATAATTTAACATGTGAAACTGAAATAAAACCCCATACTAGTTACTGTGAACAAAATTACCCCAGCCAGAACCAGCACAGCAACAAAGAGTAGATTGCTGTAGACCACACAGGAAAATTTTGTCAAGCTGAATTCACTAATACAGGAGAAAAAAAATTTCTAAACACAGCGTTCAGAAGATTACACAAGTAATTATAGAATCTGCTAATATCTAGCAGATCCATTTGGTATGTGTACTGCTTCCCTTTTTGTGTCCTTTATTGATTGCCTTTTTTTTCTGCCTCTAAGAGATTTTCCAGTGATTTTGCTATTCTGAATAATAAGTTAATGGTATGTGAGAAACTAGCAATATCTTGTTGAAGAACTGGATGCATCTGATGTAAAAAACCCAGTGCAGCATACTTCTTTTAAACTGTTGGTATCTATGTAATGTTGTATGACTTGATTCAAAGCCAACATCTGTCTTGTTTGGAATGCAGGCAGAGCTGACCGGTACACTGAAATCTCGTAAGTTAAGGCTGCAGTTGACTTTCTGTGTGGCTTTGCCTGTTTCCTGCTCTTCCACAGTCACAAATTAGCTAAGACAGCAGATTATTTGAAATTTGGACAGGTTATTTCTGTTCCGTTTCAGTGGTTTTAAAATGTTATCTGAAGATTATGAAAGGCACTGCAAAATAAGCAGGTGTGGGAGAAAAGCATAGAATGGAGGATCTTGGGGTTTTACTTTGAACAAAATGATAATTTGGTGGAACCTCTACTGTGGAATTGCAGCACTTTGAAAGGTATTGGCTGCTGACCACTGTAAATTAGGCATTGTTTTTGAAGGATGAATGAAGTGTTTCTCTTCCTGGGGTCAAGAAGTCATCTAACTGGAAACAACTGGATGCTTCTGAACTTAAGTCAGGGTGGAACTAAGTATGTGGCTAAGTATCTTGCATAGTTGAAGGAGACTCTTTTGGACATTTTTACAAACACCTGTAGTTCCACCAACCCCATCTGACATACCTTTTCATGTGTGGATGGAAGTAAAAATGTGTTTGCACTTACATGAAAATATTTTAGCCAATTTTAATAATTCAACTGTTTGGGGGGGTGTTGTGCATTCATAATATGACTCTGCTTTTCCATTCCTTTCCGTTTAAATGAGAGTGTTTAAACATGGAATGTTTAAATGAAAAACCATGGTATCACACAGTTTTGTTTTCCTTTGAGTGTACAGATGGCTGTCACTGTTTTGTAGGGCGTATCTGATCCAGAGCTGATAATTTTTCTGTTTGAATATATTTGGTTAACAGGTGATTCAGAGTACTTTGTTTTGGTAGCTGAATTTACTGTATTCAGTAGAGAGGAATAGTATGTGTTTTAATGTGCTTGAAATATAATGGTTTTGACATGAACTTGACTTCCCTTTTCCTGTGCTTAAGAATTTCACATTCTGTGTCTTTTTCTTTCTCAGTTGTTTTTTTAACTTTTGTGTTTTTCTTCATTTCCTGTCTTCTTCCTGAAATATTGTCAGCATCATTTTAGCCCTTTCATGAATACGAAAATATAAGCTTAGGGAAGTACTGCACATTCTTAAAAAAAACCTGAAGGAAATAGGTAGTGTATGTTGAATTGTACAGTCATTTTGTCTACTGATTTTCAAGAAAGAATGGTGAAAGAATAGCTGTGCAGGTAATCTGAGGTCACTTCTGCAGTTTATACATTGCATAGTAGCTTTTCGAAATCTCATTTCTACCCTCTTGTTCTATGGTCATTTAGAATTTGGTTTAGCAGAAAGGTTGAACTTCACGAAGTTTTTTTATGTAACAGTAAGAAGTCAGATAAAATAGTACTTTTTACAAGGAGCTAAACCTGTCTGCGCTATTACTCTGTTTTACAGCTCACATTGAGTTTCATCAGTGTGGCTTAATACAGTGCTGTTAATAATGCAAAACAGCTTCCATAACAGTTTTTACAGCTCATGAATCTTTATTCTGAAACAGTTTTGAAGAAGTTACCAATGAGGTTTTTCAAAACCCCTCTTGTAAAACTCACTTGTTCTTACGAAAAATCTTTTCCACCAGCTACCTTTATTTCTGTACTTAATCTGAAGGGCTTGAAGCACATAGTTTATGATTCATGAAATTGATATGAACATTAGATCTACTGTCATATCAAAACCAGTGATTCTCTAAAAAGACAGTTTCTCATTCCCACATTGATAAGCCCTATCCACATGTACACAGCTGTTACTTTTTTTTCGTCTGGTTCATCAAGTTCTGATAAGTGAGATTTGAATACCCATCTGATGAAAATTGTCTGCAATTCTGATTTTCTTAGCCATGAAAAGAATTTTACTCTAATTATCCTTAGTACTGAAATTGAAAGATTAACTTTCTGCTTTTGTTGTTGTGGAAAAACAGCTCTTAGCTGCAGTAATTCATACTACTGATATTTTCTATTTAACTTGGAAGAAGGAGAGCAAATAATACTTTCCAAAGTACTTTTGATGCATTTTTTCTGCTTAAAACATGAAGAAACAGGCATCACGTGTGTTTATGCACTTGACTCCTGAGATGTTGACAATATCCCTCTATTTTTCAGGTTTTTTTGAAGAATGTTAGGGATTCATGTACTGGGGTGAGGGAAAGAGAAGGGATATTTAGGTTTTTCATAAATTCCACATGCTGTGCTCAGATAGATTCTGAGATTGGAAAGTCACATGTTTTCAGTTCTGTTAAAGCAATAAGTTTTGGTTTTGGTTGATTCCTTCTCAAGCTCCCTAAATCAACTAAAGTTTCCCACCTCTAGAGTTTTTTAGCCTTTTTCACTTTGGTTACATCTACAATTAAGATAAAAAACAGTGACAGCATTTGGTGTGGATACTGCCTTCTGAACTAGAAAGAGTAAATAATGTGACAGAGAACATGATATGAGTAAATAACAGTGATAATAACATAAAGGTTTTACTTATTCATACTGTGTTGGAACCTGATCAGGATTTCCTCACCCTTCCTCTTTGAAAAATCTTGCTTTGGCGTTCGGGTGAGAATCTTGTTTTTGTTTGGTGGTTCTCTGAAACTGAGTACAAGCACAGGTGGCATTTTGTTTTCTCCCTTTTCTCTCTCCTATAAGAAATGGTGAGATTTTTAGAACCAAATGTTTAAGCTGAGGCTCATAAATTCATATCTAATTCTCAAAACATCTGGTTTTAAAAGTTTACTAATTGCTTTACTGCTGGTTTTTAATTTGAAAAAGTACCGTTTTAGAATTCTTAATGATTGAAATTGTTACTCTGAATTATAGAAGAATAATGCTAAGGGAATTTGAACACTAAGTATTAGTTCATGGTTATGTTTTCTATTTTATTGAAAGCTGTTATAATTTACTGCAGCTAATTTGCGAGCCTTCTTCCTGGCATAGTAATTTGTGATCTCTTTGATGTTGTTTCTGCTAATGAAGGGAGATGGGCAGGAGGAAAACTGCACTTACATATTTTGAAGATGTTTAGGGTAATAGTGATAACATTTCAGTCTCAGAAAAGGAAAAATGAGACTGCATTTTCTACAGCAACCATCTGCTGTTCAAACTGTTCTCAGTGGCTTGCACGCAACTCCACTGTACCTTCACTGAAGAAAGGATTGATGAACAATTGATTCTTTGCTGGTTGTTCAAAGTTTGAACCCTATCATGGTCTAGGGAACCATGAAACTTAGTAACCTTCTAAAAAGAGTGCTACATATCCAGAAAAAGAGTACTGCATATCCAGAATACTTTATTTTGTGAATAAAAGGAGACATTTCTGATTATTTTTAGGTATTCCTTTTCACAATTGGAAGTTTTGTTTCTTTAATTACTGATCTGTTTGGTGTTTGTTTTTTGTCGGTTACAATTAACTTTTGAAATAACTCTTATCTTTGAAAATGCTTATCGTTCTTGAAATCAAACAAATGCACTGGGTAGTTGCACAGAGTCTGGAAAGGTAGTCATTAGCAAGCTGCTGCATATAAAAACCTTCAGTGTGATGAGTGTTATGAAGTACCTGGCTGTTGGGAAGGGTAACAGCGTGAAGGCTGGCCAAGTTCTCCGCTTTGTGAACTGACTGGTTGGCAGCTTGTTTCTTAGTGTTTGGCCGACAGATGTGACAGTACCTCCAAAGGTAACATACACTGATAGGATTCCAAGCGTCTTATTAGTAAAGCTGTGCTTGAAGTGTGGCATTCATGTAATTTCTCCTTCTGGCACAGAAATAAAGTAGAATCTGGTAAAGCTTGTGGATTTCCCAAGTAATTCCATTTGGAAATAAGGTATATAATTAAGGTTACAAATGAGTGTGCTCAGGTGCTAATTTGTGTGACTTATTTTGTCTGAAGTGCTTTTATATTCTGTGGTCCAAAATTAACAAGAGAAAAATCTGAACAAGTGCAAGATAAAGAGAGATTTATAGTGGTGTCACAAGAAGAGGACTGCATCATAAACACCTTCCTTCTGGGTGAAATTGTAATGGGCATTAATAGTCTCAGGAGTTCTGTTCACTGTCATTCAGATTACTTTGATTAGGTACAAAAATGTGCTGGATTTCCTCCATTTGATTTAGAAGCAACTCTATTGAAATGAAAATTTCTGTGACTTGGACTGATGTGCATTAAAGTGTCTGTTGATCTGTACCTACATTCAAGAATATTTTTTACATCCCATTTTGCTGTCACATTTCTTTTGTAACTTTCAGTATCTTTTGCACACGTGATTAATCTGTAGAGTAATGGCATTTGACATGGAAAAAAATACATTCTGTTCACAGCCAGAATTAAGCACTTCGACAAGATCATGAACTTCATGATCGGACAGAGACATGACTTTATTTCATAACCTGTGTTTATGATGTGCTAGTATTTATCCATTGATTTGTGTGCCTTATTGATGTCTTTATTGACAGCTACTCAAATTATTGAATGCAGTCATATTAAACGCAGGGCAATTCAAGTAGATTTAGTGAGACAACAAATTTGCAGTAGAATATCTTATTATTGTTCACCTTACTGTGCTTTATTAATTAAAGGCAATTATCTGAACCAATAACAATTTGTTTTGAATCACTATTTAAATTAATATCTCACGCATTGCAAATTAGAAAATTGGGTTTGTTTCTTTTTTTAATCCCAGACTTGTGCACTGGCGTGATGTACATGATGTTCTTCTGTTAGATTTTTTTTCTTCCTGTCTGCTGAAGAAACTGCTTTTTTGCAGTTTATAGGAGTTATATCAAACAAAACTGATGAAACTCTGAATAATTCTTTGATTGTTAAAAATCTGGCAGAACCACAATAAAGTAATGAATGGGTTACAGTGGTATAAGAAATGACTGAAGGCTTTCATAAGAAGTACAGGTAGTGATTAATGTACAGATACAGTGATAATAAATCCTTCGACAAATCATTTGATTCCAGTTTATGGTACAGTTTTCTTTGATTAGTTCTCTGAAGAATTATCAGATTTTTTTTCCTTCATAAACAAGCTTTTGAAATGTCATCATATCAATTTATTCAAAAAGTTGTTCACTAAAGTACAGAATCCTTGGAGTTAAGCAGTAAAAAATCCATTAAATTTTAAGTCTATGACTTCTTGGCTTTATCACACTTATTTCAATATTAAAAGCCGTTATGTTAATACCTCCAAGTAGTAATTTTTGTGGGTTTTTTTTCTTTACAGCTTTCTTTGCAAATTGTTTTCTTAAGCTTGATTTCTATTATTAAAGGAAAATATGCAGTTTGATGGCACTTCCTGTCTATTTGTAGTATAACAGCTTCTCAATGAGACATTCATTCAGCGAAAAGTATCAAGAGAGGAGATGAAGGAAAAATGTTTCTTATGATCAGTGAGGCAGTAGTTTTAAGCAATAATCTTGTCTATAGGGGAAAAATAAATTATTGGATATTGAGAATTTTGTCTTAAGTCTCACAGTTTCCCACCCAGGGAAGAGAAATAGTAAAGGTTGGTTTCCATCATGCAGCATGGTGGTGCGGTACAGGAATTCTTGGGATGGGGCTGAGAGGTGTTGTGTGCTCAGAGTTTGGGTTAATGGAGGCATTCAGAGAGTCTCTAGAATGTACACTGTTCACACTTGTGACATTATACTTATGAGCAAAGGCATAGAAACCAGAATAGCAATGATCCCCACCCCTTTTTTAATTTGCTGAATTCATGTTTGACAAAAAATCTCCAGAGAGGGTAATTCCACCACCTCCCTAGGCAGCTTACTTCAATTCCTAACCACTCTGTCAGTGAAGAATTTTTTTGTAATTTCTAATCTGAACCTCCCCGGCACTATTTAAGGCCATTTTCTCTTGTCCTGTCATTTGGGATGTGGCAGAAGAGACCAACCCCCACTTGGCTTCAACCTCCTTTTCTCCAGGCTGAGCTGCCCCAGCTTCCTTCAGCTGCTCCTCATCAGGCTTGTGCTCCAGACCCTTCCCCAGCTACACTGCCCTTCCCTGGACACACTCCAGCCCCACAATGTCCTTCCAGGAAGGGTCCAGAACTGAACACCAGTTTTATCTGATGTGTGTTATCTTTTGAAGCAGTTGCCTGTAATATTTTCAACTACAAGAGAAGATGTAAGAGATGCAAATATGAGTCTTGTTGAGAAGTCTAAAGATCAGTTCATTTTCATGTGCACTGAGGAGAAAAATGTGGGAGTTTTTTTGATTTAGTTACAAGTTACTTCTTATACTAAAATGAAGTTTTCTTATCTCATTTTCACTTGATGAATTGTTAAAATCAGGGTGCTAAATACAATTTCCAGAGCTTGTGTGAAACTTTGCATAGTGCTCATCTACCTACATACCATCATGTTGTTGGCTTAATTTCTAATAAAAATTTGCTATATGGTATCACTCACTATTTTATTGTATAGCTAGCTTTCTAAACTCTTGAATTATAAATGCTTAGCCTTAAAACTTTTTGGTATGCCTGTGATTGAGTGTTCTAAATGTAATACTGCTTCAGCTCCATTTCTGCTGAAATGTATCTTAGAGAAACTGTATCTTGCGTATTTGCACAGACTGAAAATTCTGCTTTCCTTTTCGTAGGATAAGAAATGGGTTCTCAATCATGAAGATGTCACACTGGGGGAATTACTGGGCAAAGTAAGTAATAAAGTGAGCTAAATAACATTTGAGTAAGTGTATTGTCATCATTAAGCCATTTCTATATATCTTTTCTTTTAATTACTGTGGTATGCAATTCTTATATCAATTTTTTTTGCATTAATACGCAAGACAGCTTTATGCTTTAACCAGATGTAAATCACACTTACTAGTAAACACTGTAAACACTGTGGTTGTGCTGAAAGTATTTTACAAGCATACATATTTTTCTTTTTTGGAAGTATTTTAAGCTAACTAAATTTCTGTAAAGCATGATGTGGCTGTTTTACTTTCTGTAGTCTGACAAAAATATTGCAAAATATAAATCAAAACATTTAGAGAAACAGGTGTATGTTTATGTATTTGTGTATAAAATTTGATATAATGAGATGACTAAATCAGTATTTCTTAAAACAAATGGTAATTGCTTGCGCATGATTATTTGCATTCATTCACTGATGAATGTTAGGTAATTTCACAATCTTATTTGTATTAAATTAATTATTGTGTAGCTTATAAACTTGCAGTTTACAAATTCTGCTTAGGGACTATAAGTCTTTAAAATCAGGCAAACTCCTCACATTTTTGGCAGCCTTGCACCTGCAAAGAGCATTGTGAGTGCTACTCAGGACACAGTGTTTGAAAAGGTTTTCCAAAAACTGAAAAATAAGATTAAATGAGGAGGAGACAAACTGAAGCAGTAATTGCCTTCTTACTGTGATACACACTAAAAAAATGAGCAAGAAATTCAAGAAATGAGGGAATGAAACACTATCATAAACTTCTGTTACGCAGGATAAAATCTCTTTGGTAGTGTAAGATGACAAAAAGTATGACCAGACTGAGCTGTGTCTGCATAAAATGCAGGTACTGCAGGATCTTCACATTCTTAAACAGGATGGTATCAAGGGATAAAAATAAAGATGTTCCAGGCATAAAAAAGCTTTGACTTGCTAAAAAATAGATATGAATTTGCTTTGATGTGTAAAGACAGTTAAAGCAATTTGAAAATCATTTTAGTAAATTCTGTTTACATGTGTATTGCATGTTTTTGGCACAAAGCATTTTTAACATTCAATAAAGGTAACTCAGACTTTTAAAGTGATTATAGAAGGATGTTCTTAAAAAAATACAGAACAGGCTAAAAACTTTCTTGGAACACAGTGTGAATCTATTATACATTCATCTCTAAAAAGATGTAGTCATACTAAAAAAGATAAGAATGACACAAACATTGGCATCTGTATGAAAAAATGTGAAATAAACTATAGCAATTTACCACAGAAGTGAGAATTCTGAGAGTCTGCAAAACCTTGCATGGCCTGGAAAAGATGAGGAAGAAATAATGAAATTTTGATGTGTAAAAAATACAAACTAAGAAAAGATGAAGATTTTCCTTCACCTCAGGAGTGATTGATCCGTTTATTTACTCAGTATTAATTCTATAATATCCCACAAAATGAAAGTTGCATAATAGGAATGTATTATACTAAAAATCATGTGATTAATAATACTTCAGTATTTTTAATAAAGAAGTAAAGCATTTTCAAGACTTAAATACAGCTTAGAGTGGGTTCAGATTTCAATGTTAAATACTTTTGAGCAGAAGGGTAGAGGAAAAGTGAGCTGGGAGCAGCTCAGCTGCTTACCTTGAGCACCTGATGCCATTTCAGATATGAGAGGTAGTGTGCTAGCCTCTGGAAGTGCTTTACAAGGGTTGTCAGATCCTAAGCCTCGCTTGCCAGCTGCATCTTCCTTGTCCCAGGGTACAGAAAAAAATCCTGAACTGTGTTTAGCCCTATGTTTCTTCCCTTGTTACTGGAAGCATGTTACTGTTTTCCATCTGTGAGTGTCTTTTTTCCCTTTTCTGTCATCTTTCTTTGACAACACTAAATTCAGCTGCATGATGTAATGAAATCTTCATCACTCAGGAAAGGAAGGAAAACATCTCCAGCAGACTTTTTTGAAGTCACATGCAGCCCCAGATACCAGGACACAGAAGTGTAATACATGTGGAAATTAATCATACATAGTTTAAAATTGAGTTGTGCTTATTCTTTGGGAAATACAAAGCTTAACTGGAAGTGTTTTCTTCTCTTGAGGGTTTTTTCGTTGATACTAGTGTTTTGTTTTAAATCTCACAATTTCCTTCTTCCTTCAGTTTGTGTCCTAATTAATTTTCCTTTTGTTTTTATTAAATAAAAAATGCATCTGGTGGAGACTATTTTATGATGTTTATTACTTCAGTTTTCTTCCATAAAAGTTAAAAAAAAAATTAACTTCCCTTGGGAATATGTGGTTCGCTACCTAAAATGTCTGATTATAAAAGGAGCTGCTTTCTAAAGTCTTGTCCAAATGGGAAGCCTTACAGATTTGCCGTTATAGACCAGAGCTGAGTTTGGGTTTTAAAGGAATTCTGAATCACCAGACACAACAATACATTTTGCAGTATGTTTAATTTATGATAAAAATTAATATCATTGTCTTCATTCTTCATATTCTGTTTTTTTTTTTTCTTGTATATGAGAATGTTTATGTTATTTTGGTGTGTTTTGTCGTAGTTTTTGAGATCAGTTTTTGGTCTCTTCCAGGCTGCAAGTTGAAAACTATTCACAAAACAGTGTGAAAATGAAAGAGTGCAGGAGTAAGAATAAGAAGAACAGCAGTCAGTGTCAGTTGATTCTAGAAGTTACTAAGAGATTTTATGAGAAAATTCTGATTTCTTAATTAATGGTGTTCTTTTCCTCTTTCCAGCAAGGTCAAACCAGAACTCATATGCTGTGTCCATATAATAGATGCACTATGTCAGAATGGACTGCTTTTGTTAGGGCAGATGCTTTAAGAAAAATCTCATTTGGCTTCATAAACACATTCCAAAGTTCTGTACCAGTTTCAAAGCTGTCTGCATTATTTTTTCTGGCAATTCATTAAGATTTTATTTACCTAGAATGATCTTTTTCCTCCTGATTTCAGGGTAATTTTGGTGAGGTGTATAAAGGAACATTAAAGGATAAAACTCCAGTTGCTGTAAAAACTTGCAAAGAAGATCTTCCTCAAGAACTGAAAATAAAATTTCTGTCAGAAGCCAGGTAGGTTCTCTAAAATTATTTTAAATAAATGCTTTTGGCGGTTTTTTCAGTTTTTATCACTAGATGCCTTTACAAAACCTGACCTTCAGAAAAATTTGAAGAAGCAGTCAAACTTTTCCTCCCTTTCTCTCCCTCAGTATATTCCACCACTGTTGCCCTGGTAACTAAACATTGGCATTTTTAACGTGTGAGTGCAGTAGCATCTGCACTTGCTGAAACCATCTCTTTGACAAAGCAAGCCATGCCTGTAAAATAAAATTTTGTTGTCTTAAGTGCTTTCATTTAGAACTTCTAAGATGTGCCAGGAGGTTTGGGATAAGAAGACTGGAAGATGTTGATTTAAGTGTGGTTATACCAGGCCTAACTCCTGCCTTATGTGCATGGCTAATAGAGGTGATCAAATGTGTCCAGATAACTTTCCTTACTGGGGTATACACCCCATTTAGTAAGTTTCTCTTTGTAAGAAGAGTTTGCTCCAGTAGAGGTATTTTATGCTGTGTCAATCAGCATGAGATTATATGCTTTTATTTTCAAATTACAGTCATGACACAATATGCAAAGTATTCTGAATGTCAGCTGATGTGGATAGGTAGGTTCTGAGACTCCAGGGAGAGGGGTGCCTTGAGATAAATGGCATAATTTTTAAACTACCTTGCTCGTTCTTGCTATAAAGCTTCATATGTTTTAACTTCCACTCCCAAACTAGTATGATCAATACTGAAATATAAAAGATACTGCCTGCATTTGTAGAATGAAGATCAGCCACTCTATCTATTGAATCACTTTAAAATGCTTGTAACTTGGCAACGGCAGAGATGTGTCATTTGTTAAGCAGCTTGACAATAATGGAAAAAAATGGTCTGAAAAAATGGAATGTGTTATTTTTCGCTAAATGTGTGTGTACCAAGTAGGTTAGTATTTTACTCTTGATCCCAGAAAAAAAGGGAAAAAGAGGAGGTGCTTTGAGTCAGCAGGAACATTTAAGTTACAGGGTCTCTGTGGAATCTTTTCTTGCTCTTCATTTCACTTACAAATCATAGCATGCTGTTTTAGGCTGGAAATGTTCTTATTAAAGCATTGTGTCAAAAGATCTAAATGTTTTCATTTAATTCTCAAAATTGTCCTTACAGTCTTCTAAAACTTACTGTATTAATTAATCTCTCAAAGTTAAATTGGAACAAGTGTGCTTTTGAACAGTGCAGCAGGGAAGTATAGAGGCACTCTGTGCATACTGTTTTGATGTAGCTCTGCTTCTGGTCCACCACTGAAATGCTGTTTATAAATACAAGGGTTCTTAAGAAACTGCAAACTTGTGAGGCCATTTTTCAGTTATATAGATAAATGTCACACAGACAAATAGTAAAATCACAATAAGGATAGTTTTTGATTTATTAGTGAATCAATATGCCTTTCATTTCAAGCAGAGTGGTGATTGATCTGTTACACTGATTTTGATAACTGTAATGATATTTTTTTCTTTAATAACAATAATGACATCTTCCATTAATATTAAAGGTTTAAGATATCTTCCTGTAATACTTAATTATTCTGTACAATAAAGTTTATTAATATAATAAACTTATTGTGTGTTTTGCAGAATACTCAAACAATATGATCATCCTAATATTGTAAAACTAATAGGAGTTTGCACTCAACGACAGCCTATTTATATCGTTATGGAACTTGTTCCAGGTAATTTTTTTTTCCTTTTTTTGCAGCAAATTTCCACAGGTTTCATTGTGTCCGTAATGTGAACCGTATTGTATTTGTCTTATTCTGCATTCTTGTGACTGACCTCAAAAGTCACCTGTGCTGCAAATCTTTAGAAATACGGGGTTCTACTAGCTTTGGAGTGGTTGAGCTCCTCAAATCTGTTGAGAATTCTACTCTAGCCTTTGAAGACAACAGAAGCTTCATTCTTCTCCTGATGAGATACTAAATGGTATTTCCTTTAACAATAGAGTAAGGTAGTGAATGTTAAGAAGTGTTTAAAGAAACTTCATGTCTGGGTAATGTTTCAATTTTAATAACTCATGTTTGAGTTACCTTTAGTAATACACATTTTTTTCTTTACCAAAATGCATTGTTTGGTTTTTGGGTTGCTCTTGATTTACTTTTGGAATCGAGTTCATTTTTATTCCGCAATGGCTGGAGTGAATTTCAGGCTGTTGGGATGACAACAGCTTTTGGGCAATTTTACTTCTTTGTTGATTTTCTCAGCAGCTGGAAAATGTGTTGGTTTGGTAGCCTCTAGTACTGCTTAATATGCAACACTGTATTTGTTTTATATATCACTGGATTTGTCTTCAAAATTATACAGCAAGCTGCTTTAAGAACCATTTTATTCAGGAAGACTTAGATTGCTTATAATTCTTGAATACTGGCCGTAGTATGAGAGCACTGATAAAATATTTGACCTTGTGGAGTTTTCTGCCTTTATTAAATTAGATTATATTAGGTTATTATATTCGTATGCATGATTAACTTTATTAAAATGGAGACTGAAAGCAGTGTCCTCGGTTTTAAGGGGTACTTTAGTAATCAGCTTCTCCAGACATCTCTGAAGATAAAAGTAAATCCTGATCTTTTAACACCTTTATCATTCTGGTTCAGGTTTTTCAGAGCCTTGTACAAGTTGTTGAAACATGGTAATACAGTTGAGGAGGAATTAGTGAGAACTTTCCTCTGATTTTTATGCCTATGTTGCAGTTCAAGTCTATCGAAACATTCTTGGGTTTGAATTTGCTTCAGAAAGAAGCTTCTTGCAAAGAGAATTGTTGCCCTGTTTTGATGGTCCGTGAACCCTCTGGGCTGGCCGCTCTGCCTGCATGCCCTCATAAACACGGTGCTACCTTTAAGCCATCACACTTTGCCACGTGCTCTTACATGGTGGCACACCAAGAGCCTGACCAAATCAGCAGAAAACATAAGGATGCCAGCTCTGAAGAAGTTTGACAGAAAAAAGTCAAATCACTTAGATCAGTAGAGAAGCAGTGATTCTGATGTTACTGTTTTTCTCCTTTTCTAATGACAGGTTTGGATGAGATACAAAAAATGGTAGTTAATTGTGCTCTGACTTGGTATTTAATGCTGCCGTTTGAGGAACAGGATAGTGGTAAACTTGTCTTCCACTCAACATGAAACTTTCACAGTATCTTCATTGTTTTGTGTTAAATGTGTTTATGCGTGAAGGTGTTTAAGCAGTTTAACTCTGACATTCTGTTTAATAACTAAAAATGGCAAGTTTTAACTTAGGATTATATTCTGTGAATGTATGGCTGAGAACACATGTAATTTATAGATGTCTGACAGTTTTTTCCCTGAGGATAAAATCAGAAGCATCTCCATAAAACAAGGGATTTCTCGTGTGTTTTCTGACTTCTGTCTAATACTTGCAAATTTTCTGCCATTTTTGTATCTCGGATACATGTAGGCTGTACACCTACTGTCTATTTTGAGATGCCTGAGGTGTGGTTCCATAGCAGCTAATTCTGCTTTGCATTCCAGATTCTGATTTCAATTCAGAGTCCTAATTTATTCAGGTATTAGAAATGTATAGTGAAACTTACCACTTTATACAGAGATCTGCTACTCTGTTAGTGATTCTGTCATAAACTGGCTCTGCAGAGATATCTTTGTTGCAAGTGTAAATAGGATTAAAAACTATGCATATGGATAAAGGCATCAGTGAAAACAGTACAGAAAGGTTGCAGATGCATATTTAAACATGTGCCCATCCTCTATTACATGCAGAAATAGCCCAGATGTTGCCAGTAAATGACAGAGAAACAAAGTTGTCAAAGAGGACTATACTTTGTAGTAGACCCTTTTCTTGGTGGGAGGTATGGGAGGTGTTAACAGAAGTGACATGTGTCCTGTAGTAAGAGCCGTAGCTACAAAGAAATGGATGATGTAGGAAGGATTAACTGATAAGTAATAAATAATATAGCATATCATGGTTACATCAAATCATAGAATGGTTTGGGTTGGAAGGGGCCTTGAAGATCATCCAGTTCCAACACCCCTGCCATGGGCAGGGACACCTTCTACTAGAACAGGTTGGTCAGAGTCCCACCCCACCTGGTCTTGAACACAATTAACTACATATTAGTGAGAAAAAAACATAATTTACTTACTGTTCACTTGCTGTTGGTGATGCTGATCTCACTGTACATGTTCTCCCAATGTCAATCCATCACATATTACTCCAGTACAGAAGGAAAGACTTGGTCCTTTTCGCAATCCACTTATCAAGAAATGAGGAGAAGGTCTTAATATAATGTATATGTATGTTACATAGATCTCGCTTTAAGCGATGCACATGTAGGAAAATGCATCCAAGTTCCCTGCCATTGGCTGGGTTTTTAGAGGGCCAGGTCTTTTCTCTCCTTAGCCTTGTCCTACAGGTCTTTCTGCAGGTTCGTCTACAAGTGGAAAGGAACATCCTGTAAGTGGAATGTGTGCACTGTTTATTTATTGTAGAATTTATATTTGTTATTGCTTTCTAAAAGCTATTCTTTTAATTGTTGAAAAAAATAAACTAAGTAGAATGTTCTTTGTCTGATATAAACTGAAGCTAAAATGTGTGTAGCCGCAGTTTCCTTCATGTATACATGGAAAGTTACATGTATGCAAGAAATGTGACCTGAAACCACCATTTAGGAATTTGCAATGAGAGTTACTAAATTTTTTTTTTTTTAATCCTAAGCAAATTGTCCTGCCTTTCCTCCCCTCGCCTTCCCAAAATTACCAAGATAGCTGTGGAAAATGAATCAATAAACTGTTACTATTTTTCTTCCAGAAAAAGTTTGTAAGTTGAGATCTATACACAGATCTGATTTGCAAGCTAAAATTATGCTAGCTAGCTTCTGTGAAAAAGGAATTTAGCCAAGCAGCTGGTTTTAAAATTTTTGTGGTTGCGTAATGGATAGATTTGCAATAACCTTTAAATCACTCTTGCAAATAATTAATTTTATTCTTCTTCAGCCAAATGACATTGAAATACTAACTAAAAGGATAGACAGCCCAGATCCTCATAAGGGCTCAGTGCTGTAGTTGCTGGATGCCTTTTCAACTACCATGTAATAATAAAACCCCCTGAATTTTAGTGGCATGGTTTTCTTCTGTGAAGTTTTCAGTAGACTAAGAAAGGAGAAAACAACTCTATTTAGAAATTATCTTTCTATTAGAACACTGTGTTGTTAATGGAGAACTTACAGAGATTTCCTCTTCTTGTATGACTTATGACTCTTTCTCTATGACAACTGTTGTTCCTAGTTTGAAAATATTAAGACTGTTAAGAAGACTTCTTAGATAAATCAGAGTGTTGCAACATGCTAGTATCTTGAAGAACTCTGAACATCATATAGGTTGCAATAAGTTATTTTCTTTGTAATGCTCTACTTTTTATTGCTTTATAGCGAAATGTTCTCTAAGATGGTTTGATAAAGTTTGTTGCAAAGGTCACATTTGGTGGAGTTTTTTTTCTAGTATCTTCTGATCAAAAAATAGGAATGCTGCATTATTTCATAACTTAATACAGTAACTTTTTATTAATCTGTTGTGATACACTTTAAGTACTCAGTTTATCCTAAGAAAGACAGAAGAAGTTAAAATGGGAATTGCTAATGAATTTTAGGGAAAGAAATCCTGTATGTTGAGACTTGCCAAATGCTTGGTGTTAGTATAGAGCCATGAGTTTGTATTGTCCTATGGACTTGACTGACCTGACTGAAAAGTAATATAGTAAATGTCCAATACGAGTCTTAAATCTCTTCAGGGAGAATTGCTGCATATTTGCAACCACTGGAATTTTCTAATGTAGATAAACCTTTGTCAGGGATGGTTTCCCACATGAGAAACAGTAGAACTTTGTGTAAGAGTTTGTAGTGCTGTGTAAGAAAGAGTGTAACTTTTCTGTGATGCCAAGTCAATCTGAAAAACGGAGCATTTTATTAATATTTTTTGTGCTGATTTGTTCATTTTTCTTTGCTCTGTGTCTGTTGTCCCGGTGGGATTCTTGTCCTTTATCTTTCATTGCTGATCTTAAAACTGAAGAAAGAGAAATAATCATAAGAAGCTGCTTTGGTATTCAGAACAGCAAAAGAACTATTTGCCATTGTCTCTTAAGGCCGCACAGGGCATAAGGAGTTTTCATAACAGCTCACTTTTAGCAAATTTATATGATGATCAAAAAGACTGCCTGGAATACTGTCAGAGTCCACACTGACAACCTGAAACAAATGGATGCTAAATTTTCTTGGGGCATGGAGAAGATTATCAGGAAAAAGATGAAGGGGCTACAGAGCCTACTTCCTGTTCTTTTCTTTTCAGATTGAACTCAGCATCCTTTCATGAAAAAAGACAGGAAAGAAAGAAACTAAAATCCCCTTCTCCTTTACCCTTTCTAACTATTATCCTTCTGGCCCCAACTTCTCTTTTAGTGATCATGGATGACAAAGTGGGTTTTAATTCATTGCAATACTCAGGATCATTTAACTGCGTTTTCATTTGCCTATAATTTATCATGCAATCTCCCATGTAATCAAAAAGGAACTGCAGGAGTCCCATTAAAAATTTGAATGTTTTTTCCTCTTCCTTTAGGAGAAGAACAAATCAAGATCAAATGTAATCTGTAAGATGCAAAAAGCAATCCTAAGCCACAACATTCTTTCTTCTCCTTCTTTATGTTCATTTCAATTTACTTGAATCTTGGCTAGTCCTGAAAGGAGAATTTAATTTAGAGGTAAGAATTTGGCATGTCCCGGAAATGTGTGTTCTAGAATGGGGTGTTTTGAAGGTAGATGTGGAATCCTGTGGTGCAGTTACCACTTCATGCAACTGTTTCAGCAGCTTATCCTGTAGAATCTTCCACAGTGCCTCTGTCCCTCCAGCAAAGAGTCTGCAAGATAAGCACTATCATCATGCTAGCACCAGCTCTCTCTGGAAAGATTTGTCTGATTGGAAGTCGATGCAAACATCTTTGTATGTTCCAATGCTTGATTCAGGGTAGTAGAAGGAAGCTTGAAGTCACAAGTTTCGTGACCTGCTCCTTTTAGAAGTTGGACTGTTTAATCACAAATTGGTAGCCTACTTTCTGTTTCGGGTTTCTATATAGTTAAACATTTTTATAACCAACGTAGTTAAAGTTAAAACCCCAAAAATATTTTGGGATAATTTTATTTCTGCTATGTCAGGCTTTCACATATAGTCGATTGAAGTGTCTGTCTTGTCTGCTGAGGCTTATTTTAGCTTCCTCTAGCATATGCTTTATGCTAATATGATACATGATGAGGATATTATATATTATGATATTATGAAATCTAGATGATCGTCCTGTACCAGATCCTTCCCTCAGACAGTTCTAAACAGTTTCCCAGGAGCTGTCTCTTGTCTCCTGATCCATTCTGTGCCCACAGACCATATTTAGTCTGTTCTATCAGTGATCTGCCCCGAGTGTGATTCCCACCCCTCTCCCCTGTGTGTAGTTATGGACATTGTTCATTCTCGTATTAATGCATTGTAGACATTTTCCTGGAGTACCAGTGTGCGCCTTCCTGATACCACCATAGAATTCCTTTTTGATAATAGATACATGCTGAAAAAAAAAAGCAGCTTCGTTTTTAACCTAACAGTGAGTTCGTGTTCCTTGTTTTATCTAACTTGTGTTGATACATTCTGAATGCTGGCAACTGGAAACAGTTAGAGCTATGTCTATACACGTAAACAGCTCTGGAAATATCCAGTAATCTAATAGCATGGGAAGGTTGTCAGAATTAGGTTTCAACTATGTTCAGCTTATATCTAGACATGTGTAGCCAGCTTGCAAGGGGGAGTTCAGCAAGGTCATAACTTCTATCTTTGCAGCTGCATAAAGTAACCTGTAGAGGTTTGTTCTGAGTCATTTGGGATGCAAATTGCCTGTGCCACTGATGCAGAAACAAATCAGAGGTGACAGGTTTTATTAGCTCAGGTGCAGCAGTGCTTGATGTGAAATACCCTGACTCCCAGGCACACCCAGAATGAGCATGGCCATTTCTGTAGTGCTTGTACCCAGAGTCACCATCCCTGGAAGTGCTCATAAAATGAGTAAACCTGGCACTTTGAGATACGGCTTAGTGGGCATGGTGGTGTTTGGTCAAAGTTTGAACTTGATGATCTTGGAGGTCTTTTTCAGCCCAAGGGATTCCATGATTCTTAATCCGAACCCTGGGTTACCTCTGCACTCTGTTCATGCTGTCCTACCTGCAGTTGGCTTTGGTCTGGCTTGGTTTATTCACTCCCTTTCTTCGGAAAGGTGATTCCATTGCTACTTCCTCTATGTTACAGCCCTTCTTAAATCCCCGGGTTGTGTGATGTCAGAAACATGTGCAAATAATGTCCAGTGTCTTGCCTGACCTACCAGGCTCACTTTTTGGCTTTTCTTGGAAAAGAGGGCTCCAGGGCATAAGGTGTAGAAATACCTACAGATCCATTATAGGTGGTTTTGAGGAGCTGGTACAACTTAGTAAATCTGAGATGACTTTTATGAAATTGCTCTTATTTTCTGTAGTGATACTTTAGGGTATAGCACCAAATCACAACTGACTTTGTGCATTTCTCTTTTTATTTGCACTGGAGCCGATAGACCCATTTATAACTGAAAACTCAGTTCTGAGACTGGGATATGTATAATTTATTTATTTATATGAAGTACAATATCCATATTATCTTGAGCTTTTCTGCTAAATTATTATCTTCTTGGATAAAGGAGAGCAGATGCTAAGAGTAGCTGAAGTATGTGTATATCATGGCTTACTTGAGCCTTAGATGAGACCTGCTGTCTCTGAGGTGCCACTGATTTCATACACAGGCCTGGAATGCTGATTAATGCTGGGAAATATCTGAACTTTTAGTTTCACATTGTGCGATTCAGCTCCTGCATTTTCTACTTTTGTGTGTTTTTTTCTCTTTTCTGCTTCTGGAGACATTGAGATCTCTACAGAGATCTTTCGTGGTTTTTTTCTAATTGCTTCTCTTTAGAGAGCCCATAAAACTTTAATAAACCTTTGCATGATCTGCCCCATTGGTTGTATTGTGCATCCTCAGTAGCTATCTTTTGTGAGCAGATTTCAGACCTGAGTCCTATCTTGCAGTCACATCCTGAGTCTTTACTGCGTGCTGTCCAAAATCAATACAACAGAAAAAAAAAGGGTCAGTCAAAGTCCAATTAGAGATGAGGTGCAGTGATAGTGACGATCTGGCTTTGTTTTCTATTCAGTTCTCTTTTTTTCTCTAGTCAAATAAGTTATCTTCTCATTATTACTGGTTAGTGAAGCCACCTTCTGTCTGCCCTACAGTTTCCCTTCACACGGACCCCTCTGCTTCTCTGGTTTTTGTCTCTCTTACTTTATCCTCTTAAGTTAAGTATCCAGCTTCTATTTTGATTTGTCTCTATATCTCTACAACTTGCTGTGCTTCTGCCTCTGCCATCTCTTCTTGTTGGGCATTTCACCCAAAGAGCCAGACACCTCCCATGGATTCCTTCTCTCAGTGTGTCCAACTTTTCCCTCTCCTCGCCAGCCCTCTTGTAGTACACACACAAATATACAGACCGTGTTTCTTCTTCCTTGCCTTACTCTTAGCCCTGTAACGTACATGGATCTCTTCTTCCCTCTTTGCTTCATGGATTTCAGCTGCAAGATTATTAAGAAAAGGATAAGTCAGATTCCTTTGTTGGAGTGTAGGTGATGGCGATTAAAAATTCTTTTCGTGTTTAGTAAAACAGGACCAAAGCTCTGCTCTACGGTCTCCTTTTATTGTAACATTTCAGACTGCAGTTGGATTTTTATCTCTTCAAATGTTCTAGGCTTTAGCATTACTATATTTTGTATCAGTATTGTACAAAATCAAATCAGCAAGTAGATGAATCTAGAAAATCTATTTTAAAACTGAATAAAAACAACCAAACATAAAAAATTAGCAAAGTGCTTTGGTAGTTGCAAAAACTTCTTTATTCAACTTATTTCCTTTTATTCACTTTTTTTTTTTTTACTTTGCCTAAACCAGTTTTTGCTATAGTAGCTATTTAATGTGTCTGTGTTAAAAAAAAAGTTCATTTTTGGTTTTCTTAGATTAAAAAAATTCTCTGTTCTTCAGGTACATTCTGCTTCATATCAGCTGTCATGTCTCTCTAATCTGGAATCCTTTTCAAGGCCTTTGATTATGGATTATTGAACATAGTACAATTACAGGAATTATTTATTGAAGAATGGAAGACCTCCTGGGGAAAGATGATTTTCCTTTCATTAGTTTCTGAAGAAGGTTTTATCTATGCGCTCACAGTGGGTATCCTTACAGCCATAATACTAAAACATAAAGAGTCCGGGTAGTCTGGGTAGTGTTATTTTGGCAGCAGAGAAGACCAGGGATGCTAGCTGTTGATGTCCCACTATAGTTTCTGGTTTCTTCTGAACAGGTGATGATAGACTCTGTTTTGGACAGGCACTTATGTCACTTCATGCTCTAGCTTATTTGATCCACCTGAAATCTAAAGCAAGACTTCTGAGCATTGTCAATATTTCCTTTATTTTATCATATGTCTGTGGTCTACCGTCCTGTTAAAAGGAAGTGAAATAGCACGTATAACTGTGTTGTAACCTTCTTCTCATCTTCATTTTGTCACAGTGCAGTTATTTTCTGCTCATGAGTCATCTCTGTTCTGGTCTCATCACAGATTGTCTGCTAAAAAGTCATCCACAGCACAGTTCTGGTACAAGCCATATTTTCTCTGTGTTTACTTCTTTGCTGCTGCTGCTCATGTCCTTGACTCTCAATGCACACTATTAGTTTAATATTTTTTTTTCTTTCTTCATCTTTTGTTTTCACATACAGGTATTTCTACTCATACTTCATTTACTGCCATTGTTAATATTACATTAGCAGCACTTTGCATGGTTATAACTACTTTTATTTCCTTTGCTTCATGGGAAAAATAAAGTTTTAACTGGATTTCACAGTAGTACTCTGTAGGCAGTTAGAAAAATAAACCTTGGGTTTAGTTACAGTTTCTGTTACTACATATATAAAATAAAAGAATTTTTAAAAAGTGAAAGCACTGCACTGCACACAAATCATGCATTAGTTGAAATGTGAAGGCACAGTATTTTAAGGAAAATGAATGTTTTAGCATTTTTAAACCCTTTTATTTTTAATAGTTTGTCAAATAGCTTCTTACTTAAAAAGCATTATCTCCAAGAATTCCCTAGAGATCCATGTTTACTATTTTAAATTTGTAGTTTTAAGTAACTCTGCTTAGGTTTGTGTTTTAGATCCCATATATGTGGGATTAACATACTGGGCAATAAGGACATTCTAAATTGCTTTAAGGCTACTCAAAATACTGACCATTTGAATTCTCAAATTTATAAATACTTACAGGTGCAGATAAAGGTAATTTCAAGAATATTGCACTGGCCTGTAAAACAATTAGGAATATTGAATTCTAGAGCTCCCTAAGTTAGATGACCATTAGGAGGTGTGGCCACAAGCAAGATGCATCTGCATGATGAATGTGTGTATAAATATAAGAATTAAGCGACCTCTTTAAACAAACTGAGTTAAAAAGGCTGTTTAACAAAGGAAATTCTCCCACTTTGTTCAAACTTACATGTGAGTAACAATGCATATAACTTCATATCATTCTTAATGATTGGTATAGTACTAAGATATTTATTAATATTGGTATAGTTATTTATAATATTATTAGGATACTATATAGAGATACAATATATAAACAATGTATGTCTATAAACCAATTAAATGGGAGATTTCTCATCATCATTTCAAAACATATTTTAGTTGTGTTCAATGTCAATACTGGTTATCAGAATGGTGCCTAGAGTGCCTAGAGCAAGTAGGTAGGTGTCATTGTGGACACCAGCTCAGGAGAACACTGAAATATGTGGTCATAGTTGATTAGAAATGCCAGTCAAGTCAGAGACTGCCATAACTAAATATTTTGTAAACCTATTTAACATTTTTCATTGTTGTTTCTTGCACTTTTGGTTTCTTCTCACAGATCACAGGGATTTTTTTTTCCCTCTTTCAAAGCACTAGCCTTTTTGTGTGCCAAGGAGTGAACTGTTTTATTGCCATGATATGCTACTTACTGTGCAACAAGAAATGTATGCTGTAAAGCACAGCCAACACTAGGAATTGCTGATATGTGGTATTTTCACACTCTCAGGATTTCTGCATGTAATGAGAAATAGTTCCCATTCACAGCAAAATACATGAAGGGCTGTGTTCAGGAATCCAGTTACAACAGGCTGCTCTCATGGAGCTTCTGCTTATGAACTACATTTTGTCCTCTACTTAGTAAAATAATTATGTAATAATTCAGCACTCCAGTACTGTTGTTTATCCTCCTGTAAAGCCAAAACAGGCAAGCAGTCTCTGATAGGTGATATATATATATATGTATCTGTCTAATTTTTTTTTGTAGTTCTTAAAGTTGTTGGGGCAAACCTCATTTTCTGGTGGTGTTGTGGGCCATTAGCTGGAATAACAGGTAGCCATGCAGAATACAATGCAAATTTCACATAAAAGAAAAAGCGTTGCTTACTATTATGTAGTCATCTAGTTTTGTATCAGTTGTTTCATGGCCTAATTGGTCTGATTATTTCATTTTTATCAACAGCTATTACACTAGAAATAATGGCACTATGAGCTGCAAATAGTGAATTAGGATTTGTTACGTTAAAGCTTACTTTAAAAAGTACATAAAGATACTGCCTAACCACAGTTCTGCACTAAAGAGTGTGTAGTGAAATACTCTTAATTCATCCTTGAAGATAGTCATGTGGTTGCTTTGCTGTGAAGATGAATACCTGGAACACTGACCACAGTAAAAGTCAGAATTTACTGAGGAGTAACTCTGTTACTTAAAGGACAGGCACTTAAGCCTATGTTAGTATCACAATGATGAGGATAATCAGATTTAGCCTGAACATTACGTATCTTGTACAAAGTGAGATGCATATCACTTAGCTGTTTTATTTTGTCTGCAGCTAACACTGCTTTTAAATTTATTAAACAGAGTATTTAGAAGATGTTTTTGCCATTTCTATGGGAGGACAAACACAAGAAAACACAATAGCTAGTGAAAACTCTGAAACAGATTAAAGCAATGTAAATAAAACTGATAGGCATCAAGTACACTGTATACAGCTTGATGTATGGTGCTGGTTTTGCTGAAAACTCTAGGATTTTGTACAGTGCATGCCACACTCTGAAAATCAGCAAGTCTAAATCACTTCCTGATGGTATTGAATTGCATTGGAAAGTAACAGGCTTGTGCTTTGTGAGTTTGACATATGCTGATGTAAGAAACTGAGCAGCTTTTAATATCGTTCAGAAACAAGTTGTTGAAAATTGGGATCTTAATCTGATTGCCTGACCATATTGGAAACAAATTTATAACATGTATTATTTTTTAAAGTTTTAATGGATATGGTTGGGTTTTCTTTTGTTTAAAGTTTGTTGTAAGTTTCCTTATTGTCTTTAATACCTTGTTACTTGAGAACAGATGGTTTTACTGTTGATTGTGG
The DNA here is from genome assembly GCA_013397725.1 of Rhagologus leucostigma. Lineage (NCBI taxonomy): Eukaryota > Metazoa > Chordata > Aves > Passeriformes > Rhagologus > Rhagologus leucostigma. The sequence continues at coordinate 458,620 of VZTD01002850.1, read as the reverse complement.
AGATGGTTTTACTGTTGCTTGTGGAGAGCATTAATTTATTTACACAAAGAATTTGTATGAATTGTGAGGATTAAAATTTACACTGATGTTGTTATAGCAGGTTTTTTAAAATAGAGAATTCTTGTGAGATTTTTTTGGGGATTTGTTTCTGGGGGTTTTTTGCTTGTTTGTGTTTTTCTTTTTTGTTTGTTTATTTATTTTGTTCTCCCAGAATATCAAACTGAGCTTATCTGTCTTTTTAGTTCTTCCTACAGCAAGTTGTTAGCAATTCTTAGTCTTCAATACTGAAATATCGGTTGACTGAGAGTAGAGTTTTTTTAAGATGGTCTTTTATAAGCTGCCTTGATTTACTGCTCTCATTCAAGTAATGCCACAGTTTTTCAAGACAGAAGACTTCACATACTCGAAAGTCATATATGAGTAAGTTATACTTACTCGTTAAAAGATGATTCCTGTGTAGAGAACAGTGAGGTCTCAGCATATAAGTAACAAAATTTTCGTCAGCTTGTTGTGTGTGTTGGAGGGGGGAATTGCTTAAAAGTTGTTTTTAGCTGTCTGCTGTAACTAGAATAATTCTGTTTACATGTGCAAGAAATGACACATATTTAATTGGAGTGTTTATCTTACTTCACGCTGTCAATACCTACTTTTTACCAGTTACCAGACTATGTCAGTAACCTCTCAGATTAAAGAAAAAGTGATTATTACCCAGTCCAGTTTGCTGTAGTCATCTGTCCTTTTTCATTGGAGTTTAAATTTCAGTATCACAACATTCATTCCTGTCAGACTTTGGAGATATAATGTGTGTGATCCTACTTTGCAAAACAGAGGCTATTTCAAATTGGCTTTAGAGTCAAGGCAATCCAGTCACCTCTTGCGCTCCCATCTCTGTGTTACCCAGTGTGGGAGTGAAGGGCAGCTCCAGCGTAATGTCTGAAGGCATTACACTTACAATACATAACATCTGACTTTTTTCTTTAATGTTGTCTTACTTTATTTCTTACACTATGACATATAAATATGAACGGCCTCCAAAAAAAAAATAACATATGAAACTTTTAATATATACCATCATTTCCTATTGCTAAGAAAAGGCAGTATATGAAATTGTGTAACAGTTTGCAAGGAAGAATCCTCATAGTCAGTTCAGTCCTAAATGAAAAGAAACAAATACTGGAGCAATGACTGACTACTCACTAGCAAATAATAGTGTGATGTGGAAAGCTCAGCTGTGATTTTTTTGTCTTTGCCTGGAATAATAAAATATATTTTAGAAAAATCTTTAATACATTTATATCAATCAGAACATGCTTTTGCAGTGTTTGTATAATATTCCTCCAGCTTACCTTTGTCCTAAATTAAATCACTTTTTCGGAAGATTTTTTTGCTAACGCAATTTGGTTTTTGGAAATCCTCCATGCTGACCCCTCTGACTTCTCAGACAAGAGGACAACGGCTTTGCTCCTCCAAGGCAGAAGACTCTGAAGGCACAGTAATAACTGTTCACCTTCCACTGCTTGGTCAAATGTCCAGCTAACATTGCTCAGGAAGAAAACACTTTGTTACCCCTCCAAACACATCAGTGTAGAATTTGAGAAGCATTGCTGCAAATGATTGATTAAAAATTAATTACTTTCATGTAGCTAATAGAACCTAACCTCTTTATTCACAATTAATTATTCTGTAATTAGAGAAGAATATGTATCACAGATTATTAGTTGTTTTTGTCAACAGCTTTTAAGTGAGTCTGTATCTTATGTACACTGGTGAAGACTTTGGGTATATGGAAAGCATGCTGTGCAGTTTTCACTTTTAAGCACCTAATATTTAATGGAAAATGTATTTTTGGAAGGTGAGTTCCTTCCTTTTTCTTGGGCTAGTCTCAAACTGATGGGATGAGGAGAACCCCTAATAACCTGCATTTTGTTTGGTCTTGCCTCCCTAATGCGAGATAAATGTGAGTATCCTATCAGTCGTGCCACACTGTCCATCTGTCTGTTTTCTAGGAGGCGATTTCCTGTCATTCCTAAGAAAAAAGAAGGATGAGCTGAAAACCAAACAGTTGGTGAAATTTTCATTAGATGCTGCGTCTGGTATGGCGTATCTTGAATCCAAAAATTGTATACATAGGTAAGGAAGACTTTTTTTCTCACTATTGTACCTTTGCTCAGTGGAAATGCGAGGTGTTTAAAGGTGTGTGGTGTTTATTATCACGTGAGTGAACCCTACGATTTCAAAAAAATTACACTTTTTCTGAAAGTTGGTCATTATTGCTTGTCTAATTCAAAAATACTCATTTGGGTAAAAAATAAGTGCTACATTATCTGATGTCGATAGTTTGGTGCTATTAATAGAGAATTATTTTTCATCATAATGATATGCATTATAAGGAGCCTGATTCATGCAGTGACAACAAACCATAGCAAGAAGCAGTCTGTGAGGCTTATGTCATGTCTGAAATTTACAAATACTTGCCGGGCCAGCAGAGAGGTTAAAGTATGTTTGAAGTGTGCTTCAGAAAAATCCACTGGTTTCTCAGATAATAGAGAAGAGCTAAAGTTCTGTATGGTAAAATACTAATTGCCTGGACTGCTTTCTCTGAAATATGGAAGGTTATCAAGCATTATGCTATTGGAGTTTCTTATTTCTGTTCCTACCTTTCCTTTTTCTTGTTTCTTCTGCAGTTTGACTCTGCCATTGCTCTGCTTATACTCCATTTGTACTCAAGGAGATGGAATTCGTTTCCACCTGTTTTGTTCTCTCAGAACAGGATAATATATACCCTGCTTAGTGCTGTGCCTGAAATACGAGATGTAAACATAATGATGATCCATTTCACAGAAAAATTATGAGGAACAAGTTTTCCTTTCTGATGTTGATGTCTTCCACTTTGTAGAACATCTGTAGGTGAACTGTGTGAACCTCGCTTACATAATCAGTTCGTTTGGGATTTAACACCTTTCTGGTGAATGCTGTTATCAGAGACCTGAGTGGCATTTCTCTTAGATTTTTATCAGTAGTGAATGGGTCAGTTGCAGTCCTGCACGTCAAGTTAATTGAAACAATTCTGCAAGACCATGATGTATAAGAAACACTGAGAGAAAAAAAACCCTAACTCATGATCTAAAACTATGTAATATTCCCTTAGGGAAATCCAAGAAAAGGATTGTAAGCGTTCTGTCGTGATAGAATGTGTTTCAGCCTGGCACTGGTGGTCAAGGATATAATAGCATAAAAATCAGAGCAAGGAACAGTATTAGTGATTTACACTAGCCTCATAAATGCTCCAGTGCTTAATAATTCCTGTAACAGTCAGATCAGTGTTAAATCTGAAGTGCCTGTTTAAGCTCTTGTGTTCTTAGAAAATTAAACCAAAGGTAAAAATAGTAGCTGGATAACTGAAGTTTGTAATTGCAGTTACTGAAAAAAAATGCAATATTTATTCATTAAATGATAGTGTGCTGCCTAAAATATAAATAGTTTTATAAATTTTTTTTTTAGCTCTGGAAAAAGGGTATCCTTGCACAGCTGTGTGGAACAGAACTGTTCTAGTTGCTATAGATGACAGTGTGGCCTCACTGTATCTCTGAAATGTGCACTGCTGGTTGGTGAATAGGAACTGCTATCCCTAAGGTGTGTTTACAAAGCTAATAGTGATCTAGAGGTGTTTCAGAGAGAAGATATGTGGAGTATTGCCTTACCATATGAAGATTTCACTGTTTCATGTTTTCAGTTAGAAATCTGAATATAAATATGTCATGTAGCTCCCAAGTCAGGAAAAAGAGCTGAAATCTGTTTTGTTAGTGCCATAGACTTTCCAATTCACACAGCCTGAGTAACACACACTGTAGTATAAGGAGAGAAGAACTTCTTTCCTCTTGTTTACTTTTTAACTTGCAAAATGTTAATGAAATTTGTTTATTATCACAGATTGTCACAGAAGGTTATCAGAGAGAGCTAGCACTTTCCTTAAAGGAAGAACCAGAATTTTTAGGAAACCTATTCTGAATAAAAACAGAGCTTTAAAGTGCAACCGAGGAAGCAAACCATGTGTTCAGAAAAGCTGCTTACTTTTATGAAACACACAGATTAATAAATCAAAATATGCATTTCCAGTATTACTTTACCAGTCTTATTTTCTTTGGTATACAACATTCTTTTTTTTTATGTGGTTTGCCATAGCATGTGCTTACTTTATTTATGAGCTAATTCTTCTAAATTTGATAGGTAAACATAATGAAAATCTCAGAATCAGGAGAACAACCAAAGAAATTTAGTGATTTTTGCGGTAATGGTAAAGGAACTTATGGGTGGTTTGCTTGGTTGGTTTTATTTTTAGTTACTAATACAGGTTGGTTAACAAATGCTTACTCTAGGAAAGTAGCTGATGAAGTTTTAAAATACGTTTCACCGAAGGCTAAACTGCAATCAAGTAGGTTTAGTATTCGTAGAATTTTGCTAGGTCTGTTGCCTGTTTGAGGAATTTGAGCACTGATCCAGGATTTCTGGACACCCTGGAAGTGGCTGGAGGTACATCAGTCTAGAACCCCCGTCTGCCACAGAAGCCCAGAAAAGCAGGGAAAAGTCAGGCTGTCTTGTGCTCTGTGAGCAAGTTCTTGGGTGTTCTGACTCAGATCCCCACTGGAATTTCCTTACCCAAGCACTGAAAGTGCAACCATGTGGCTGCATGGTCTGTACAAGGAATCTGGGAGTCTGCTCCCTCATTTTTAGGTCAGGTAAGACAGGTCATGTGTAAATTTAATGTTGACAGCAGCTAAATGGGAATGGAACAATTTAATTCATAGCAGGAAGAAGATTTAGCACTCTCTAAAAAGAGTGGTGGTTTTCTGAAAGGAGATTAAACTTGTTCTTTTTTTGTCAGAAACTTCATCTACTGAAAGTGGTTTTCAGGTAAAAAAGAGGTGAGAAAATTAACTAGAAACAATGCACTAAGCAGTGGTTAAAAAAACCTAAGTCTTTTAATTTGTTTAAATGGCCATAGGCTTTAATTACTATTGCTTAAAGATCAGTAATGTATAATTAGAAATAGTTTCTGTTTTGTAGATTACAGTAAAATGAAATTGGTTTGCTTCATGCTCTTGTCTTTCTACAGTATTCAATTTGCTGATTTAAGTATTTTTTCAGAATCCCACATATGTTTTTTTTAGTAGTTTAAGTGACTGATTTAGTACCATGCATATTTGGCTATCTGCTAAGGGAAACTAAGGGCTGCTAATCAGTTTATTAATGTTTTTAATGCTGCTCTTTAGTTGTAATTGCAGTAGCTACACTTAGCCTTTATATTTTAAAATTCTAACCAAATTTGTATTTGATGTTGGAAATTATTGTCTGAATTAAACTTTAGCTTACCCTTTCAGTAGTTGGGACAGTGCCACAACCAATGTGCTGTTTGTTTTCTATTTTTTTATGTGTTAGCTATTTCAGTAGGTGAAAATGCTTGCATTGGCATGTAAGTGATTGTTGAATGATTATTTGATCTACATTTTCATCACCTCTAGCATCCAGATATTACTTATTCTTTGCTCTCTGTTTCTCTTTAAAGAGCAGAAATGGCTGCTCTCACAGGGGAAAAAAAAAACTGCATGAAAAGATGTTATTAAAAAATTAAAAAGAGTGGTTGAACATGCACAGAAGAATGTAGTCATTTCATCTCCATTTAATTAACATGAGGTTGAAGAATTGTTTCTTGCTTTTCATTTTTACCATATGCTATTGTTTAGATAGTTCCATTTTTCTGTTAATTAGAAACAGAAGATAAGGATGGAGATATGATAATTTGAGTTGGTTTAATAAGCATTTGTGAGTGGCCTTCTTTTCCAGTATTTGATTTGCATGTGGTGAATTCATTTGTCCATAATTTATGTTTATTTTTCGAAGTGATCTTGCAGGGCTCTAGGAGGGAAGCTGCAACTTCTATTGGACTCTCTTGGATGTGTAGGGATGTCTTCTACAAGACCAGGTTGACTTATTTGCAAAAGATGCCCTATGAGTGTGAGAAAACAGGGACCAAAGTCCCTGCATTCCAGGTGAAATTTGCCTTTCAGGCAATGAATTTATCTTCTGGAAGTCTCCGATATTCTGAATTAAAGATGTGTTGGTTGGCAAGATGATCATGTTCTCTGGTCTAGTTCTTCCATTTTTAGTCATATTGCTACTGCTTCTTTTTGCCTTAGTTTTGTACCTGTTAAAAACCCTGTGTTGTGTTAAATCTGGTTTACTTTCATGTTATGAAATCCTGACTGTGTGAATATTAATTCAGGATTTCTACAGTTTTCATTAGATATGTATCATTTAATTTAATTACGTATAAATGGCTAGAAAAATACTTGCTTCCCTGCTACTAATCTAGTTTAGCTGATCTGCTCTGCTATCAGAGCTTTTTTCCTCTCAAGTCTGGTAACTGCTAACATATAGAGTTCTGGAAAAAAGTGTCAGAACCCTTTTATAACCATGAACTTAAAAGCTATACTAAATAGTTAAGTAAGTCTTTCATTTCCTGTGAATCTTCCATTTCTACCTGGAACAATAGTTCAGCTATCACAAAAAGGATGAAAAGTGATCCTTTTCAATTAAGCATAGGTGCTGCTCAGTTCTGTGTGTTTGAAGAGTGATTCAAGTCTCCTGGGGGCAGGAGAGGGATGCTTTAGCTCCAAAATTGAACAGGTCTCCTTTCTAAGAAGGAAGAGCAACATGTCTGCTTGATTTCTCTACCTAAATCCCGTGGAAGACAGTAGCCAAATACTTTTCTGTGCATGCCCTTGGGAGGCTCCACATGACCCCGTGCTCTGTGGAACGACTGCTTTGGTTCTGTTCTGCAGTAGCTTGGACTCCTTGAGCACAACATGTTTCTCTGAATATTGCATTTCCTCCTGGCCAGTTGCAGTGCCTGAGGCTTTTATTGCAGTTTCTGTAATTTTCTCCGCTAGTGTATGACTTACTAAGAAAGACTACATTTTGGCAGTAAACCACCTGAACTCTCCAAGATTTAGAGCAAGGATTAATTTGCCATTATTAATTAGCTTTTTATGATTCCTTCAAAATTACATTTATAAAATGAAGTGATGATGTGATGAGATTCCATTTCTATAGCTTTCTTTCATAGAAAATTTATTTATGACTGAATGAAAAAATATATACTATTGTGTTGATAATATCTGTTGATTGTGCTTCAATGAATAAGTCTTTCAGAGAATTATTGTCAGTGTTACAGTTGAAACACCCCATAAATGCAGTGAATAATCATAGTTTTGATCCTTTTTTATAAGATGATGTTTCTGCTTTATATAAAATGATGTTTCCACGCATTTTTTTTCCGATATGAATGTTAGAAATATTTTCATTCTGTTTAAAGATAAAAACACAAATGGAAACTTAGATAAAGAACTGTTACTTTCTGCAGGCCACTTTATATAGATATATCATTAGTTTTAAAAAAAAGCCTCCAGAATTTACTCTGCCACATCTGTAAAATAATTTTTAGTCAAACTTTCAATTTGATTGGCATATTACCATGTGTTGAGCTTTTATTTCTTAGTATGGACGTGCCTGATGCACCCTTCTCTGCTTCCTCTTAAGTGGTAAGGTTTTTTCCACCAAAAGGAGTATTTCCACTTACTTTATTAGATTATAAAGATACTGTGCAATTAAAGCATTGCTGGTTTTATACACATGATTATTTTTATTTGTTCTGTTGTTTGTAAGTGCTACTAATGGAAGAACCATTTGCAAGATTACAAAAACTCCCAGTTCTATTGTGGGCAAGTGAGGATCTGTCTGCCAACTCTTTCCAAAAAAACCTGAGCTCAGAGAACTGCTCTTGGGACTCCCAGCTGTTGCTAAACAAATAAAGGAAGCACTGTTTGTTTCCAAAACAGGTGTGCTGCTCCCCTTTCATCACACTAGTGCCAGCACTGCATGGGTGCTGTTGGGGTACTTGGTCTGCCATGATCCTCTTTTCATCAGTGGCTATTAAAACTGCATTTCAGACCATAGTATTGACAAGACAAATGTGTCACTACTTTCAAGCACTCCGGGAAATTTTGTCATCATTTTCACACTACCTTGTTTCTTCAAAATGAGATGCTTCTAACCCTAAAATAACTAATACAGTGCACTCCAACTGCTGTCATCCGGGAGAGTAAGGTGGACAGTGCTACATTTCACTCAGCTTGCCATATAGGAATAGATAATAGAGTATTATATTCCAGATTTCAGCTTTTAAGAATAGATTTTTAAGAGATTCCCTCCATCCTTTTATTTTCTGCTGTCACATTGGTAAGTGTGGTTTGATCCTAGAGAAGTATGTTTACCATTAAAGCTGGATCAGTTCTGAATCAGTACTTCTGGTTGTCTGAGATCTTATTTGAGCAGCATGATTGTTTTTTTTCTTTAGTGAGCTTGTACGAATCTGATCTGAAAGAATTAAGGAAAAAAAACCCCAGGAAATGAATATCCAAGCCCATGAATATTGTGTACTTTAAACTCATTATAATAAATTAGACCGATTATTGAATATGAAGTATACTGTAATGGAAGTGGCTGTGAACTATGGTGAAGAGTAGCTTCTGAATAAAAATAGAACTTTTTTCTAATCTTTTATCTGTTTCCCTAAGCTGTTGAATTTTGACATGACTGGTAACAAAGGAATTTAAAAGGAAGAGAAATATAGTTTTTTCCTTGTAGATGCTATATTTGTTGTACCGGTTGATACTACTTCCCCTTGTGTGCTTTATTTGAAATTCACTCCAGGCTATATTAAAAGCAAACTAGGCATCACAGATTGAGCTTTTCCATGGCTGCATAAGGCTTGTAATTAGAGTAACAGATGTGTGGGTTTGGATGGCCAGAGTGTGATATAAGGAAGGTCTGAATACGTTTTTGTTTAAGTCTCCATGTGTCATTCTATCTCCATAAGACCATGCTATCTTTCATATATTCCTGATTTATGCTGAGGTAGTGCCGTTACCAGAGGAGTTAGTGGTCACAGTGTGTAAGAAATACATATTTGAATTGTGGCTTTTTCATGTTACTGTGTAAAATAAACATGCAGTAGGACTGCAAAAAGTATTACATTAACTTAATGATTGTTACATTAATAATAGAACTGGAAGTTCTGGTGCTTTTTTCTTTTGTTTTTTTTCCTCTTTAGGAATAACATGGTACTTTATTTAGCTGCTATTAGGTTTTGTTTGCCATGGGGATTTTCCAGTACTAATTATCTCTACCACTTACTACTCTTCTTTTAAAATATTTAATTATAAATTAAATTCCACTATTCATACTAGTGGAAAAGAAAGTTCTTGTTCAACTGTGGTCATTTTGAGGCTAATATTAATAATTAATGTTCCCAGAGGCCAGTTTAGTATAGGATATTAGATTATGCTGTTCCTTAGCTTAGAATGGCAAATTGAAGTTTCTTCATATAAAATAAATAAAGGGGAAATTACCTTTTTCTTTCCATGTTTGTATTTTCTTTTGAAAAGGCAGTTAGAATGTTTCATCTTTATTTTTGCCTAATTGACATTTCCTTTAGGTTCCATTTTATGTCTAAAGAGAACACAACCTGTATATCAGCTGAATGGCATCAGGGATAATCCAGTATGATCAGTCAAACATAGTTCTTTATATTATGTTTTGAAATGTCTGTTAAAAGCTTCAATAAGGTTGATATTTTTATTTTATTGCAGTTTCCCTAGTGGTCCCTATTCGGCATGTGCTTAAATATCATCTTTTATGTGTTCTCCATAAAATGGGGAAAATATCCAATTATTTCAGACATCTGAGCTTTCAGTATTTCAGTTTTTCTAGGATGGTGCTTTAAAATGTCATGTAGAGTTAAACTAAAGATAGTAATAGTTAAATTGGTTGGCATGTTAATACAGGATTATTTTGTAGACCTAGGTATTTAAAAAAATGTAGTGTAAATATTCTCAGTAAGCTATATTAATACAGATATAGGTGATGATAGAATTCACTGGTAACTGCTAATACAAGGGAAGCTGAAAATCCGTTACTTTTTGCAATAGCTAGAAATTTATAGTGGGTTCTATTTTTGCTTTCTATTTTGTACATCTCATCTCAGTTAGCAATTAGAGTGTGGATATTTACCATTAGAAGGTAGATTCTTCATTCTGATCAGCTGACTCTTGTATTTCTAGGGAACATTGAGTGTTTCATGTGTTTATGTATCACTTATATGTGACCTGAGGTCACAGTCTCACAAGGACGAACATGAAAAATCCTTGCTAAGGAGCATATGTTGTATACCAATATAAAGGGACAGAATATGCCATTTTAAGGATAATTTAAGGTTCCTTTACCTTCTGATAGTCGAGGGCTTCTCATTCTGAGATTTCACACCTGTCCTTTGCATTGTCCCTGACCTTCCAGACTTTACTGCACAACTGGGTAAAGATGAGAGTGAGGGAAAAAATATGCAAAAGGACAATTTTTTAGAAGGAAATATTTTTGTTCTTGTTATTGCATAGGTAAATTATGGTTGTATTACTTGCTAGCTGATGTTTCTGCTCTTACATGTTTAAATAAATAGTAATGAATCTGTTCCCTGAAATCTCAGATAATGGTCTGGTCTTTCTGCCATGCTGAACTCCTGTTTGAGTTCCAAAAATCATCAGAGAATCCAGAAGAACAACACAAAGTTCGGAGTATTGCGAGATACTGTAACAAAATGTTGTATATGATGCATATAGTTACATGATCTCTTCTTTTAGAAGTGCATCTATTTTATTCTTAGGGGGCAGTTGTTCTATGTAAAAGTGAAATAAGGTTATTAGAAATCTTAGTGTTTTATAGATGGTGAGGAGAAACATGAAGTATCAAAAGCTAATTATAAAGAGGCTTATATCAGAATAAATTCTTAGGTTGTAAACAATTTGTAAGGAATTTCAGAGGAGATTTAGATTTTTTTCTTGTCAAAGAAGTTGCATAGTATGAAAAATATTTATTTCTTGACATTGTGGAGTTGAATTAGTCTATCTTTTTCTCATGAGATATCCCTGATACAGAATATTCACTCCTAAAAATGAGCAAGCTTTGCTAGGAATAAAGGAAATAAGACTGAAAGAAATGGAAGCAAATTTTCTTAGACTCTCTCATTCTGTTTAACAAACAGTAGGATTTTAAGTGTAGCATTATTGTACTGTATTTGATTTTATTTACTGCAGTATCACTTTCTTGTTGATAAATATTAGGAATTTACAAGTATTCAGTAAAATAATTTGAGTAACATATTTTTAGAATAATAAATCTACTCAGTGCATGAGAGCAACAGGCTCTCTCTAATTAAGAAGAAAGAATTTAAAAATGAAGGTACAGGGTACTGAAACTAAGATAAAAATAACATAACAGTTAGTATTTGTGGAAGCTCTTGTGCTGACCATAAAGCTTTATAGCTCTTCTGGATAGTGTAAATAATTTCTCTACTCTCATAGTCCTGTTACAGTGGAGAATAGAGGGTGAAATGTAATTACTTTCTAAAAAGATGGGCTGCAGGATTCCATTTGTGCAGTGGGCAAAGGAGATATTAGTAGATGATGAACGAAAAATTAGATGATAGGATAAGACAAAAGCAGAAGAATAAGGGAGGGGGAGAAGGGGGAGAATGCAGTCAACTACAGCAGTTGCTTCAGAAGTGAGGTTTAGGGTGGCCCTTTGAGCACAAATCATTGGCCACAAGGTGTGTCAGTGTTTGTTTGGGGATCCTAAAACATGTTTTCATGCACTGATTTCTTTTCTTTAGGGTGTAGAACTTTTCCTGGTTTCTTTCTTACAGCAGAAAATTCTAATCAGTGTTTTTGGAAAGGAAAAAGATGTAGTGTGTATCTAAGATATAATGCACTAAGATATAATGTATTGGTTCAATATTTTATTGGCTTCCTGATACTAATTCTTGACATTCCAGAGAGGAATGTACCACAATTATCTCAGACAGGAAACAACTTTCATTTAATAAAAAATTCTTAGGCTGTATGTGGTAACAAATAATAAATTCCCAAATTGTTTTCCTGAAGAAGTCTGAGTTTTATACACATATGTACACACACACACATATAAATATATATATATATATTTATGCTTACTAGGTGACAGCTATTTTGTAGATTTGACAAAACGGTTATCCACTATTTTTTCAGATAGCACTAATGATGATATACCTTACTCTGTTTTTTACCACTGCCTCAGGATGCTTTTCAGAAGTGCCTCCAGCTTTACAGTGCTGTAGTTTTATCACCGACGTATTGTATTCAACGTTGTGCTATGGCTGTGTGCTTAGTGAAAAACAGAGGAAAGAAGGATATGTGATGGGTTTTAGTGTGTATTCATGAAATAACTTAGTTTCAAAGTTTATGGAACTGAAAAACCTCATGGTGGATAGTACTACATATCAAATAATAAAGAAAAGGCTGTTTTCCAGCTCTTTTTGGAAAATCAGGACTTTTTTCTCCTAAAGCTAAGATACGCTTAAGAGAAGTTACACCTGTTTAGCTCAGTTGAAAGGTAAATTCAGTTCCAATAGGTACTGCTCACAAAAAATATTGCAATCAAGTTTAAACTGTCTGAAAGGAATTACTCTTGCTGAGGATGAGTAAAATAAAACACACAGAAAGCTAAGTGCATGTTTTGTTCTCTTTTTGTCATTGCTATGTTGTTCTCAGCCTCTTTCCTTCTCGTTCAGCAGAACTGTAGTGCATGGATACACTTTTATGAAACATTTTTATATCACTGTAAGTTTTGACTCAAATAAGGACTAACTCTTTGTCAAAGGCTGTTTCAAAATCCCTTATGCATGGCTGTAAACAGCAAGGAAGGTCATATTGGCATGTTAACTGGTTTGGAGGATAGATGGAGATCATCAGGGTACATGGAGCTGTGAGAATTGTTGAATCAATGTTACAGTATTTAAATGTTCACAGGTTTCAGCTGAGTCATTCAAGCCTAACATAAAAAGCTCCTGGCAATGCTGGGTGTCAGATACTTCATCAAGTGTCCTGGCTTCTGGGAAATAAAAATAGATGAGTGAAATAAGGGCCAAGCCCCAGTTTAAAAAAACCCAAACTATATATAGGAGTTAGGATGCTATAACTAAAAATACTTGATTTGAAAGGCTTCTGCTTGGGAATAATTTCGATTTTGGAGATCAGTAAGATCAACAAGCCTACATATACTGAAAAGGAAGGGTTTGAACTTTACTGCTCTGAATATCGCGTCTTAGTAGTTAGTTGGTTATAAAAATCTCCAGGCCTATCCACTAACAAATTAATTGACTGTCCTTCCTGCTTGGTATCTTAGACTTCTCTGACTTCTCATCTGATGCTGGGAAGCCACCCTTCCCATTATTGCTTGTGCAGACCATACTCTCTTGCATGAGGTTATGTGGGCTAGTGTCCTACTCTCCTTACAGGGTCATGCATGGATTTATGAAATCCCACTCCTCCTCATGAAAATTCTGAGTATCCTAAACAGAGAGCAAAATTGAGATGACAGAGTCTTCCATGCTGCTGTTGTCTTTTTTTGGCAAAACTCAGAGTATGAAATATTAGTATTGTGGCACAAATATTTATCTATCCTGGTTATTTATTAATACATTTTAATTTCAAAGGGGTTATTAAACTTCTGTATATATTATTAATCTTGTATAACACAGCTGGACTTCAGTTGTAAATTGAAACTAGTTGTATTTAAGTTTGTAAGTCAATAAGCATCTCTCTAACCACAGGAGAGCATTATAACCTTCAGAGAGTGTCAGGCAGACAGAACTCGTAGAAGACTGTAAAAGTTATGAAAGATTTTTCTATGTCAAACATAAAGACATACTTTTTCCTTAAGCAGGCAGTTTCTGCTTCTTTTAACTATCAAGGAGCTATTAAATGGAAGTGTTTCAGTTCCCTTTTGGGGAGTATTTTGTAGTAACTTACACAGAGGTTGGTAATTTTTAGATTTGACAGTGGGCCAGTATTTTTCTCTGATGGTTTTAACCTATTCTTTAGAACTGCACAGTTCCCCTCTACTGATGTTTCAAGCCCTTTGCAGGAGATATTGTCTGAACCTGGAGCTGGGCTCTGAAGTGTCACTGATGTGCTGCTGACCCCAGCCTGGATTAGGGGAAAGGATAAATTGGTGCTCCCTGAAGAGGCCTGCAGTTGAGGAAGCCAAAATTTGTGTGATAGCTTTGCTACACACAGTATGGGGCCACGTTTGACATGTGAAACCAGACTACTTCTAATCACAAATAAATGCCTCTAGCTGCATATAATGGAAATCTGAGGAGACTCAGCAGCAGGTATTTCATTCTGACTTTGTGGGAGTCTATGTGTACCCAGCTGGCAACACTTGTAGCATTTTCTGTAAAGAAATTAGCAGTTTGTGTCTTGTTTCAATTGCATTTGAATTTTTTTTGTTTCCCCAAATATGTGATTGGTTGAAAAAGTCACCTTTTCATATATGATAAAATGAACAAATGCACTAATCCAGGAAATTAATAATTCTTTGGATCTTTCCCTCTTTGACCACTACCTGTTTATTGTGTACTGTATGCCTGATAGTATAATAATAGATTCCAGGGCATCTGACAGTTCTAATGTTTACTTTAAGTCAATAAAAAGTTGGATTAATTTACTTAATCAGTCCATCGCTTTGAAACAGACACTGGTCTGTACACCTTTGTAATGGTTTTGGTTTATTAACTAACTGCATTAATAAAATAGAATTTCTTGATTTTCCTAGAAAGATTTCTCACAGTCTAGTAGATAATGAGCTTTTATTTTCCGATACTTAATTTAATTCTATTACTTCTATTTAATTGTAATCCATATCTCTTTTGGTTATCTTTTCTTTCTACATGATTGCTTAGCAGTATTTGTATTTTACTGAATGTTTGTATTTAAGCTTAATTTTTCAAAATATAATAATTCCCGTTTTACAGTCTAAGTCTAACCTTTTTTCCAACAGATATATCTCCTCCCTCTTCCCCCTTCTCCTCTTGCCTTCTCCCCCCTTCTCTCTGTTCTCCCCTCTCCCTCTTTCCCCTGCCTTTCTCCTTCTCTCTTCTCCTTCTTTCTTTTTATTTATTTGCCCTTACTGTTGCTTGCAGCTGCTCCTAATTTGATATTATCTGGAAGTTTAATTAAATTCCTGTTTGACTTTTCTGTGAGATCATTAACAAAGCTGTTAAATGAAAACAGGCAACTCCAGTTTGTTGCCCTATGTTTATATCACCTTCTAAGAAATTTCTTACCCATTCCTTAAGTAGGAAGAGTTTAAATGTTTAGCAGGTGACTAGCTGAACTTTGGTTATTTTATAACCTTTGCCCACAACAGATGCTAAAATGAATGTAACATTAAATGGCAAAGAGGATCCTGTCTTCCTACAGTAATGGCAGAATAGTTTTTTGTGGGGAAATACTTCAGAATAACAGCCAGGTGCAGTAAATCCATATCTTTGCAATAGTTTTCTAATAGTTCGTTCTTCTCCTGTCTTTAGATTAAGCACAGGAAGGTGTTTCCTGCAGCAACAAACTTTGTAGGACATGGAACACTGCAGATCCATAGGGAGTCAACACTATACCTGAGTGAACATGCTTCAGCACAGAGCAACCAGAGGCAGAGGAGTTGTTTCTAAATATAGAAGTCTGGATTTTCCAGGGGAAGGACATTCTTGTAACAGATGACTTCATGGGATAGCGTAATAGAAGAAATAGGATAGAAGAAAAAGGATAGCGTTCAGTAGGTGATGAACTTGGAGCCCCTGGCCTTATTAACATCTGTTCCTTGACTCATCCCAGCTGTGAAATTTTACCATGGTGAACATGCATGTAACACGTGAGTTCATCCAGTTCCCAAAAGCTGTGGAAGTCCTGTCCCATCTCCTGCTATCAATATGAGATGTAATCATGATCCTTAATCAGCACTGTCATCTTTTTTTTGTTCAACGTCTTGTACTTTGGGTACCTCAGTGTAATTGCATCAAAATTCCATCATTTTCTTCTTTTTCTTGTGACGAAAAAAGTGCAAAATATTTTCTTCCACATATAAGTTTTATTTTTGAGTAGGAAAAGTATTGTGGATTTTAATTAATAGCAACAAAAACCAGGACAGAGGTTCAATTTATTTCCTATCTTGTAATTTACAGGAAATGAATAGGTAATTTTATTCCTCTAAATTTCTATATATAATCCTCTACAATGTATTAATCACGTGAAATTTCTTTCGTATTTCTGTAAGCTAACTACAAATCTTACTTAGCTGTCTAGGACAATTAGTAAATGATTACTCATCTTCATTTTCATTCATCTTAAAATTATTTTATTATAGCTACAAAACAGACTATTTTTAAAATATTAAAGTATTTCAAGATGACACTAAGCATTTGCTGGTAATCCTTGATTAAAGGTAGAGAGATATTGTCAGGTACAAATTAGAATTTTTTTTTCTCTGATTTAAAAATTATGAATTAGTGGACTATTACTGTGTATCTTTGTCAATAGTTTCCATTGCTAAGAATGCTCAGCTGGCATATGCTACCTGTGCCATCCATTTAAATTCTTTCCTCCCTAAATAAGAAACATCCCCAGAGGAATAATTGCCTTAAAATGTGGCTGACTTTTCTCTCTTTGCTATTGGCTTTCTTAGTGACTGTCTCTTAAAAATTCAAGAGGTTTCTTTTTTTCACTTTCTAGCCACTCAGCTTAGGACTGCAACACAAGCCTCTTGTCTAGCACTGCTTGATTCTGCTACTTCTCTACTCTGTCTTTTCCTCCTGATTTCTAATTAGACAATGTATTTGGTTTCTCTCTTATTCCTTGTGTTATTTTCATGAATATGTAGTGTCTTTTACCTTTGTTATGCTGGATACTTAATTTCTTTGTGGCCTGATTATTACCTTTACGTTTTTTTTACCTTCATTAATTAAGTTTTTCAGGGTCTAGTTCCTGTGAAATACTTTATCTACTGACAAGTCATGAATGTTAGTCCATGTTAGTCCATGCTTGTATGCTTATCTGTTACTTTTAAAATCTTAATCCATACCTGTCTCTGTAGGAGCAAAAGTAAATTTAAGTGATTGAAATGCATGTAGAGATAACTTGAACTACAGCTACTGAATACAACATTATTGGTGCTGGCTATTGAAAAAGCAGTAGAGTTGCTACCTGCCTCAGATGAACTTTGATATTCACCTGTGGCAAGTACTTAAATCTAGCCTGAGAAGACAGGAAGACTTTGAAATACTTCCTTTTTCACAAGGAGGACTTAAAAAACCCTGCAAATACTGTATTATTGTGCTATTTTATTTAATTCTTGTGAAAAAGGTGGGAAAAAAAGTGACTCATATTATAATTATGCTTTTGAATTTCTTGGTTTCTTGAGCACTTGTGGTATTTTTCAAGTTCTTACCCTCTGCTTTGCATTATTAGTCATTTGAACTTAATACATTATGATAGTAACACTAGGAAATGGCTGTTTAATAGAATGAGAAGTTTATTTTCTAATAACCTTAATCATCAGAAAGTCAGCAATAGAAGCAACTCTGCTTTAGACATTTTCTTTAAATCCAGCATGCAGGATTTTCTATCACTGATATATAATGGACAAGGGACTATGATCTTTGACCATATCTCATCTGCCTCTTCAGATGCTTCCAGTTTTGTAAACAAGTTAAACCAATATTTAATGCTTCTGTGCAGAGAATTCAATTACATTTTGACCTTCTACTATAAAATAGAATAAGGAAGAGATTAATTCAAAACTAAATTCAGAATTAAGGACTAAACTGAGGGATCCTCCTGGTCTAAAAAGGCAGGGACACTCATTGTAACAAGTCTTATGTTATATTATGTTATTTCTGTCTTATTCACAAAGGTTGAATAAAGCCATGGTATTATAATAAAAATGCACTTGTTATCACAATTGTGTACTCTAGTGCTGTATTTCATTTTAGTTGCTTCTGTGAATGATACAGTGAAAATTTTTCTTGAAAATGGTCTTTCTCTTCCTATGAATGATACAGTCTACTTGTGTGATTAGTTGTGGCAATGGAAGACACTGTGCTTGTGATGTAAGTCCACTGTAATTTTATCAAGCACAAAATGTCAACTTGTGTTCTGGTACATCTTGGGTAATTATTTTTTGGACACTTAATTTCCCCTATAATTCAGTTACTATCAAAGAGATTTTTCAGGACTGTTAAAAACCTTACATGTTTCTTAAGTGTACCCATGTTTGTCCTTATGTCCTTTAATGTTTCTGTCAAAACTCAAGAGCTTAGGAATGGTTGCATGGAACCCAGCAGAGGTATTATTCCTCTGTCTGTCTTGTCATTAAGGATTTCCAGAAGGTGTTTTTCATTTTCCGGTTGCTCTAATATTGTAGGATCCCCATGCAGTTGCCTATCTTCCACTCCAATGACTGTCCAGACCCTTAGTTTTTCATTAAAATGGGAACACAGAAGAAATTGGATTGCAAACCTTTGTTTCAAGATACAGCAAAAGAGGGAAAAAAAGTTATTAGACATTTTGTTCAGCATATTACATGTAATCAGCGGTGCACAGGAAAAATGGGTTATAAAAATCTACAGGGATATCAACGCATAGAGGACTATTATAGACTAAAATGACTATGATGCCATTTTCAGCAAAATTGTTCAGAAGAATACAGGCAATAACTATTAAGTTCTAAAACAGTTGAGAAACAATGCAGATAAAAACCATTTAGATGCTGCTGATAGGAATGTTTCTGTTCCAGGAGCAGGCATTGTGAAGACAACCTCAGAAATAGGAAAAAGGGGGGAAGAATAGATGATGCAGCAATTTATTGCTTCATTTCCATCTTCATAGTCTACTGCTTTGATTCTTCTCAGAAAATGCTCATTGTCTACTATCCCCTTCTTTATCTCTTTTTAAATTGCTGGTGCAGAAGACTGGCCCTGCTAGGAAAATGGAGGGCACACAGTAGCCTACCAAAATAAAACTCAAGATAAAAGTTCCCTAATGTGTCAGTAGATCTGTACAATCCCTTGAGTCATATCTGGGTGGCAGACAATAAGTTGGCAGTTGTGTTCAGCTACTGAATACAATTCCGTGGGAGTTTTTTTGTTACTTTTTATCTTTTGAGTTCCTTTTGCAAAATTTTTAAGTCCTTCATCTGAAAACTGCAAAGTGCTTTATAAAGAGTAATTGAATGTCACTAATGCTGTGAGGTGGGAAAAGTTTCTTATTTTATAGTTGAGAAGAACTGAGCAATATCCAAATTTGTGGATAGCAAGCAGAGCACCTGACATTATTGAGAAATCACTACTGCATCCAACTTGGAGTTTCTCTGGTTTGCCAGCACTGTTCATCTATGGAGATGAAGATGGGTTTGCATTATATGAGGAACTGAGAGAAGTTATTAGCATTGTAGTTAATATGGCTTCATTGGTGTTCATAATAGCTAAAATAATGTGAAGAAACAATTAAATCAAAGTAAAAAGGAGGAAGAAAACACAGAACACATGAAAGGATATTCTTCTGACCCTCTAATATTTGCCCAGTCTGTTCCTAGGCACATACAGCAGAATTTGCATATGCATATCAAGAAAGTTCTGAAATATGTGTGTTTTGATTTAGACACCACTGAAAATTACATCAGGTGTTTGAAGGTGAGGTAGTATCTTACAGTCCACAAAAACCCCAACAATTTATCTTGTAGTTTCACTTCCCACCCCTTTTTGTTCTGTTTAGGTAGTAGCCTATTTTCATTGAATTTGATGTGTGGAGGAGATAAACTGATCCTGTTCACTAATTAATTACTTGCTTTTATCACCTAAGAGTATTTTAACTGCACGATCCAGAGATGGAATATAAAATGGATAATTAGTTCAGTGAGGCAGTCTGTGCTGCTAGTTTAGTAATGAGGAGTTTACTCTCCTTTTGATTTGCTTTAACTCACGGAATTCCATTGCAATGCTAGGTAGTAGTTGCTCTGTAGTTCCTTTGGGGTGTGGAGGAAGTGTAAGAATGTTCTTAGAGAAAGGTTAAGTAGGTTTACATCTTTACTGACAGACGTGAATCCAGGTGGTAACAACTCCCAGCACTGAGAAATTGCCTCTACTTCCTCCTTTAACTGGCTGTTGAATTTTTAGCAAAAGTTCTACGAACTCTCTCCTACGGTTTCAGCAGATTCAACTCATATTAGAGATCCCTAGGAGATGTCCTGTTTGTATTTATAGGGACAGCAGAAAAGGAAATTAAAAAGGAAATTTCCTTTTTAATTAGGAAAAAAAAAATTTCCTTAAAAAGGAAATTTCCAAATTACATACTAGTTTTTGCTTGTTAGTAGCTGGGGAGAAGGCACTTTGTTTCCAGCAGTACTAGGAACTTACATAATCTTGGTATTAAATAGTAAGAGTCAGCTTTTCTTTTACTGAGGAACTTACTCTGTAGCACCTCACTGTAATTTGTGCCGAATTTGTAGATCTTTCACAATGTAAATAAAGAATATTTTTTTGCTTACTGTGTTAAGGATAAATACTGATCTTATGGAATTACTGCTTCAAGTAGAAAATGCTTTATGAGAAAAAAAAAAATCCCAAACAGATACACCTAATTTCATGCAATTATCTCTCTATTTCTTCAGGATGTTGGCTTTAGGGAACATTAGGAAGAAGGAAAAGAAAGAAAATAAAACATACTGGTTTTTCAGGGGGAAGAAGACAAATAGAATGTAGTTGATTTTGGTGCAGTTTTTTGTTTAGGGGTTGGTGTGCGGGCATTTTGTTGTTGTTGTTTTTGGGAATTTGTTGTTTACTTGTTTGGTTTGGTTTTTTAATGTCGATGTAGAAAGAGTTGTAATTTACTATAAATATTTAACACTGATGTTATCTTTAATATTGACTTCTTGTAGTTAATTTTGATCATCAGACCTCTGTATTTACATTTTCATGTTTCTTGTAACTAATGTTGTTTATCTTACATGTGGGGTGAAACTCCATTGCGTTTATTTCGTATGGAAGGTTAAGAAGTAAAGGGTCTTTATAAGCCGCTTAACACTATTATACTAGAACTCGTATCTGTAGAAAATAGAAATTAATGAGAATCATGGAAACTGGAAGAAAATGAATGTCATAATTTATTACTTTAAAGCAATGGGAGTAATAGTTGCTGATGCCATTTTATTTCCAGATTCTGGCTATAAATTCTGTAATAAATCACGCTGACCAAAAGCATCTTCTGTGTTTTTCTCTTGTGTCTAGACTGAAATAAGAACATCCTTTTAAAGGAGTCTGTCAGACATAAAGAGAAACAGTGGAGAATTTATTTGAAAAATACAGAAAAAGCTTAACCAAACCCTCAGAATAATAGTAAAAAAACCCCCAAAAGTTGAAGTACTTGTAGCTTTCAGTGTAACTGTTTTAAAAAATGCTTTTAAGCATGCAAATATGTATAAAAATTATCTGTAAAATTAAGCAACAAATCATTGAGGATATGAAACAGATGTAAACTGACAGTAGAAATACTAACAAGATAATGTAACTTTGGGGCACTTGTATGCCTGAGGAATGAAAATACCACATCTAAAGTATTTTCTAAGTAAGTGAGAGAAAGTGCCTGTAATATACATGAGGATGGAAAAAGAAAAATTTGCTTGTGTCAGAAGTAAATATATGAAGTGCTCACAAGACTTTATTAACACAAATGATGTATTGAAAGTAATACAGAGTATTACGGCATCAAAAATGGGGGGGTTTAGCTAAAAACAGAAAAAGGTATTAATATTGTGAGACTTATGATGTGCAAACATTTAATTTGCTGTTTGTAGCGTTAATTTACATCTATCTTGAACAGAGTGTCACAGCCTTTACCAACTTCCACAAATACCAGTTGATTTTCATGGAAATGTTTTAGTCAATTTTCAGTGGGGATGAAAAGCTTTTTCTCTAGATGATTCTGAATGAAAAAGAAAACTCATATATACAAAACTGACAAAAATTATGCAAACTGGGTGTAATCTTTGTTTATAGCACCATACTGTGCATATTATTTACGATCCACTTTCCCTAATAATCAGACTAATGCACGAGGAATAAACCTAAGGCAGCTCAGTATACAGATTTTTCTTAACCTGACTCAATGTGTTTAAGGACTAGGTCAGGCTTCAGGTAGGGAGATGCCTGTGATTTGAATTAACTGTAAATTTTCTTTGAGATACAACCTCATAAATTTTTGCACTCCTTATGTGCATCAGTTGCAAAATCTAGATTATATTGAGTAAAATGATAAAAAAACAAATTACTGAAGTATGATTGGAACCTAAGCCATAAATTCTTGAAGTTCCATGGCAATACTTTTTACACACTGGAGTATAAGCAATAACAATTTGATTTTGTTTTGCAGCTTGCTTGCTTTAACCAATGTAGCTGTATATAACAATACCACATGCTAACGTCAAACTACGTAACACAGTGCACACTGAGCTATTTTATGCATTTGTGCACATCTTCACCTGGTGCCTGTGAGTTCAGATTTTTTTTTTAGTGGTTCATCTTCTCAAACCACAAGAATAACTTCATTTATATCACTCAAGCTCTAGAACTATAAATGTTCTTAGTGGCAGAAAAGCTGTGTGAGTTGAACATGTTAAAATTCTTAAATCAAGTTATAATATCTAGGGTGATACTTAGGCTCTGTCTACATATCAAACAACATAGCCCAGTATCAATATGGATGAGCTGAGCAAAGTGGATGTATGAGCTTCAGCATCCTTAAATATGGCTCAAGACTTTTACCTCGGGTTAAATACAGTTCAATCCTTTGTCATTAATGTCGCCACCATGGGTAATTTGGAAGCTGTTCGCCACTGATTCAGACCTTTCTTTCTGCATTAGCCATAGGAATAAATTCCATAGAAACAAAATTCTGTAGCTGTACAAACGAATTTCGTGTGCATCATGGGCAGAATTCTAAGTTAGTTTCTTCCAAGAGCAATGTCGTTTGCATGCACCAAATTCATTCTTCAAAAACCAATGAGTGTGCTTTAAGTGCTCAGGAGATTCACTTCAAAACTCTGCTACAGCTCCAATTCAGAACATCAAAGTTAATGGAGTTTTTTGGAATATTCATGTAAGGCAAGCCATTTGTGAGCATATTAGCTATTTAAGCTAAACAAAAACACAGTAAGTTTAGTTTAAAAATATTTTGCCCATGATGCTCCTAACGGTATAGAATTAATCGTCTTGCTTAACATATCTCTCCCTTTAAAATTTTCTTATATTTTATTACAATGGGAATAATAATATAAATTATATTATATTATGTTATGTTATGTTATATTATATTATATTATATTATATTATATTATATTATATTATATTATATTATATTATATTATATTATATTATATTATATTATATTATATTATATTATATTATATTATATTATATTATATTATATTATATTATATTATATTATATTATATTATATTATATTATATTATATTATATTATATTACATTACATTACATTATATTATATTAATTTTAATAAGCTGTGAAACACTGAAATTTAATATACATATAGTATGTTTATAATATATTATTAACATGTAGAGAAGCCACAGTAGGTCTTCTATCAGATATTACTACATGATGTCTCCTAATCTAAAAAAAAAAGTTTGAGATGAAGGGAGAGAGTTGACTTTCTGAGCTTCTCATCCATCACTGAACCAAAATTCCTTTTCTGTGCTGAGTAACTTTTAACTTTTGATAGAAACTCTAATGGGCAGAGAGAACATGAATCCATTTCTCGGGTTTCTCACTGAAACACATCCTGAACACATTTCAGGACGTTTCTTCAAATTCTGTTTCATTTTATGTAGTATCTGATTCATTAATCTGGGGTTTATTTATGTGACCACTGAGGGCAGTTGTGATTAGTTAACTTTGCCTGGCTGCCAGACAACCACGCAGATACTTTGCCACTCCCCCTCTCAACAGGACAGGGAAGTAAATAAGACAGAAAAACTTGTAGGTCAAGATAAGGAAATCACTGACCAATTGCCATCATAGCAAAACAGACTGAACTTGGGTAACATGAATGTAATGTATTGCGAATTAAAATAGAGTTGGATGGTGAGAAATAAAACTGAAATACCTTTTCCCCTTTCCGTCTTCTGAGGCACTCCTTCGCTCTAGAATCCTTCACCTCCTCCCCTGAGGGGTGAGTAGGAATGGAGGTTCTGGTCAGTCCGTAACAGCTCCTCTGTGCTTCTCCTTCCACCTCACACTCCTCCCCTGCTCCGCTGTGGCTCCTCTCTGTGGACTGCAGGGGAACTCTGCTCAGGCACTTGAAGCATCTCCAGCATCTCCTCCCCTCACTTCTTCATAAGATTATTTCTGACTTTTTTCCACTGCTGTGAAGTGGTTTTTACCCTTTTGTAAATAAGCCTCTGAGAGGCACCACTGTCTTGGCTGAGGGGCTCAGTCCGTTTAAATGACTTCCAAGTACTTTCAAACCTGTAAAAATGTGGGTGTTTATTTCTTTTTCTAACTTAGAGACCTAGCTGCAAGGAACTGCTTGGTAGGTGAAAGCAACATTTTGAAAATAAGCGATTTTGGGATGTCCCGGCAAGAGGATGATGGCGTGTACTCATCATCAGGCCTAAAGCAGATTCCTATCAAGTGGACTGCTCCAGAAGCTCTGAACTATGGTAAGGACATAACTGGATTTTCTTGCAAAAAAAAAAATCTGAAGTACAGTAAAGAGCTTCAGAGCTACAATATTCGAGTGTTTATATGTACAATATTCCTTTTCCCCTGTTCAAAATAATTATGTTCAAAATAATTTTAATATTTCAGTCTAATTTATGTAAAAACCACAGTTTTGCCTTTCAAAAAAGAATAAGGCAGCAACATCAGAATTGCTATTATGCAGGAATAGCAGAGTGCTTTGGTTCTGTTGCTGACTCATTCTTGTCGACAGCCTCGTCAGTCATCTAAATTATGATCGTTAGCAAAATGAATGGCAAGTTCTGTGTATTTATGGCCCCTCATTGGAAACAGTAGAAAATGTTAATGTACTAGAACACTGTGTTAGATAACTCAATGCATTGGTGAAAAATATAGTCACTGATTTTTTTTTTTAACTGCAGTTTTTATTTTCTTTTTTCTTTTACCTGCATTTTTGTGTATCACTGTTATATTGTAGGCTGTTATGTTGGGGATAAAAGTTCATTATATATCACTGAGAGAAGTGGTCCACACTACATGAATAATAGTTCCAGAATAGAAACAGAAGCTGCTGTACTTAGCTTTTTTTGCTTATATGAAACTAGGAAAATAAGTTCTTTTAGGTAAAGTGGGCTGTGAGGAAGCAGCACATTTAATAAATGATGGCATATTTTGAATGTACTTCTCTCAACCAGTTCTTTAGTTGAGTACATAGAATAAAATATTTTTAAATTCTTCATTTGAAGCGTCTATAAATATTTCTGCCATCTCTTAAAGCCTTTTTTTTGAAATCATGCATTGGAAATGATAAGTTTGTGAGTTATGATTAATAGCAGAATGCTTCCTCTCATTAGCGCTTTTGCAGCAGCTATGACATGACACAGTAAAGCAGATCTTCCCCTTAAAGGCTGACAGTAAATTTAGTTGCAGTAATTGAGCCTGTATTACCAATTATTCTAAGAGGTGTTAGTGTTTCCAGCATTCACTGGTGAACACTTTGCCCTTTCGGGTGTTTGATCTACTATAAGAGGTGTTTTGGGTTTTTATTTTTGTTATTTTGGAAATGCATGCAGTGTTTTTGATATCTTAAGAAAACCTATCCTTATAGCAGTATATGGTCCGGTTGGCTACATTTAACAGGAAACAGGCTCTTGTGACAACACCTTCACTTTGTTCTGCTGAGTCTTTTTTTTCTGCACAGTACAGGAGAGGAGGGGATTATTGATTAACATCTACTTATTTTGTGTTTCCTAAAGCACATGCATATTCAAGCAGCTGTAAGTAATTTTCTGTAGTGTTTGGGAAATAAGCTCTCTCAAACATCTGTTAATATGTTCAGCAGTCTTAATATTCAACTTTCAAAATGCCATGAAAGGTTTCTGTGTGTTTTTGAAGGATAATTTTTTCCACTCCCTTGAAAGATATGAGTCAAACAAACTGGATTATGTTTTATTGTTTTCCATTCTAATAATAAGGTTGTAAGAATTGCATTGATTTGTGTAGGTAAGACTGGAGGTATTTAAGATACCAAAATGAAATAAAACTAAACCTGCAGTATTTAAAAACTAGTTGGTAACCACTGGCCATGTCAGTCTTTAATATCAAGATTCAAAGGTTGGAGGAAAATGAGGAGTAGGGTCATTTGGCCATTACATGAATGCTAATGTGCTTAAGAAGCTACAAAAAAGTTCTTTTTTAGTCTCTGCTGAAGCCACTGTGTATGTCAAATTAAGAGCAGTCACTAAAGTGTTTTAAATTAAGGAAAAACACAAGTTGTGAAGGCTATAAACCAGATTAGGGCAAGTGGAGTGGTTAGGGCATTGTGTCAGAAGTCATAAGCAAAATTCAGATGACACTGGGGTTTTTGAGGAATGGAATCTTTGGTTCTGTGGGTGCTGTTCAGTGCCAATCCACACCATTATGGTGACTTGCGAGGACAAACCTTATCACTCCAAATGTCTCCCCTTTCCTCCTTCTTCCCCCACACTTGATACACTGAGCATGATGTAATAAGGTCTGGAATATCCCTTTGGTCAGTTGGGGTCACCTATCCTGGCTGTGTCCCCTCCCAGTCTCCCAAGGACTCCCATCTTCCTCACTAGCATGGCTGTGTGAAAAGCAGAAAAGGCCCTGGCTCAGTGCAATCCCTGCTCAGCAATAACAGAAACATCTTTGTATTATCAACCCGAGTTCAGCACAAATCCAAAACACAGCCCTGTACCTGCCACTGTGAATAAAATCAATTCAACCCCACCAAAGCCAGCACATGTTAGGAGAAGTATAGGGTATTTTTACTTCCCGATCTTTCAAAATTAAAACACGTTTAGTACGTGTATTTTATCCCTACAATATTTTGAGTTATTTGTGATGTTAATAGTAACGTGGGGAGGACTCGGGGTTTTTTCCTAAACAGATCTTTTTTTTCTCCCCTCAAATAATGTAATAGCAGAAAATATAATTAACTGTACAGAACTTGCACTTTCTTTAAAAACAACAGCTAATCACCTATCTCGTATCTGCTGAATGCTTTCAGTGAAAAGTGTTAAACTACTGGATGCCAAACTGCAGGGAGTTGATACACAGACAAGAAAACTCATCTTACTCCGAAGAGCATAGTGACTATCCATAATTGCCAACTATGAGGCACACAAGCTAACATAGCACAGCTGGAAGTGATAATTAGTCTAAGAGTAAACTGAATTTTCTGACGTCAGAACAGTTGTCACTGTCATCAACTGTCACTATAATTTACATGTATTTTCCTTTTTTCTTAGTCAGAAGTGGCTTAGTTTGGTTTGTTTGATGATTAGAGGTAAACAAACAATACATACACAAGTGATGTTTTTAAAGAATAAAGACACATAAATACAAAGTAATAGTATGGAACAAAGAAGAACAGTCATGAGAAACGTTGAAAGTAATGCTGAAAATGGATTTTTAAGGTAACATTTTCACTGATTCTGCTGCAAAAGGCTAGGAGTCTTAACTTCCTGATGTGAATCCATCAGGGACAATAGAAATATCTGCTCCAGAATGTCTCCTTTTCCTGTAATAGAAAGCTATCATTCCACAAAGAGGCTTAGAATTCAATTACCTATCAATTATCTATTTTGCTATCTCTGAAGCATAGTTGGAGGCAATGGAACCAGCAGACCTGATTTTTTTTTTTTCTTAAACTGTTTGGGTGCATCAGTTCTTCAGGGTCCAGCCATACTTTGATTTTCAGAGGTCAGTTTCTCAAAGCATGAGAACCAGGCCTGCTTCACACATACAAACAGTGTTGGTGGCAACTCCTCTCAGAATAAACATTGCCATGCTAAAATAGAGAACTGGGAACGGTAATTTTTTTAAAGAATATTTCAAATTGAAAGTGGTTGTAAATGAGGGGGGAAACCCTGACATTTTTCTGTCCTTTTATACTGAAAGAAAAATATTTTTGTGCATTAAGAAGGAAAATTCTTAACTTGCATGGCTGACATGGTATGGTCTGTGTATAATAGTAACACTTAAGGTTAGCTTCTTTTCCAAGGTATTGGCTTTAATATAACTTGTTCACTCTTTGAAATACTGGAGACTGTGAAATCTGTAGAATGTGTTATTAGAAGCTACAGCTTTGTTTTGCCAATGTAACACTTTTACCTTTACAGGAAATCTTGGGCCATAATTATCTGACATACTGATTTCTCTTTATGTTAAGCTGAGGGTTCGCTTTCCTTTTCTTAGGGAGATACACATCTGAGAGTGATGTATGGAGCTTTGGAATCCTTTTGTGGGAGACCTTCAGTTTAGGAGTATGCCCATACCCTGGAATGACCAACCAACAAGCACGAGAGCAAGTTGAGAAAGGTAATTATTCATAGGGAGTGAAAGACATGCTGGATAAATTGTAAGGATACAGGATAAAATAGCAAAGAAATAACATACGAGTTTTGTAGCAACTTTAGCAAAAATAATACAAGATTTCCTAAATTGCTGAATCTAGCTCTCTGGGAGGAGTAGGGTGGTATATAGGCCTTTTGAAAAAAAAGGAATACACTTACCAGTAGCTTAAAGCTTGGAAGACTTAAAGCATGCTGAGTTTCATTGTTGCAGAACTAACAGGGAGATGGAAAGGAGGGATTTACTGCTGTGCAAAGCAGAAGCTTGAACAGAATGAATTATTTAAGATTATGCTAATGCAGGTATAAATATTCTAAACTGCCAGAAAAAAGTCTGTATCATTCCATCTTCTTTATTAAATCATTTCATAGAAGGATTTAGCAATTATAGTGGAGAATGGTAAGCTAGGTGAGCATTGCAAGCTGCATTTCTCTTTTACAAAATAATCGAAAGGCTTTTACTTAAAATAGCAAATAACTGTGAGCAGGATTTCAGGGCTTTGATTTATTTTCATCGTCTTTAGTGGCATTTCAGAACTGTTCCTTCCCTACATAGTACTACTGTATAATTTATAAATAGGTTCTAAGCTAGTAAAACTTCTAAATTATTTAAAACAAAACAAACAACAACCAAACAAAAAACCCCTGGTTTACTGATTTACACACATTGTTTGTTACAGTTTTATAAGCGCTGTAGGTGATATTAAAGTTTGTCCTTAAAGGCCAAATCCAATCCTAGAGCCCAAACCATTCTTGTTTGAAGTTAAATGCATTCATCCAGTACCTGGAGCATGCAGTATAAAAAAAGCAAAAATATTTCTCAGATTTACCTGTTTTAAGAGGTCAGTGTCATGGCACTATTCTTTAGAAAGAGAGATACAGAGACCTGTGCAGTGAGTCTGGAGTCACAGAGCTGCATTTAGCTGTAGAGTCCTGTGTGCCAACGCACATCACTGTGCACTGCCTGTCATTTGCTCAGAGCAACACATGGTAAACAATTAATGGAATCACGGAGTCCAAGAATGACTGAGGTGTGCAGAGACCTCTGAATGTCATCTGATCCAACCACCCAGCTCAAGCAGGATCACACCCAGATGGCTTTTGCGTATCTCCATGAATGAAGATGCCACCATCTCTCTGGGTAACCTGTGCTCAGTCACCCTCACAACGAAAACGTTCCTGGTGCTCAGGAGGAATTTCCCATGTTTCAGTGTGTACTCACCACCTCTGTGTCCTGTCACTGGGCATGAAAAGAGCCTGGACCCCATCCTCTTTGCACCCTCCCTGCAGGTGTTTGTATACGTTGCTGAGATCCCCCTGAGCTTTCTCCTCTCCAGGATGAGCTGCTCCAGCTCACTCTGCATTTCCTTATAGGAGAGATGCTTCAATGTCTCCATCGTCTTGGTGACCCTTCATGAGACTGTCTCCATTGTGGCTGTGTCTGTCTTGTACTGGGGAGCTCGGAACTGTACCCAGCACTGAAGATATGCCTCAACCTGCACTGAACAGAGGGGGCAGATGATCTCCTTCAACCTGCTGCAACACTCCTAGTGCAGCCCAATCTGCCACTAGCATTCTTTGCTGGAAGAGCACATTGCTGGTGCTTGTTCAACCCTTGGTGCTCAACAGGACCCCAATACCTTTCCTGACAAGCTTTTTCCCAGCTGGGCATTCCCAGCCCGTGCCTGGGGTTGTTCCTCCCCGGCTGCAGGTCTTGCCTCTTCCCAGGCTGAACTGCTTGAAGTTCCTGTCAGCCCCTTTCTCCAGCCTGTCCGGGTCCCTCTGGATGGCACCACAACCCTCTGGTGTCTCAGCCCCTCCTCACAGCTCGGTGTCACCAGCAACCTCGCTGCCGCATCATCCAGAGCGTTAATGATGATGTGACACAGGATTGGACCCAGTACTGAGCCTGGAGCTCCACTCAGACTTTGTACCACTCATCACCTCCCTTCAGGGCTCACTGTTCAGTGAAGTTTTCAGTTCACCTCCCTGTGTGGTCATCTAGCCCATAATTCAAAGTGTCTTTGTGAGGATTTTATATTGAAATCCCCTCATGTACCAGGCCACTCATCTCATTGAAGACGTTTCTCACATTGGTCAGGTCAAGCATGACTTGCCCTTAGTGAATCTGTTTTGACTTTCTGCATGCTTATTCCTGATGACTTTCTTGTCCTTCAGGTGCCTGGAAATTGTTTCCAGCATTAGCTGCTCCTGGGATTATTATTATCATTAGCTTCATCTGGGATGAAGGTGATGCTGACCAGCAGTTCCCTGGTGCTCTGACTTGAAGATAGGAGTGACATTTGCTTTACTCCTGTCCTCAGGTACTTCTCCCAGTAGTCACAATGATGTATGAAAGATTATTGGGAATGGTGTGGCAGTGACATCAGGCTGTTCTCTCAGCACTCACGGGTGCATCAGGGTCCGTGGACTTAAGTCCGGTGTGCTTAAGTATTCTCTGACCAGTTCGTCTTTCCACCAAGGATACATCTTCCTCATTCCAGCCTTTCCCACTGATCCCTGGAGCTTGGCTGGTCTTGCTAGTAGAGGCTGAGATGAAGAAAGCATTCAGTACCTCAGCCTTCTCCATGTCCTGTGTTGCTGAGGTGCTCAGTGCCTCATTCAGCAGTGGGCGCACATTTTTTCAAGCCTTCATTTTGTCCCCTGCGTACTTAGAGAAGCCCTGCTTGTTGTCTTTGACATCCCTGAGCAGATTCAATCCCATCTGGGCTTTGTCTTTCTTAACTTCATCCCTGGAGGCTCAGACAGCATTTCTGTATTCCTCTCATTACCTGGTTTTGTGTTTGATTTTGTCCAGGAGCTCCTTGTTCATACATACAATCCTCCTGGCATTTTTCCCAACTTCCTACTCATTGGAAAATGGTCTTCATTGCTGTGAGTACACCTCTGTGGTCCAGGGTATTGATGATATGTCTGAATAGCCACTTACCTGTGACTTTGAAATGATTAGCTGCTAATTTACTTAACTGATTGTCCATTCTCCTGCTCGTTTCCAAGTCAGAGAATTCTTTTAGCAGCAGAGAGGTGTGGAAACCTCTGGTTACCTAAGTAAACCAGAAAAGAAAGAGAGTTGAGATAAGATGGAAAGATACAAAAGTTATGAAAACAGAGGGAGCAAAAATTAATTACTGAAGTGCAAATGGGGAGGGACTTCCTTAAGGAGCCAAAAAAGGGAAGAAACGTGAGAATAAAAATTGATACATCTTCAAAAAGAGCAAAGACATTTACTCCCATCTTTATTTTTGTTATCAGTTTCCTCACTGCAGGGAAGAAAGGAAACACAGCTGAAAACCAGAGGGTAGCTACTTCCTAAGATGCAAGAAACAAATTTGTGTCTGTTGCTGCTATTAGGGATGACGAGCAAACTGACAATTTAGCATGCCCAACTTAAATGTCACTGGTACCCGAGCTTTAATTAGTTTCATAATTATCTCTCATCTATAGGTTATGAATTGAAGATGTTCCTCATATTGCCTTGAAGGTCTTTTTTAATGAAATGGTCTTGAACTTTGCTCTTATCTTTTTAGACTTGTCAATATGCATCAGTTTCCAGTACTAAAAGTTTTCCCCACTTTTTCTGTGTACCAGGCTACCGAATGTCTGCACCACAAAAATGTCCAGAAGAAATATATAAAATAATGCAGAGATGCTGGGACTACAAGCCAGAAAACCGGCCAAAATTCAGTGAGGTTCAGAAGGATCTGTCTTCAATCAAAAAGAAAGTGACATAGTGATGAAGAAGTGCCATACTCAATGTCTGGGACTTTATTTTCCAGTGAAGTAATTTTTTCCATCAAACACTATGCATTTATACAGCATTATTTGCAATATTCTTCTAGGATTACTTTGAAATTAACTGGTGTACCATCTTGAATGGTGTCTACACCTACATTAAAGATATATACTGCAAAATGCTATATATCCAGTCACAGTAGTACTGTAATTTAGGTTACATGTACATAGGAAAGCACATACTATAAATTTGAGGAACTGTGGCTTCTATCTGTTCTACAGCAAATAGCTGCTAGTGACGTTTTCCAGAGGTATTCTACTTTAAGCTGTGCTCTCACTCTGCTATCCCTGTCCCGTATGTCAGCGTACTAATGTGGGGATTGTCATACATGTTGGCCTTAAAACTGAAGACAGTTTTGACAAGTATTTCAACTAGAAGCTTTTTTCTTTTTGTTTAATTCTTTCTGCAGCTGATATATTTAGGTGATAGTTTGCTTTACGCATGAGGGTCAGTTAGATTCTGGATGCATGCATGTTAACTGAATGGAAAAATCCAGAATTTTTTTGGTAGTTGAATTACTTGTGCATTTATTACCATACAATAGAAATACTTCTGACTTGTTATGTGATCTACTTCAATCATGCCTTTTTTTTCCTACAATACTGTCAGAATTCAGTAAGAGTTTCTTTTACAGTGACCTACGTTTATTTTAGAAAAAAGACCAATATAAAGTATTGACTGCACATGCTAAGAAATACTGCAAAATATCTGCCTTCCAAAGAATATGTAAAAGTAGAAGGCCAAGAAAAAGAGGTTTATTAGTGATAGCAGCAGATAACAAAGATCACTGATCTTAGAGGAGCTGAAGGATGTATTGCTAGATTTGCTTTTGATCCTGATTTTTTCCCTTAAATTGGTAAAAATTCTCAGAATGCAGCTGGAGCATCCAAATTTTATTCCGAACAAAAGAACATTCCATGCATAGTGTCCAAAGGAAAATACTACTTCTGTGTGGCATGAGGAAGTTGTTCAAACAACCAAAAGGAAAGAAGTATGTTTAAAGCCTCTGACAGGGAACAGTAGAGTAGAAATACTAACCTTCTATTTTTCTTACATAATTGCAATCAAATATCAAAAGACTGGGGATAAACAAGGTTTAAATGCACCAAGAATATAAACCTTGTGTTTGTATATAGATATACATATAAATATATATTAAAAAAAAAAGCCAGAAAGAATAAAAACTTACTAGATAGGGGAGGGAGGAAATGCACCATTTGTTACTTTGACTCTGGGTCCTCTTTGCAGCTGGAATTGTTTTCTAGGGCTCTACACAGAAATAGAAACAAATGACAGTATCCATGTCTGAGTTCCAGCATTAAGGTGCTTAAAATATTTCTAGGAATTTACTAAAATGTTCAGATCAAGGAATACCAGTTGCTGCTAATGCAAGTAAGAAACAGGGATTGTAAGTAACACAGCATCTGGAATGTTAATTAGCCTTATATTTTAGTGTTACAGTGGGATTGAGATGTAGTGAAGTCAGTGGCTACATTACATTTTTACTTCTGTTCGGGTGGTTTTTCTGTTGTCCACAACATCTTTTGCTCTCTAAAGTATATTTGCAGTAGTGCTGAGTGGTGGTTTAGGGCTGTGTGTGACCAAAATAAGTGTAGTCTAGAAGAATTTGTCTATTACATAGGAATTAGCGTCCGTCTACAACAGTGAATGGTTGTGTGAGAGCACATCACCTGTATTTGGGGTGGTACTGTCAGTATCCAAGGATAAGGAATGGTGAGTGCTTCTTGCATTTTATTAAGTGATTTTTTTCTTGGAGATAAGGAAGCATATATATACACATACCCATGAAAGTGTAGTGCTTGGAAAACTTGGTGGTATAAATTAAAACTTCATTATAAGTGTACTGAATGTATTTACTTAGTTCTGTACTTCAAGTAGCCCAGAGATATTTTTCAAGAGCAATAGGAAACATTCTTGTTAGTTTGTATGCTTCTAAGTAGTACACAGAGTCTGTGCCTTAATTTGCTAGTATGCTAATGCAAGTGCAAGTGTACTAAGATTTAAGGAATGTTTCACAGTCATTTGGGAAAATCCAAAATTCATCCAACTGCGTTTCCTTATGTATGCATCCCTGAAGTCTGCAAGTAAGGATAACAGTGTCAGCATTCACAGCTTTTCTGGAGAGTTAATATTCTTCTGTTAGAGAGGTGGACTGTTTCTTTGCCATATGCCCTCTTGACAGCAAAGAAATACTGCTTTATTCTGATAAAGTAAAATACTGTTTTATTTGTCATAAATTAACCAGTCACCATCCAGGCTCTCGCAGAAGGATAAAAACAGTACTAACATTTTGTTCTGAAATAGTTAACCTCAACAGATATGTATCACACTTCTGTTCAAATTTAAAGTCTTTTTAAAACAGGGGATTTCTACAGCATTAGGAAAATTTGTTACTATTCCTGAAGTAGGCATCAGTTCAGTTCAAAACTAGTAATACTTTGGGGAATACCAGAATGGCTTTATAGGTATAGAATAAATGTCAACACAGGTACACGTCTTTTCAATTATTTAAACTTTTCGTGTCATTAATTTAACAGTTTGTGGCAGAACTTGTTCATCATGACTGACTTGCAGTTGTTGAAACTGTTCAATTTAGGAATTGGAATCCGTACCTATAGGTAGGATTCTCACAGGAGCATTCACAACCAAGCCTGCCATGCCATGAAATTTTAAAGACAGACATGGCACTCAAGAAGCAAAGCTGCAGTATCTTCTCTCCATGGCCTTTCGATGACTTAATCTTGTCAAGTTAATCGTACCAGGTTAGCCACATCCTGGTCATTTGGCTTATGTACCGTGTTTATCATAGAGAACTTAACAAAGAAGTTAAAATTAGTTCTTTTTTGCAAGTATGGATTTCAGGTTAGGTTGTTACACTGGCACTGTCACAACCAGAGGGACCCTGAGGGAATCCTGAATTATTTTACACTGTTAAACATAGGAAACTCTGAATACTGTTATCCTCAGCTTGTAACATGAGAGGGAATTCGACAGGTCACCTCTTATTTTCATGTTTTTCCTAGGAATTGCATTCATTATTTTAAGAAAATTGCTTTGACAGCAAGAAGTGCATCCTTAGTTTGTTTTTAGTAGAAAATAAGGACGTATTAGCTTCCAAGTCCAGTCATCAATGAAATGATAAGGTTTCTTAAGCTTCTTTGTTTTATGGAAAGTAAAATAGTGAAAAGTATCTTGTCTGAAACAAACCTTACTTCAGCAAAGAGTGATGTTGTAGAGTTAGCATCCCACCAAGGCATTATCTTTGAAATGTGCATTTTCATTAGTTTCTGTGAAAACCAATGAACTAGCTTTTCGTTTATCAACTACAGTTATATTGCATTTCTTCTTAACAAAAATATGCCTTTTTGCAGAGTTGCCTGAAACTTTTTTGGAAATTGTTATTGGGGAGTGCAGCACCAGAAGGCCATCAGTAAGAACTGCAGCTGGTAAAGCCTATTCTTACTGACAGGAAAGACAAAACTGGTTAAGGAAATATTAGGTTATTCATACTTAAGTATTTTTTCATCCATGTCTTTGACCACCTGTTATGCTTACTTAAATCCTACAAGCACATCATTAAAACTGACTATGAAGTTACCCATTTGTTATCTCTTTATAACTATTTTGTTACACTTTTTGCACCCACTTTAAAGGTAATAAAGAAAAAAAAACCAAAACCCACATTTTTCTGAGGTTATGGAGTAACCAAGTCTCAGAAGCATTTAAAAATGTCTCCCCTCCAATTTTCCCAGATGTGCTGCTGCACAAATATTAACAACAGTGATTAAATACTAGCCCTGTTTCCAGTATTCTTGCTGTCATATCCTCTAAATGGCAGTGCTACTCACAGACTTCAGAGAGTGCAATATTTTAAGACCTAAGCTAGTGTGTAAATAGTGTCATCAAACATGGTATTCAAAAGCAGCAGTTCTGAAAATAATTGATTGTCACAAATAATAACTCATTATAAAGATTAAATGAAGAGAAAGAAGCTGAGAGAGTCCACTTTCTGTAACAGCTGTCCTGTTTGTAGGCAGTAGAAATATTTGTTATGCCAGTGCACTTGGATTTGTAACATTTTTATGGCTAAGCATAAAGTAGTTTGCTATTAAAGGAAGAGTTTACCCATTAATTTTTTTTCCCCTAAAGCACAAAAGGACATCAGATATTGTTGGAAGCATTCTTCCCAGGCAGGTCAGGGAAGAACACCCCTGCTACCATGTTACACACTTTTTTCTTCTTAGAATGGTTTTCATGCAGTCCTTCACTTCCAGCATTTACTTCAGTTAGTAATTAGAAGATACAGAGCAAGTCCAGTATTCCTGAAGTTCCAAACAACCATGAGTTTCTAAGAGATCTGGTAAATTTGAAATATCAGCTCTATTAAAAATGTTTTCCTTCAGTTTCCTTCTGCAGATTTACTGAGAAACAAAACAAAACAAACAAAAAAGCAGTCCTTAATCGTCAGTAACAACTTATTAGGAAAGTGAATCAAACTGAGGAGCCTATCATGTTTTTTTAAGAGTAACTCTTCCCTGGGGTAGCTTCTCATTATAAATAAATAAAGTTTAAAGGTGGAAAGCTCCAAGTTGAAATGGAAGAATCCTTTCACTTGTCACATTATGAACAGTCAAATGTTGCTACCATTTCTTTCCTCAAAGTGATACTTAATTGTGATTTCCAGCTCCTACATGGATTGCAGAATTGCCTATTAGTGTGTTATTAATACCCAACTTTACTTTTAGATCAAAGAAGGGAAGATTCTCTCTTTGAAAATTCCAGCAAGATCTGCCTGGTAGCTCCAGCATTTTTGTGTGTTTTCACATTCAGTTATCAGAGTCACTGTGTTCATTATAATAAGTACCACATAGAACAGGAGCTGGAAGCTCCTGACTTTAAACTTTCACAGCTTTAACCCTAGAATCCAGCTTGATTTTACTTCTCTGTCAAATAAGCAAAAGCAATTTCTGTATTTCAGCCTTACAACTACTCTGTAAAATGGAAGGGTTCAGAGATGTATTTACTGTTCTCTCCCAGGGAATGCTACCTTCACCAACAACCCTAAGTTACTGTTATGTCCCCTTCTCTTTGATATAAAATTTCAACTGGAATATATGTCCAGGTATAGAACTTGGATGTTAACTCAAGAGTTGTTTCATTTTCAGGTAGTTGTATATTACTGGCTATGTTACGGTTTCAGAGCAGCATTTTCTCAGGCATCATCTAGGCAGGGCTTAAATGAGAATTTTCAGATGGTTTAGTTGGGGGGGGTGGTTTATGAGATAAAAGACTAATCAGGTCACTAGCTACAAGCATTGTTGTTTTGCAGCTGTTTAAGATTGTAGCTATGGAAGGGTAGATCATTTAGAGAGCTCAGATCCATATGCCTTCTCCAAATGAAAAACTGTTAGGCATACTTACAAAATATGGATAAATAAAACCCTCAAATATAGTTGATTGAGGTCATAAATTGAAAACATAGAAGAGCCATGAACTAGATTCTTTCTTCCTCTGTCTTCCAGAATGGAACGCTTTGTAAATACAACTTGAGTTAATTGGTTTTGTGTTTATAGATAAATACATCCTCTGAATTAGTATGATAACCTAGGATTCACACTGAGCAGAGAATGCTTGGAAAAAATCCTGAATTGCTACTATTTGGAGCTGTCATCTAGGTTTAGAAATACAAGTGTTTATAGATAAGTACTTAATTTAAGTTTTGTGAATACAGTAAGCAAACCAGCCATTGAAACTCTTCATCAATATAAGGCAATTAGGCTTTTTAAAAGAAAAATCAGTTCAGTGATTCCTGCTACATTAGATGTTGAAAGTATAAGTGAGAACTTTCCATTACTAAAAAAAAAGATGCACAGTACTCTATCCAGTTGGCTCAGTCTTTCTCAACATAGGAAGAATTCCATAATTGTTAAATGCAAGTAGTAATGCAAAGTTCTTGGATTATTGATATGTAAACTACTTGACTCTGAGCTGTTGCCTCAATTCTCAAAGAATCTTTCTGCTCTTTAAAGAGGGCTGCAGTAAGCTTACACTTCCAGCTGAGCTCTGCTGTAATAATCTGCACTGTTGCATCTCTCAAATATTTTCTAATTCTGAAGGCTCCACGTACCACAGATGGCGCCCTTTCATTTATCAAAAAAAGTTATTCTCTGGTGACAGAAAAGTCCAAATACACTCCTGCTTTTGTTCAACTCAGAAATACTGTGGTGTTGTTATACTTCAATACCTAGGGCAATGTGTTTGTATGAAAATGGAAGTAACCATGAATCGAAGTGAAGCACATTGTTCAAACCACATTTTTAATGAAGTTGCAGACCCTAGCTTTATCATGAATTGTCCACATCATAAAATACATCAGAGGAACAACATTCTTGACTGTCTAGTGTACAATACAGGACATCCTGCTCCACACAGGGAGAATTATAAAGCTAAATATGCTCCTTGACATTTCGCTGTCAGGCCAAATTGGAACAGTGTCTTCAAAATCAACAGCAGTGACTTAATTCCACCTAAGCCTTATTGTGAACTTCCTTCTTAACAGACCTTTTCGGATAGTGTTAATTTTCATCATTTTTCTTTCAGAAATTTGAATTCCATCTGTCATACAACATTTACTTATAGTGGTAATTTTACACCCCCCCCTCACTACGAAGTGCTGAGACCTGAAATTCCAGAGAAGCATTATTGTTCTGTACAGGGAACTGATCTTGTAGTGTGTCTCAGTTGATACAGCTTAACGTCTGTTTGCACCGTTAATTGAACCATTACCTGTAAATCACAAGCTAACTTGTTTTTCCAACAAGCTTCCCACCTAATTTTCACTAAAATGCTGAAAACACGTAATAGAGAAAACCCCATTATATAGGCTCATCACACAGGACACTAAAGGCAGGCAGACTCTCACAGAGAAGTATTGGGGCCTGAAAGCCAGCATTAAACACCTGCCTTGTATCTTCTGTTAAAAGACTGAATAGTTATACATACATGTTCAAATGACTTTTGGGGATGTAACTTGGGCTGGGGTTGTAGGACTGCTGTTTTTAAAACTGCATGTGTTGCTTTTCCTTTGTGTAACTGTTGGCAGCTGGAGACTGAGCAGGGGTGTTGGGGAAGGAGGGAAATGCGCATCACTGACCTGCCATCACAAGCAAGACTTTTGACACCAGTAGCCTTGAGTGGGCACAGATACCATTTGCAGATGTCTTTACTCAATTCTCAATGTTGTGCCAAAATATGCACCAGCAAGTCTAGTATCAGGTAAAGCACCTTTTATGCTCTTTGTTGTTTAAAAATAATATATTTGTGAAACACATTGATAATACATAACACTGGAAATGGGTGCTTCTTCCCTAAAGTACACATGTAAAATAAAATAAAAAAGAAACAACATTTGTGAGTTTATCTGGCTTTTAATCAAGTCTGAAAATGATAACTATGTTATACAGTTGCCAGTTGTCGGTCCTTTATAATTTTAAATAGATCTGCATTTTAACTTTATTTATTTGCCAATTTTTTATATACTTTAAAGTTACACTTTAGAACTCAAGCTAACTTTTTATTTTCCTAGGCTGTTATATAACAGATTTTCAGTATTCCTGTAAACTGCAGACCTTTTTTGAATAGTCCTTTGTCTTCTGCTTTGGACCAGTTACCACTAATGAGTCTGCAGTCCCCTTTTTACTGTACTCTTCCAATAAATGTAAAATATTTGTATCAAGCTGTCTCATTTTATTTGATATTTACAAGTTGTGTTTCTTCATTTGCTTCTGTAATCAAGTGGAAGACCAACTCTAGTAACATTGCTTTTGGGAATAGACACAATTCAAAATACTCTATTTCACGCAGTAGGGGAAACCCCAACTTTGATTCTTTTGGAAATTTCTGGAGATAATGTCTGTATGATCCTCACTCACAGTTTTGCATTACTTATATTTACCCTTTGCATATCAGAAGATATTGAAGCAAGGAGTAACCTAGAGGACAGAAGGGAAAGGAGATGTTGGAACAGGCTGAGAACTTTGTTACATTGTTATGCCTTAAAAAATATAAACTAACCTTTCGAGATCTTGTGGGTAACATAAAGTATGAATACCCCTATTTGAAGAACTTCTTCCACTACCTAACACTCCCTGCAGATGCACCTTGTTTGAAGACCCAAAACCAGGTAGAAAGACGGGGGTTTGGGTACCTGTACCTTACATAGTGTTGTTGAGCTCTGCACACTGGCACAGCACTGTGATTTGCAAGACTTAGTGCCTGACTGAAGAAGGAGTTTATAGCAAAGAAACCAATTTACAGCTCTGATTCTTAAGTGGGACTGAGGTACCTGGGGCTTGTGTCAGTTTTTTCCTAACGGAATACAGTTGTCCACTTTTACAAATTCTTCGAGGCATTTTTCCCCACCATCTCCCAAAAATCATGAATGGATGATGTGTAAGTCCAAAGCTCGTCCTCTGAATTTCCCCGGTGTGTGTTGGAACAGAAGACAGCACAGCATGGGACTGCACACACGTCTGGTACAATTCTGCTGAGACTAATTTATTAGCAGGATAATTTTAGAAAAGGTTACTGCAGCTAAATCTGTTCCGCTCAGTGATGCCTGGCCTCCAAATACTAGAAATACGTTGTTTGAAAACCTGCAACTGCCAAACACTGAGCAGCACAGGGTCATCACATTTCCTCATTTGAAGTGTCACAGCAGTGAAGTAGGAAGGAGGCTAGAGAAAAGAGCCTTGAAGGAGATCAGGGCCTTTGTACAATCCCACATTTTCTACAGTTTAGAAGTACATTTAGAAGACTTGCTGTTGAAAAGATTTAGTTTATTAAGACTTCTCACAAGATCCCAGAGGACACTGGTGCACAAGGACCACTTTAAATGGCAGATCACAGCATTTCCATATTCTTGAGATGCCCAGTTTAGCCATGCAGGCACATCTTACCCTAACAAACCTCATGGCCTGCAGTAACAAAATGCTCCAAGTTAGATACTCTCCAGTTCCCGGGTGACCATAACACCTCATTTTGTATTTCAGCTCGAGTTCTTTGCTTTGGACTTTTTATGCCTTGCTGACTTGGGAGCCCTAACCTTGCAGGTACTGTACAGCTGGCAAAACTCCACACAGGAGACATTTGGGCACAGAAGTTTTCAATCTGGATAGCAGTGCTTGTTTGGTTTTTTTTCTAGACAGCCAGCATTTGCATGTCAAAGCTGGATCAGTTCTTTTACTCTGCAAATGGCAGACACGCCTCCCTCCCTTTTAGATCCAAATAGTGTGCAAAGATGCTTTGATACTTGGATACATCAATCTTCTCTTGATGTTTGGCAGAAATACCATTTTTGTTAAATGAGGGAGAGACTAATCTTGCTCAGAGACACAGAAGAGGCTCACATCTGAGGACTCCAAGCAGAGGAATGTGCCTGCCTTCAGCCTGGTGATGGGGGGAATTTGTGGAAAAGCAGGGAGGGTGAGAGTTTTTT
Organism: Rhagologus leucostigma; assembly: GCA_013397725.1. Taxonomy (NCBI): domain Eukaryota; kingdom Metazoa; phylum Chordata; class Aves; order Passeriformes; genus Rhagologus; species Rhagologus leucostigma. The sequence goes on along the minus strand of VZTD01002850.1, from coordinate 416,676 downwards.
TGGGGAGTGAGTTTTTTTCTTTTTCACAATATTCAGTTTAGGGGCACACTGGGTCTGCTGAGTTCCATAAATGTTCTCTCGGGTCCCTGAGTTTCCAACAGCTCCACACTCTAAAAGCTTAACTTGGCCAAGGACCATAGAGGGATCAAAAGCCGAGTATTTCCATATTTAAGATTTTTGGTAGGTCCACCACCTAAAACCAAATAAGTCTGAGGAAATCTGCAATAAGGCACACTTGCTCAGTGTGGAGCACAAGGGCCATTACAGATCACTGAGTATGAACTTTCACCAGCTCCAGAATTTTCTGATAAGCTTCTGATATGAAAATGGTTTGAAGGACTGTCTCCATCACACTCTGCAGCTACTGTTCAGTCCTCCTTGAACTCATGTTCCAGCCATAAAAAAATGCAAAAAATACAGTAACATCACTGATATGGTCTGGATTACAGCTGTACACTTGTACTAGTTTGGAAACAAACTAGTGAGAGATTCTAAGTCAGAAATACAATTTAATAGGAAAGAATAAAATAAATGCAATAGTACAAAAAACCAACCCACTGACAAAGTGAGAGTACAACCTGACCCCCTGATGGTCAGGGGGTTGGTAGCAGTCCACTTAAATGGTGGCTGCAGTCCTCCTGGAGCAATGGTTCTGTTGAGGTAGTGATCCTGTAGAAGGGTCTGGTCTTCCTCTGAAGGCCCAGTGGAAAAGGCTGCTGTGCTCTTCCAAACCCCAGACTATATCCAGGTGGGAATGCTTGGCTCCTTCCCCTGGGCAGAGCATCTCACAATGGGATGGTGAGTCACAGGGCAAGGCATTGATGGGCCCATTAACAGGAGATAGTCCGGAGGGAGGAGGCAGGGAACATTGCTACACCTGGTTTCAACAGCTCATGAGGATGGTAATAGAATACACTGTAACCCAGGACAACACTTTACACCTCAAAGGACTTAGTACAGATAACCACAGAAAATGCACAAGTCAACGACGCACACACCACTAACACTGCGATGCATGGAGCTCTTCTTTAATCCAATTTCATCAGTATTCATCTCCTCCTCCATCACCTTCCGTTCCTTGCAGGTCTGCTACACTAAAAACACTGCTGCTAAACAGTGTGCAGAAATGCATCAGGACTGAAGAAATAGCTCTGTCTTGAGAATACAGAATAATGAGACACTGTGCTCTATTTTTCTAATAAGTAAATTCCCATAGATTTCAATGACCTAATCTGCTGCAAAAAGAAGTTGGGGAAGAGTAAAATCAAGATACTAGCTGGCTTAGAATCTTCAAAAGAATCCTCAAAGGAACAGGCTGGCATTTGACCATGCTGTAATGGAAAGAAGCATGCATGTTCATCCTACTCATGATGGATTAGTTCTCTGACAGCTGAAAGAAAAATGACATTGCATTAGCAACACCTGGAGTATATTGAAATATTTTTCTACTTTCTATCTTAAAAGCTTGCACTGCCAAGTGCAGTTCGCTAAAGAGAAGGTACAGAGAAGGGTTAGTAGGATAGCCCAGTTGCTAAAATTTAGTCTGCAGTCAGTAGCTATGAAAGCCCATCCTGTTAACATTAAGATGTGGAAGTCACAGCCCCCATAAATTCAGACAAACACGTACTAAGCCCTTACCCCCAAGGGTCCTAAAGACCTTCGCTTAACTAAACCTACAGCCCTATGCATTCGAAAATCCTTTCCACTACTCTATTGCCCTGAATCTGAAACAAAAAGAATGCGGTGTCCTAGATCTAGCTAAATATGAGAACCTTCAAATATGATGGAGCTAGACAGCTCCATTTCACTCACAGTTATGGACCCAGAGGGTTGTGTCTCTAAAGTCTGGGCCTGAACAGTGGTCAATTTTGTGCTATGCATCTGATTTTCAGAGATACTTTGACTTTCTGTCTTTCACCAGACTTCAGGTGGACCGGGCCCAGGGGTTTTGTCAAGCTCTGTCAAACTTAGGTTGCCTTTTTTTTTTTCTATACAGCAACAATATTTAAGCAGGAAAACTATGTAAAAAACCCTCCCAAGTCCTTGTGCAGCCCCAGCCTGATCTCTGCTGGAGTGGTATGATAGGCAGGAAAGCCCTTGGCTCAGTGCAAGCCCTGCTCAGCAATAACAAAAACATCTTTGTGTTATCAACATTGTTTTCACCACAAATGCAAAACACGGCTACTGTGAGGAAAGGTATCTCTATCCCAGCCAAAACCAGCACAAGAGAGCACACAGAGAAATTTTAGGTATGAGGGAGTGCTCATGCATCTCCTTAGGATGCAGCTCAGAGCAGCAGTCACACTTCCACACTCTGCCCCCACAAGTCTGAAACCGTCCCTTGTAAAAGAGCTGCAGATGTGCTGGTTGAAAGAAGCAGGTGGTCAGGGTTGTTCCTCAGGCAAGGGTGGAGGGATAAAAAATATAAGCAATATAAGCACCCTGTAGGTATTTACATCAGTCACAGGAGTACCTCCTCCAGCCCCATGAAGCCTGTATTTTCACAACAGGGAGGAGCAGGGAGAAAAGCCCTTGCCCAGTAGCTGTTACCTTGGCTTTTAGGGCTGCAGGGGAAGGCCTTGGAACAAAGTAAATTGCCTCCCTGCAGACCCAGTTCCGTCTCTGGCCACTGAACCAGGGAAAGATCCATTTTGGGGCTCACAGACATGCTTAATCCAGAAGTGTGTGGGAGACACTCGGCTAAGCATGGAGGTGGCACCAGACCTTCCCCCCAAAGGGCTCAATCTGCCTCTTCAAAACCAGTGTCCATGCCAACAGCGGTCTTGGACCTTGGCAGCTCCAGCATCCTGCATCTTTCCACAGGCCTGTCCCTCTCTCCTCTGAGCTGAAAATATCACCTAAAGCACTTCCTGAAAGCCAGAGACTATATAGATGACTTTGAAAAGTATAAACAACATATGCCACAGTCTGTCACTCAGGGATTATTAGGTTTCTAGCTATAACTCCTCTAATTACAAAATCACTGTGAAATACAAGGTTTTTAAAACTAGGAAATGCGAAAACCCAGGCAGCCTTTTAATTTTTTTCCAGTTTCTTCATGATCCACTTGTAAGCAGTATCTGCTTTACATTCTGATGTTCACCTACATTAATATATGGAGTTTTTACTGAGGTGAGGGTGAACAGTTCATTAAATATAAGTTTAAGGAAAAAAATTGTACCAGGAAATTGCAGAAAAGTCGAAGTTCAAGCAGTTTTATGCCCAGCTATTTGATATATAGAGTGAACACTAGACTACTAGATCTTTTCATACAGTGTTATCATCACCAATGCTCCTTCCTCTCTCTGTTTTACTCTTCACAGAGCTGATGGTGAAGTCAGATTAAAGCAACAGAATCGAAGAGTCAATATGCTATTATTTGAACCAAGCACCTGATTATTATGGGGGAAAAAATTTAAAGCAGATAAATTATTCTTACCTACTATTACAATAAAAGTGACCTTCAATTTCCAAGACATCTTGGGGTGCTCCTGCTGTGAGGTTAAGGGCAGCTTATATGCCAAACACATTCTCCTGAAACTTTTGAGGCAAGCAAAATCTGACAAACATCAAAAATCAGAACATAGCCTATCTTTCTTTTATTCCTTGTTATTATAATATTCTTCAGCCACGGGGATATCAAAGACTTTGGTGGCAATGGGTGCAATTTAGCTGCTCCCTAGAGATGGCTTTAGAGAATGCATAATCAATTTTATAAATGAGCAGCTGGCCTGCACAGCAAGGTGCACTCTGCATTTCACCAAAATGAATAATGAATTGCATATACTCTGCATTAAGAAGATTTGCTTTCCTCTTGGAAGCTGATATGACTAAGTCTTGTTTGTTTCACTTGTTGAAAGATAAACTAATGCCTGGCTGTTGCTTAGTGTACCCAGCTTTTTTGTGCGGTAGCCATGGCCAGCACCACCAGAGACAGCACGTGCTGGGAGGAGGCTCCCAGATATGGGCCATGGGCAGGCACCCCGGTCAGCAGCTCGTGAATGTCAGTCTGCCCAGACCCTGCGGATCCTTTGCTGGAGACAGCCATCAGAAGCCTGAGGATCCAGCCTTGGACATTATCTTTTGCTGGCCCAACAAGCTGATAATCTTAGCTAAATGGCAAGTATCTATTTTTATATTGAACAAAAATATTTCACTGCAGAAGCAGAAAAACAATTTCCAATTCCACATCTATTTCTCTCAAAGTTAGTGATCTCTGTGATCCAGGACAAAAGTTTGCTCAGGCCCAAGGGCATTTTGTTGACTTTCCACTGGCCTTTAAGTCTATAATGTGATTTCTTGGGTCTCTGTGTGGAAATGATTTGTGACTCTCATATTCCCATTGAGAATAACCCATCCATTATATAGCCTCCGGCAAAAGCTGCACTGTGACAGGTCTTTTGAGGTCAAATAGGCTACAGTAATGCCTCAAATGGGCAGGCATGACAGGCCCGCTGCTCCTCACAAAGCGTAGAAAGTAAGCAGGAAGGAAAGCAATAGAATGAGAAAAGTAAGAAACAGAGCACCCACCATCTTTACAGGGGCACGTTCATGCTTAGATGTACATTTTTTTCCTGACAAGACAGTCTCTGAATAAATCTGACTTCAGCTGCCCTACTCCAGCCCCTAGGAAATGTTGTCCTTTTGACATGAAGCCTTTCCTGAGATTCCTAGGTGTGCCTGATGAGATTTCACTGGCATTTACATTTTGATTTCTTATTACCAGACATTCTTGTAAGATAGCAAGAAGGGAACGAGACTGTCGTCACTGCCAAGAGCTGGCTCCAAGATGTCTGTGGGTTGGTTTTTTTCTGATCGTGTTGGTGTGTTTTAAGAGAGTTGTGGCAAGAGTGATGGAGGCTGTGCAGGCTATATTCAGCAACAACAGAAGCTAGGAGAAAAAGTACACCTGTGGGAGAACGTAGAAATAGAGCTAGGCTTCACGTTCCATGTGTGCTGCAGGAATTTAGCATACAGCACCAGGCCCCGTGGCATGGCTGTGGGCCTGCTCTGTCCCTGCGCTTTTTAATGACTTGAGGCAAAACACCAATAATTCTCTCTGCACAGGTTTTAACACACAACTACATTTTTGGACATTCAAGCTTCTGATGCTAGACAGATGCTAAATTAATTGCAGCATCCAAGGGTCCCATTGTATCACTGCTAGTATGGTCACTCCCCTCTTTCCACTACATTGGATACAATAAACTCAGTCAAGAGCTGAAGTATCACATCTTTATATAAACCAACGGAGACCATGAAGAGACCTCGGCACCTAAGTCCTGTTTCCAACACTAAGGCCATAGATGGAAATACTGTATAGAATGACACACAACTGTGTGGTCTCCCAGCATTTGAGCAATCATCCAGGAGTGTGATTAAGGCTCCTGGCTGTTGCCAAAAGCTGGCAAGGCTGTGCTGGGAAACAGAGCTTTATGATACTGACACACCAACAGCTGCAGTCCCAAGCAAGCACAGCAGCTGTTCCGGTGGCAGTTCCCAAACTGGCAATGACTTCCGCTGCAACACTGCCCTCCAGCTGGCAGCCCTCCCAGGTGGCCAGGCCAGGCATGGGTAAAAAGGTCTGCTTTTTAGCTCTGAGCATCCCTCCTCTTCCTCTTGCTGTTCTAGGTGAGAAGACAAGGAGCAGGCACCCAAACATGGGGTTTGGCCGCTTCTCTTCTCAGAAGGCCAGAGCTCAGTTCTGCACTTCCAAGGCAATGCTTGCATCTTGTTTGCCTTGTTGTACTGAAAGCAGCCAGGTAGCCCCTTCACTTCTGCATTCTGCTTCTTGAGTCTTCAATTGTGCTTTTCTCTTGTTCTCAGATCACCTAGCTATTTTTTAACATCAGGAATTCACAAAAATGTCACTAGGCACTATCTTTTTCAATTGCTAAACAAGTTCATTACGTGACTACTAAGTAATTAGTCGTAAAATAAATTTTTAAAGAGAGCTGTAGACAAGAACCAATCTGTTGCTAAACCTTGAAAATTTTTCTTCATATGGGAAGCTTGCTTTGCCTCAAAAATACTACCATAGCCTCACTAGGAATGAGACATCTCTTTCTGTGTTTTCTGCTGAGCCTGTGGAGAAATGCTCCATAGTCTAGGACTGAGGAGGACATGGTAATTAAGTGGTGCTGACACTCCACATGCAGCAAGCAGAGTTATCTGCACCCTTCCTTTTGACAGCAAGGTTGTTTTCCCAAGGGAGACCAATTTGTGTGTCAGAAAACACATTTCCAAGTCTTCTTCTTTTGCTGTAGCTTTTGAGAATAGACAGCACACTGCAGCATGACAAACGGAAAAATGACAGGAGGCTGACATGTTGTGTGCCATTTGGATCAGGTCACGTCACAGAGACTCCTCTGTGGCAGGACTGCCAAAGGGAATGGCTCTCCAGAAAATCTGGAACTTCATGAGCTGGAGAGAGGAGATCAAGTCCTCAGAAGAAAGGACAGAAATATTCAAAACAGGGACAAGCTAGTCCTTCTGAACAATATGTTTTCCTGCACAGTTCCTACTCTTCTCTTTGGCAAGAATTATGGAAAGATAGCATTAGTCCTTAATTCTTATTTAGGGGGGAAACCAGTGCAAGCTAGTAAGAAGCATTATGCAGTCTTACCTCCTCAGTAAAATCCTAAAAAGCTGCTCTTTCATCATTCTCTCTGACAGCAGTTGATGTCATGAGCAAAAGACTTTGTAGTCACCAGATTCTTCTCTGATTATGTAAATGTTATTACTCACACCTAAAAAAAAAAAAAAAAAAAAGCTGAAAAGACATTAAATTTTCAGATATTTGAGATATTTAGGGCTTTTGGTTGTTTTGAACAAGAACTCTTTACATGCCTGTGGCTGTTTATTTGCCCATCTATGCAAATTCTGAGGAGCAAAAAGAGCCACCAACTTCCTAAGGTTTGGATAGTTTTAAAATACAATTTTATTTTTATAAGTAAATAAAGCAGGCTATAGCCAGGCAGCTTGGATACAAATACAGCTGTAAGGAAAAAGGGCTGATAGGTTAAGTAACCTACAGTGCATGGGCAAGCTGAGTGCCACACAGGAGCACAGGACTGTGAGCCACAGGATAAGAGCTGCTTCTCAAACACAGTTTTCACCCACACAGCTGGTCTGTGTTGTAGGGAGGGCAGGGCAGAGGGGTGGAAAACCCACCTGTGGCACCTTGCCTTCCAAGGCAGCAGACCCATTTTGCATCAACTGCATTAAGAAGCTCATAATTAAGCACCCAATCAAACTTCCTCATTACCCTGCCTGCACATGCAGGAGGTCAGCTGTACTCTACTACATTTGATAGGAAGTATGTCCACCAGTGTCTGAGGATTTAGATGGCTCTGTAGGAAATGTTTGTGGTAAAAGCTAGAGGGAAATGTTCCAGCAACATGAGAAAACATGAGTATTGCAATAAGGACCCTCATCCCACCTCTTCAAGACGGCATCTTGATGTTAATATCTAGGTCTTTTCCTCAGAGGTCTGCCTGTATCCACCACCAAATCTTTTCCTCCTTAATCAGCAGGAGTTCTGTGCTGCAAGTAGTACTTAATCTTTCGTGAGAGGTTTCTGGTAGGATATTGTGCATATCCTTTGTTGTTGTTGTGTTTTTGGTTTTTACCTTTTTTTTTAAAGAAGATAGTCACCAACTTACATGATTATGAGAGGAAATAGAGCAGCAAAATGAAAGTGAAGCCCTGTTGTGAGTTGTAGTCTTTACTAATAAGTTTTTTTTACTTTACCTAATAAATATGAAATGTTTTTCAGTAAGAAATAGGACCAACCCTGAAGTAAGTCAGCACATATTGCTTATGCATTAGCAGAGATTATTCAACAATTCAGTGCAATCCTCACAGCCGGTCTTTGAACAGAGGGTGAAAAAAGGCGATGTAGTTTTTGCTAGATGAAAAACACATCAGCAGAGCTCTTGTTAGAGCCACAATCACAAAAGACACATTTGACAAACTGCATCCTAACTGTGCTGCCCAAGGGATTTACAGCTGGTTTCTGTGCAAACATTATTTAATCAGTCATTTTTATTCTGTGGGCATCCTGTAGGCAAGCACAGCCAGGGGGAGAGGAGGCCAGGGGTGTTACAGCTGTTACTGTTCCTTCCCTTCCCATAACTATTACTTTGCCTCTTGTCACTGCAAGCATGCTGAATTTCCTTGCTATTGATTACACAGCGGGCGGTGTATCGAAGGCATTTCATTGCTGAGTGTGAGCCTGTCACTGCTACAGCAGAGAAGGAAGGCAATTAAGTTTCCTGAGGGTAGATGGGGGTGGGGTTACCAGCACCAGAACACAGCTCCCGAAGATCACCCCTGCTCAAAGCCTGCAACAGAAAAGTTTGGGAGCACCCATTCAACATTGCAGTGATGTCCCACCCACTTCCATAAATCCTCCCTATCTCAGCTGACTCCTTGCTTGTCACGGTGTCACAAAAAATATATGAAAGTTCAGTAGAAAAGATTGCTCAAACTTCCAAGTGCAACAATTTCTGTCTATTTTTCTTTTCCAAAACATGGGCACTGTTTCTCATAGAATGAGATTTCGCTTAAATCTCTCCATTTGTTTATTTTATATGTATTTTTCTAATGAAACTCCTCTTTTGGTTCCTGCTACAGTGCTTGAGCCATGTGACAGCTGATTATTTCTGTTTGAGAGAAATCCATTCACACAAAGCACAGCTGTCATCTTACTACATACCCAGTTTTAAAAAAAAAAGGCATAGAGCAAATTATTAATAGAGGTGAGCAGGAGAAGGCAGAGTTTCTCTAATATCCTCCTGTCCAAATGCTAACATTTTAAGTCAAGTTCAGATGACAGGACTATGCTTCAGTGATACTGAGCATGGATGGGAAAAAGAGAGTGCAACAATATAGATTGGTAAAAATAAAAAAAGTTATCTTCCATGTAAATGTGTAGGTTTTGCCTTAAATAAACCAGGCATGAAAGGAGCTGTTAGTGTCACTCTCCAGCCAAACAGTGATGCCACTGGGCAAGCAGCACACCCCAAATCAAGGCAGGGCTGTCCTAGGAAGGGGTCTCAGCCTTCCACTATTCAGTTTCCTGTCTGGGGCCTGCCCAGGGCCTGTGGAGGAGAGGCCAGCCCTCAGGGCAGGTGGGTACAGTGGGCAGCCAGGTCTGGCCATCAGGGCCACCCTGGCTCAGAGCGGTGAGGTGGCAGCTGCTCTCCAGATGGTCCTGTGGCTTCGTCCATCACCCTTCATCGCACACCCCTCACTCATGCGTAAAACTGCGGGTATGGATTTACAGAAATCCAACCTCAGCTGCAGTAAAATGGGGCTTCAAAGAACAGCAGAACACTTGCAGAAAAGCAAACTTAACCAGGAAGAAATTTTACTGTAAGTGTACTATATGTCTTGTCTTTTTCTAATTTCTTGTTCATGAAGATCAAAGTTAAGCACTTCATTTTTTCTTTCTCAGTAAGCTTTGCTTCAGAGATGCATTACAAAAGAGTCAGAAGGAGGGGAGAGAAGGTGTGATTATGCCATCACTTCTATGGCACCATTAAACCCACACGGACTAGTTCAACTATGGACTAGTTCCCCTTCTGAAAACAGCATTGGTCCTCTGATGCTGCAAGCTAAAGACACAACTCTTCCACAAAAGATGCTGTTAGTGTTTAATTGCTTCTGAATTTAGGGAATTTTGCATCACCTTCAAACGTGGTAGCATCCAGGAATTAAGGAGGTTTTGGGTGGGCCCTCCAGTGATTCTGTCACCACGCTGGCTCAGGGGAAAGCAGTGCCCTTAGCAAGGATCCCAGCCAGGCTGCCTCAGTCAGAGTCTCTCACTGCTTCTGGTGCTGATGAGGTCAGAAGGATCATGGAAGGCTCATTTACACCACAAATCTGCTTTGTATCAGCCAGAGCATTCAAGCAGAGGTAACTGAGTGGTTTTCCATCTCTGGGTTCCTCTGACTGTCCCTTGCTGTAACTGGAATTGGCCTGGCTGTTAATGGAAGCTTATTTCAAGGTTTCTGTAGCCTTCAGACTTAGATTTCAAGACTGGAAAGAACATTACAGGTTTCTCTTAGATCCCAGTCAAGCCACGGCTCTGATTCATCAAGGACCTTTCAAGGCCATTGATTTGTCACTACCCTTGTTACTCTCTACAGGACACATCTGAATCCCTTGCACCTACCAGTTACCAGAAAGCATTTTCCTTGCAAACAAGGAACCCCTTCCTTCCCACATCCATGTGCTTAGACAAGTACCCAAAAGACATACAAGTTTTAAACGTATTTTTTTAAAGGGATATGGTTACCATCAGCAAGCATCAATTTTCCCAACTGTCCCTTGTTTCAGCACCATTTAAAAGTTCTCAGATGTCCCATAACCAAACTGAAAAATCAAACCTGCTCTTCTGAGACTAAAGAAGATATACTGAAAAAACTATGTTAAAATACAAAACAGCACCCAAAACACAGTAAGCATGTTCTCTTTTTTCTCCCTCCTCTGATGCTTCTGCTACCATGGATGAGGTATTAAAATTCTTTTTGAGTATTTGTTCAAGCACTTCTTATAGTGTTTAGTCATTCACTATGAAAATTGTCATGTCCTTATGTTCATGATTTCCCATCCTGCACAATTAGGACACATCCATCAACAGCACTGTAAAACATACACCTGCACTATAACCAAGTCTAATATAAACTGCAACAATCTCCTCCAACAAAATATTATGTGCACAGTTTGGAAATTTTAAAAGGATACGTAAGTCTTAAAACCCTTGCACTGGAAGAAAAAAGAAGAAAAAAATTCTGACTTTCAGCACCCACATACATGAAACATCACTTTGAGTCATAAACTGCTCAAGATCTGTCTTAAAAAATAAACGCTCTTAAACACCCCGCTATTCATCTTGGAAACTTGGTTTCGAACCTTCTGTGCAGATTAGAAGGTGCTTCCTACCTATTCCCCAGTTCATCCTCTCATTTTTTGTGCTGGTATTGTCTTTCAAGTCATAAAGTCGCTTTCCTCCAACTATGGCCAGTTTCCCTTCAGGGCTTGATGCAGCATCATTAAACCACCAATCAAGAACAGCAGAGAACAGTAGTTAAACAGTAGTTTAAAGTGGTTTAACAGTAGCTGAAGCTCCCACATAGGTAATACATTTCTGCAGTATACACATTGTGCAGGCTGTGGGAATAAATGGCTCTGGGTATCTGGAACATCTGCTCCCCGAAAGCTGTGCCAAATCTGCTGAGCAGCAGTGATGGACAAGATAGAGAGCAGGCTCTTACCTGCTGGTTTTCACAGGGAGCCTGAGGTGTCTCCTCCTGAGAGCCCAGCTGAGCACCCAGTCACTCCCCCTTCCACAGGTTAAATGGACACAGAAGAGCAAGATGGTGTCAGCACTCCTGCTTAATTCTTTTCTGTTTCATCAACTAATCTTTTTCCTTTTACATGATATATTTTTTTTCTGAAAAAAGTATTATCTTATCTTACTGCAGACACCTCTTCTAACAACAGATTAAAACAGATCTTATACACTGAAGGCCTTTTCAGACACTTTGAAATGGAGTTTTTGAAGGTTCAGGGCAAGATCCCTATTACTTTCCAGGGCCAAATATTGTCAGTGAAAAGACTGGAGCAATAAAGAGAGAAAAAGTGGGGTTTTCTGTCATGTTTCTCCCTTACCAACCAGTCTTCTTCTTCGTCTTCATGACACACAGCTTACAGCAAAATGGAATGGTATTTCAGGGTACTGCATGACTGCAATATGCATACTTGGCAACATCTACTGTCCAGTTTTTGAAAGAGCATCTAAGTTTTGAAAGAAGAAAATGATGAAACATGCAAAAGCCTCAAGAAGGTTTGCTATCATTGCATGCCACACTTCAAAAGATAAGAGAAAGGAAATCTCCTCCGAACTCCAGGGAGCTGCACAACCACCTTTCCCAGCTACACCTAAAGATCCTTCTGCAACACTGCCTGTAAAGCAACATCTACAGACCTGTCTGGCTAACAAATGTGGAACTCTGGTTTAACTTAGACACTTGCTGCAGCGTCCAAGAGGTAATTTAACAGCCAAAACAAGCAAGAAAGAGAGGGGAAGGAAGATGGAAATTCTAGTTCCTTGCATTGTAAAATATAAACTGTCTGAAATGTATTAAATGATTGTATTCACCCAACCTCTGCTCAGTCTATGGCCATAATTGACAAGCAATTTAGGAAAAAAAAGTGTTCTGCATAAAATGCCACCCTTCAATGTGCAAAATACCATGAGTCACTGTTGACTAATCTGAAAGGTCAATATGCAAAACTGGAGAAGCACATGGAGAAGCAAAACAGGGAGCACATAGAAAAGCCTGCTGTCAGCTCCTCCAAAAATCAAAGCCGCAAGGGTTTTGTCCTACGCAAATCATAAAATCCCAATTCCTGCCAGGTTAGTTCCATTCCCTGTAGAAACTCACTCTAAGCCAAGGCAATAATTAGATTCACACCTTTTAATTGCTTTTTTTCTCTTTGGGTTAAAAAGGCTAGAATTTCTGCATTTCTGTTGGGAGGGAAAAGAAAGCAGAAACCAAATAAAAGCCTGACCTAAGAGATCTGCCACCTCTCTGTTCAATTCAAGCCACATTCCTGCTCTTACAGCCTTTTCTGGGCTGAAGGAAGTGTTTCTGTATGATTTGGGAATTGCAGAAGACAGATCCCCATATCAGCCACCCTATGGCCACACAGCAACAGGGAGAGGAGCTACTACAGCTCTGGATTTGCTTACCACTGCTGGGAAGAAGAGAAGGCTGCATGTGCAGAACCAGGCAGGGGATGCAAAACAACGTAGAGTCCCCTTTCTACAGACCCTTGCCTCCTTTATCAGAGAAAAGAAGTGAACCTCATAACAGAGACTAAGTCTAATTAAGGAGAAAACAAGGGGGAAACCAAAGGCAGGGCAAGTAAAATATGGAGGGCAGAAGAAAAAAAAGGAAAGTTCAAAGAGCTAGGGAAAGAAAAAAGGAGGAGGAAACAACCAGCCAAATTCAGGTGGGGAAAGAGGGAGAAAAACTTCACTGTAGTCACTGTTAGTTATATTGCAGGCAAAATTCACAGTCCAGCTACTGTAGCATGGGGCAAAGCTAGTTAGTACTGAACTGAACATCCCCACTGAAACTTAAATGTATCCAGTGCCTGACACAGGGGCCGAAAGCCTCCAGGAACTGTTGAATCAAACAGCTTTATTGCTAACAGATTTCCAGGAAAGGCTGTGAGACACTTTTAGGCAGTGAGGGAGCAAAGAACATTTCAAGCCAGTAAGTCTTTGAGAAACGTTTGAGTAATCAAGGAGAAGGACCAGCAAACACCAAGTGATGGTAGATGAAATTCAAAAGGAGAAAAACAAACCAAAACAAAACACACTTGAATTGCTAAAGTTCCTTTTTAAATGTGAAATAAGGTGGCTGTCAGATGTTCTGTGCCCCTGGTAAACAGCAGTGACACACTTAAAAGTAAATGGTAGGGTTGCCCTGGCTGTAGAAAAGACACTGAAGTTGTGCGCTCTAAACACTGTTTTTACATTAATTTCTCCCACGTCAGTGTTCTGCCTGGGACCCTCAACACCTTGTTTGCTCCAGCATTACTTATATTCTCACTGAGAAGGCTCCAGCTACATGCAAACAATGTCCAGAATAGTGGAGCATTAAGCACTGGGTGTTGAAATACGAAGAAAACAATATTCCACACATTAAAAAAAAAAAAAAAAAAAAAAAAAGGAAGAAAGCTGCATGCACGAAAAGTTGTCTAATTCCTAGCATAAGTAGGCTGAAATAAATTTTGTGCCATCTTGGTTAGTTTTTTGGGATGATCCTTGCAAGAACATGAGACAGTAATTCCAGGAAGCAAAGGCTGGAAATCGATGTTACAGTAAATACAGTCTAACTGACCTACTAAAGGTTTGTTTTATGTGAAGAAGGAACAGAGTAGTTGATTTTTTTTCTCTCTGTATTTGAACCAAGGAAAAACGTCCCCTACTATTTTTGAATCATTCCCAGCTGTTTTCCACAGCCCACTACAAATTTTTCAGAGCGTACTTCACCTCTCTCTGCTCCTGCAGCACCCTTAGGGCATCTCTGGCGACCCAGAACATTTTGGTTCTCATGTCCTTGCTTTTGAAAATCATCAATAATCGTTTGTGCATCAAGCTGTTCCCATTCTGGTTGACAAAGATTTTTGCCAGCTATCCCTCAATGTTCTCTTTCCTGTCCTTTCCATGTTTCCACCTTCCACCAGGGACAGAACAGATTGCCCTGTAGTATACACAGAAGTATCTCTAAAGTAGAATGCTGCTTGCTTGAAAACCAAACCAAACAACCAGCGATGCAGTCCTCGGTAACCAACACAGTGTTCCATAAACAACATTCATCCCTCACTCTGCTGTAAACTGGAGACAAAGGTAGCAATTCTTCCTCAGAAATACACAGGAGCACTCTGGAAAAACCAACTGCCTTTCTTACAAAGTTAATCAAGGAGCACATGTGCTCCCAACTGCAGCTCAAGTTCTGACTTAAACTGTTATTTCTCTCCCAGTTGTTTCCTGTGTAAGAAGCAGCATTCCAACTATGCTTACAGCTGGCTTAAACTTTTGCTCTATAGCAAAATGAGCAATCCTATAGAGGATTAAGGAACATTTAGATTTTAAAGTGCAAAATAAGAAGGAAGATCAGAAAGCATAATATACCACTAGATCACTTGGAAGAACTTCCTGTTTTGGATATGGCAAAGGACTAAACCAAGAGGAGACAGGAGAAGTTAGAGGGCTGGAAGAGGCAAATTGCAGGCCCAGAGGCACAGCCTCTTAACTTTACCCAATAATAAATATTATCTGTGTTTAATACAGTGATACTACATTTTCAATGTCCATAGCACCTCTCTGAAGTAGAGCTGTATCTTGTAAGGACACGTAGCACTGTCTGTTTCTACGAAGTTTTGCTGTCCCGTGTCTTTGCTGTCCCTTGCTTTAGCCACATCAGCGCTACTACTGTAACAGCAGGACAAAACTATTAAGGAAAGGCAGCATGTTTTAATCATGCTAGAGGTCAATATCCTGTGTCAAAAGTTGTAATTGCATTTTTAGGAGATATGGCTAAGACAGGAGTATATAAGCAACCATTTTTCTGAGGGCAAGACTGAGTTAGTGAGTAGAGATGCTCTTCTGCCTTGTCTCTTTATACCATTCTTTGTTCCAGACATATGAAAAATGTGCTGCACAGGGTGTTTAGAGGAAATTACTGCACAATTTTTCCTCTTCCTCCAAAAGTAGTACTGCTTTCTCTGACTGTAATAGATGTCCTCTGCTTTTGTTTCCCATTGATCCTAGATTGTAAAGGAATAGTAAAACAGCCTCTTTCCTGCATTTGCATCATCCAACAACAGTTCTGATGTGTTGAACTAGGATTTCAAGCCCTATTTGCAGCCTAGGGTTTGCTACATCAGTTTAGGAACTCGTTGTATCAAATAACTTAGAAGCTCATTTTTTTTGCCTCTTAAAAATTGCTTTTATCAACTTGTCCTCAGATGAAGGCTAGTCTGTCATTAGTCAGAGCAAACAGGGGGTCTGTTGGAGATCACTGCACAGGGAGGCTGTACAGAAGGATTTCTGTGCTAAACATCACCCCCAGGGAGCCTGCAATAACTAACAGCATCACAGCTGCCTGGATGTAGTTTAACTTCAATCAATGACCTTTTTGATAAAACGTTGATGCTGACTGGAATGCTGGGGAGAATACAAAATTCTACTATATGAAGGGATTAGTGCTGTTTTGCCATGGAAAACAACATCTGTGTGCATATTCCAGGACTTAAACCTATGCAGTGGGTGTGCCAAACAGTACCTGAAAAGAAAAGCTTCTTACAGCATAGTGAGCTGTAGAGGACAATATTTGTCACCAAGGCCTAAGTTTAGGTCAACTTTGGTGAAAGCTTTGTTTGGTTTTGGTTTTGGTTTTGGTTTTGGTTTTAGGTGGAGAAAAGAAAATCAGACAAAGATAGCAGGATTGTTCACTGCCATTGTAGGATTCCATCATGCTTGTTACATATGCGAGGATCACCTTCTATTCCTCACACAAAACCAAAGAATGAAGAAAACCCACAGAT
This sequence comes from Rhagologus leucostigma, assembly GCA_013397725.1. Classification (NCBI taxonomy): domain Eukaryota; kingdom Metazoa; phylum Chordata; class Aves; order Passeriformes; genus Rhagologus; species Rhagologus leucostigma. The sequence continues at coordinate 400,545 of VZTD01002850.1, read as the reverse complement.
TTCCTTGTTCAGTACCAGCACCAATCTCATCACGACTACGCAAAAGATAAAGGGATGCTGTCACTGTGGCAGATGGCTCATACATTGTTCAAGGAAAGGATATTGCATGGCTTAGACAAGAGAATCCATATCATCAAAAAGACCTCAAAGCCACCTTACAAAACAAAGTGCAAGACAAATTTACTGTTTTACTTCTGATAAAATAAGCCCTTCTTCCTGGAACCAGTATGTTGTTCTCAGGCTGAAAGACAGCATTAGAAACAAGTTCAGATATGTAACTTCTACACACTCTATCTCATCTCAAAGCTATTTCTAGTAAACTGCCAACATCTCAGCTGAAAATTGTCATTTATACCCACCATTTAGTTTAGAAGTTATATGAGTCTCATTAATCCACTCTGGCTACTTTTTCCAAAGCAATGATCAATAACTTGTATTTCAAGTGTCTTAGGTTACAATGTAAGATGTAACCAAAAGTATGTATTCTATCACCATCTGTTAAAACCAGGTGGGGCAGGGTTCTTAATCTCTTCCCTGACACACCCCTGGTAACTCACTCCAGGGGATACCTTCTGTTAATGGGCCATCTAGCCTCACTGCCTGACTCATAAAATTACATCATCCCACTGTGAGATGCTCTGCCCAGAGGGAGGAACCAAGCATTCCTACCTGGATATAATCTGAGGTTCGGAACACCACACTCAGATCTTACCTACTGGATTCCCAGAGGACAAGAGCTACATACCACCACAGGACCTTCAGAGGAAGACCAGATCCTTCTACAGGATCACCTCTTCAACAGAACCACATCTATCATCTCAAGAGGACCGCAGCCACCACCTAATCAGACTGCTACCACCACCCTGTCTGGCAGGGGGTCAGGTTGTATCCTGACTCTGTCAGGGTTAAGACAGTGTTTCTGTATTATTGCCTTGTTATATATACTAGTAAAGAACTGCTATTCCTATTCCTCATATCTTTGCCTGAAAGTCCCTTAATTTCAAAATTATAATAATTTGGAGGGAAGGGGGTTACATTTTCCATTCCAAGGGAGGCTCCTGCCTTCTTTAGCAGATACCTGTCTTTCAAACCAAGGCACAAGTCACAAGTTTGGTATCCTGAGACATGCAGACACGTTTCACTGACTCAGCTGGACCTGTGAGAAACAATAGGATTAGTTAGTTGTAGGCCACATATTCCCCACACTTGATCAAAATGTGAACTAGCAAGCACCATAAGGTACAGCTTTAGCACTCACTGCCATGCCTACCAGGGTCATTTAGAGCACTCTGTGATTTTAGACAAGAACATTAGTGGAACAAGGCATACAGAGGCTGATCAGTCACAAGTTTTGAAAACAAGACACATTACATTACCTCTCAATATTTCAATGACTGCACTGCTCTGAATTTAAAAGTCCTTGGGTAATGTGTTTCTAGGCCTGCAATTTTATTCTGTGCCACCTAGGACTGACACGAGCAGAAAGTTTTAGAGAGGATGTGGTGTCCTCTATTAGCAGTGTAAAAACCGGCATTATGCCTTACAAAATTTCATTATCTGGTCAAGAGATCCAAACTACCCTTTAAGTGGTATCAGTGGGTTTTTGCTGCTTTAAAATAATTCAAAAGTATATAAAAAAAAAATGCTACAAAGCATTCCAAAAGCATTTGACCAAGAGCACCTCTAGCTTGGAAAAGAAAATGTACAAAAAAAGATCATGCAATCATAAAATATCCTGAGCTGGAAGGGACTCATAAGGATCATCGAATCCAACACCTGGCCCTGCAGAGCACCATCCCCAAGAGTCACACCCTGTGCCTGAGAGCATTGCCCAAATGCTTCTTGAACTCTGTCAGGCTGGTGCTGTGACCACTGCCCTGGGAAGCCTGTTCCAGTGCCCAAACAACCTCTGGGTGAAAAAAAACATTTTTCTGATATTTAAACTTAACATCCTCTGACTCAGCTTTAGGCCATTTACTTGAGTCCTGTCACTGGTGACCACAGAGAAGAGATCAGTGCCTGCCCCTCCTCTTCCCCTCACAAGGAAGTTGTAACTGCAGTGAGGTCTCCCCTCAGTCTCCTCTTCTCCAGGCTGAACAGACCAAGTGCCCTCTGCCACTCTTCATACAGCTTCCCCCTGAGGCCCTTCACCATCTTCATGGCCTCCTTTGGACACTCTCTGTCTGACAGCTTAATGTCTTTGTTATACTGTGGTGCTCCAAACTGCCCCCAGCACTTGAGGTGAGGCTGCCCCAGCCCAGAGCAGAGCGGGACAATCCCCTCCCTGGCCTGGCTGGCAATTCTGGGCCCGATGTCCCCCAGGACAGGCTTGGCCCTCCAGGCATCCAGGACACTGTTGACTGATGTCCAATTTGCCATCAGCCAGGATCCCCAAGTCCCTTTCCACAGTGCTGCTCTCCAGCCTCTTTTCAGCATCTCCCAATTTAGTGTCATCTGCAAACTTAATGTATCTTTGAGTCCTGTGTCCAAGTTGTTTATGGAGATGTTGAAGAGCACAGGGCCAAGGATGGAGCCCTGTGGAACCCTGCTAGTGGCAGGTCACCAGTCTGCTGTCACCCCAATCACTGTCACCCTTTGTGCCTGACCCGTGACCCAGCTGCTCACCCATCATAGGATCTGTTTATCCAGCTGTGTGCCGGCTGTTTTGTCTGGAACGATCCTGTAAGAGACAGTATTGAAATCTCTGCTGAAATCCCAAAAGCTACATTGACTTGTTCCCTTGATCCAGTAGGTGGGATACCTTGCCGTGAAACAAAATTAGGTTTGACAAGCAGAACTTTCCCTTCATGAAGTTGTGCTGGCTGTGACCAGTGGCTGCATTGTCCTTCAGGTGTTTTTCAATATCTTCAAGAATAATTTTCTCCATAATTTTACCAGTGACACCACTAAAAGTGTGACTGACAAGCCTGCAATTTCCCAGGTCATCCTTCTTGCCATTTTTAGAAACTGGGACCATGTTCATCAGCTTCCAGTCAGCTGAGACTTCTATGTATTCCCAAGAATGTTCAAAAATCATTGAGAGGCTCATGATGACATCAGCAGCTCTTTGAGTATTCTCAGATGAATCCCATCATGCCCCACAGATTTGTAGGGATCCAGCTGGAGCAATAGAACTTGCACAGGCTCAGGGTCAGCTGGGAGTTTATCACTTTCAGAGTCATGGTCCTCCAGCTCAGGGCACTGGGACCCCCTTAGCCATCAGCAGTGTTGAAGACAGGCAAGGAAAGCACTAAACACCTCTGCCTTGTCTCTGTCCCTTTTTGGGAGATGACCACTTGTAATGGGCAATGTTACATCCTGCACCACCTTTTGCTCTTGAGCTATTTAAAAAAGCTCTTTTCATTGTCCCCCACAGTTCTGCCAGCTTCAACTCCATTTTTTCTGGCTGCACGAATTTCCTCCCTTACAGCAGTATCTCTGTTTCCCTCCCATGTCACCTTACTTTGGCCACATATCTCCTTTTTCTTTCTTTAGCTCCAGAAGAAGATCCCTGCTCAGCCAAGCCGGCCTTCTGCCTCACCTGCTTGACTTCTATTTGGAATTGCCCACTCCTGTGCCTTTAGGAGGTGGTGCTTAAAAAGCGGACAGCAGACTCCAGCACCTTCAAAAGCATTTTCACAGGTGTCCTTACTCAAAAGTTCTCTGAGCAGCCTGAAAAAAATATGATCTAGCGAGACTTCAAAAATCGGTGGCATGAAATGGAGATCAATTTAAAAGTTAATCACCTTACTTCAGCATTTCAAGTATTTTAGTTTTCTCATCAGTATAGGTGTGCAATTATTAATAAGTCACAATTTCAGCCGGAAACATTAGGCTGTACAATTATTGTTGTACAGGCAGCTGTACAATAATAATTAGTTTTGATAGTGCTAAACTCTGGAGAAGGGAATGAGTCAATTAATAAGAGGTGGGAGATAAGGAACCTGAAAGAACTGGAGGTAATAAGTGCAGGGATGAAGCAATTTTGCATCTTTAGTTTAAAGAACACCAAGAAACACAAAGTCAAGAAAATCTGCAACAGTGCAGAAAGTAGAAAAGATGGAGATGGAAGGCAGCAGCAGTACTTGAGAAGAATAAAAGCAGGATATTTTATTTCTGATTCTGTCACAATTCAGTGCATGGACTTGTAGACATGGTTTGTCCCATGACTCAGTCCTCCTCTGTTTAAAACTGGAATGACAGTTTCTCAGAAGTGTTTTCCCCCAACCTTTCCACAGTGTGCTAATCACTGGTAAAAGAAAAGCATTTGAACCCTTCTACCAGGCTTGCAATTGTTAGGTAAGGGTGTTACTGCCTGTAGTTTTCAAGATCATGGCAAGAAATGTGCTATTTCCCATCCTGTGATGGACCTGCGGTATGTGCAGCACCAAGTTTTCCCTCACTCCCTCCTGCACAGAGGACGCTTCTCTGGAATTTGCAGGTGTCCAGTGGAATAGTGGGAGCTGCCAAACTCTCAGGGCTGGGGTAGGTCACTGGCAAGAGCAATGAAGAAGGCAGACAAGGAAAGAGCTGAGGTGACACGTGCCTGACTCATCACTGCAGGGACACAGACACCATCTGAGTCAGAGCCCAGGTTTGTGTGACAGCTCATGTCATTGCACGGAGCAACTTCCGACTGAAGACTCTCATGTGGAGAAAAATGAACTGCAGTGGCTGCTAAGGAGCTTGATAGATGAGGCAAAAGAGCTGTCACTCCTGAGTGCTCCTTGGAGGCTCAGTGGGGCTGCCCCTCCAGCACCTGCCACCAAACCACCTCTAGACCCTCTGGCCTGGATAGAATGTCTAAATATTCAGGATCTCAAAACCTCAATGTTACGTCAGATATTGTGTAGAAGTGTCTCCTTGAGAGGAAAAAACAATGACAAGAGCTAAGGTCCTCTGCAAAATTAAGTTTTCTTAAAAAAGAAAACAAGTAGAAATTCCCAGCTGGCGGTGGCATGACATTAAGAGGTGCCACTAAAGCAGAACTCATCTTACAGCATCTGTGAGTTACATACTATAAATAACCAAAAGTCGTAAGGGAAACAAAACACACTCCAGTCCTCAGCAAAGTTTTGGAACAAGCAAAAAAATTTATTTTCGTCCCTTTTAGGTATTCACACTAACAACATAAATGTTTTATAACTTTGATTAAAGGAAATAATTTCATCTTTAATGCAAACTTTGAAGTCATTTCCAGCACAAACACAGCATCCTTTTAATTAAAATAGGAGTGGACTTTTTTTTCCTTGAATAGTAATCACTCTTTCTGTCCTTGGAGATCAGATGATCATGTTAAAGTCTCTGAAATTACAGCAGAAAGTTTCAATTTTTTTTAAGGTTAAATTATTGTTAGACAGCAGCATTAAGCACCAGCTTCAGTATCGAAAGAGGAAAAGTGTTTATTTTCCAGCACATGTTATGAAACTGTAATGAAAAAAAAGAAGAAGAAAAAAAACAAACAGGAAAAAAAGCACCCCAAGGTTCCTAGATTAGTTTTGTTTTTAAAAGCAGGATGGTTTACAGCTATGTGGAAACCTGAAACTGCCTGAACTCAGGAAGTCACTTGACCTGTATTGAATCTTAAAACAGAAATAACACAGCATTTTGTCATTTCAATACAAGGCCCACTAACACTGAGATGTGTTTAGCATGTGTGTGTGTATGTGCATGTGTTGGGGAAGGAACCTGTGCCAGGGTTTTTATTTGTGGCCCATTGGTATTGTTCAAAATCTTTATTACGGTGGTTTGTGCTGTAATATGCTCTATGAAACCTCCTCTGCCAATACTTTTCTCTTAATAAGCTGGCGAGACACAGTATGGAGTGTTGAGTTCAGGGCAGGGATGAGCTCAGCAGTGAGAAGCTGTCCTTTGTCACTGTTTTCAGGCATGGCTGGTTTTGTTGTTGCTGATATACTGCACTCCTAGTCCACAGGGCCGGCAGAATAAGGGCACCTGTGTGAGGTGTGTGACCAAGTAGATGATGGCAGAGCTTTGAGTTGAAGTGGACAGGTTAAGGAACATCAGGGAGTCCGAGAAAGAGCTGCTGGAATCATGTTCTTCCCTTCCTGAGACAGGAATTGGAACATCTGTGAGAAAAAACCTTCAAGAGCTTGTATCCCAACCCCTGCAGCCCCACCTGCAATCTGAGAGAAGGCAGTAACTTACAGTAAAGGAGATAATGGAGCCAAGTCTATGCTCAGGGTGACAAGTGAACCCTCTCCAGGTATCTGCCTCACCTCCTCAGGTGCCTCTACACAACAGGTGTGAGGCTCTGATGTGGCAGGTCTGTCAGCTGATAATATGGATGATGGTCCATCTATCCTAGAGATGTTGCCAACATCACAAAGGCCAACCCCCATGTCATGACCACCACCATGAGGAAGAAAAAATGGGTTACAGTTGTTCCCTCCCCTTTCAAAATGCTATGGCTTAAAAGGAATTCCTTATTGCCAGACAGCACTTTATGTATGTCTTACAAATATGCAAATTATAGTTTTACTACAAGATAATTCATGTTAATTTTTCTAGGAGCACCTAATAGGAAAGATCCACAAAAGCATAGAAAATCAGAAGAAAATCCTTTTTTTCCCCCACAGAGGAAAAAAAGCGCCTTAAGCTACACTTCTCAATATTGAAAACATTTATCACATAAACTCCATGAGTACATTCCTGAAGGGTTTCACCAAACAGAGGTGCTGAGGCACCTCAGCAGGTCCAGTCCCCCGGTGTGTCATGGGGGGTTAGTGCAGACCAGGTCTCACCCCCTAACCTGCAGCCCCCCACCCACAGCCCCTGTCAGTGCCTGGTGCTGAGAGGGGAGTTGTGATGGATCAGTGCTCTAATGAGCAACACCATAAATAAATAAATAAATAACCACAGTCATAATTAAAGCTGTCTGGATTTTCATCTTAGACATCTCTCTGCACTTTTTTTCCCCTGAAATATTTATGTTTGGTTTTGTTGGTTTTCATTCTTTTCTCGTCTCTCCTTGATTTCCTCCACTTCAGAGCCAAAGAACTGCCGTACTGGCAGGCACCCAGGCTCCCAACAGCTGGATGCTGGATGCTCTCTGGAAGCTGCCGCTCTCCACTCTGTAGGCAGCCCAGCATTCCAGAGGAGAAGTGTGAAAAGCCACCGACAGGGCGAGGAAGCACCAAGAGGCTGATTAATGGCAGGCAGAAGCTGGGCCACATGCTGCAGCTCACACATCCACAAGGTCCCCTGGCAAGGATTAAGCTGCTGCTCCTGGCACGAGGAATTTCATCCTTTCTTTAGCCCTGAAGGGGAGTTGTTGTTGTTCACTGCTCACTGGCTCTTGGGCTAGGAGAGGCAGTGAGGGGCTCATCCTCACACCTGGCTTGGGCCACCCTTGCTCCTGTAGCCCCACAGAAGCTCTTTTCTAAGCCAAAGGGATCTGGTTCTATCACCCACATCCAGGCTGGGAGCTTTGACAGGAAGAGCAATCTTAAAAGTGTTTTTTCATAAAAGCACTGCTGACTAAAATACATCTGCCACTTAGCGGATTGAGGCATTTGATTTGACATTTAAAAGCAAAAATCTCTTACTGCGAAGTGATTTAACACTTCACTGAAACACCACAGTTACAACATAATTTTCAGAGTAAGAAAAATTTAAAGAGTCACCTGTCCAACCAACCCATTCCCAGAAATTTAACAAGATGTGCAGGTGTCTCTTTTTGGGCAGAAACCCCAGAGTTGCTGCTGGTGCAGGCAGCATTGCCTGTGCCTCTCCCTTCTGCTTTATAGGAGCAGAACGGAGCAGAATTGAGGGGAACAGACAGGCACAGAGTGCTGCAGCACTCCCTGGGCAACTGCACCCAACCCCTCCTCTCCTCCTTCCCCCAGGAACAAGCTAAAGGGAGAGAGAGCTGTTTGGAGAGAAACCTGTTGTTGTGGGAAAGCAGCTGCTGGGAAAGAAAAACAGACAGCGTAAGAGATAAGAGTGGAGGTAGCTAGTGGGGAGAGAGAAGAAGTTGAGAAAACATGAGGCCTCTGAAAAATCTCATGACTGGACACAACACAGGAATAATGGAGGAAGAAATCAGTTCTTGACTGGAGAAAAATACAAAATAATAAATAGTAGAAGAGATGGAAAAATCCAAAATAATAGTTCCAGACCAACAGATTAAATCAATGCATTCCTCTCTGCCTTTTTGGCAGCACTGGGCTGATGACTGTCCACTTATCCACAACTGAGGATAATATATTTCACATGAGGATTAATAGGAAGATTATATTTTTCTCCTCCTTACCATTTCTAAAAAAAATATAATACCTCCATCGAAAGCTAATGCAACCTACTTTTCAAATCCAGAATGCATTTTCAGTGACCTTTTAAGGAAATCCAATATTGATAATTGATGCACTGTACAGTATAGTGGAAATATGGGAAGGTTAGAGGACAGTGAAAGACAAATAATATACCCCTGTTCCTCCTCTCTTGTGTGTTTCATTTTTCCTGCTCTCAAAAAAGAAAGGTTTTCACCTCATACACATCTGAGTGCTCAGAAACATGATAATGACCAAAAGGTTATTAGAAAGCATTTAACTTTCTGCCACTTTTTTACAAGAGATATAATAGGTATGTGCTCTCTATCTTTCATTTTCATTGCTTGCAGAAAAAACATTTTCCAGGATTTAGCACAGTGGCTTCTTCCTTTTCTTGATGATGCTCACCACAGCACTGTTTCTGATAAGGACAGTATGATTTCTCTCCTACATCTGCAGAGTCCTATTTGTCTAGTGTATAAAAACCCAGTGCACTGCCTGCACTTAATATGCAAAGCAAACTATGGAAAAGCAGACTGAAATCAATGCAGTTAAAACATGCATGGATTTGGTTCAAATTTTTTAAAATTTCATTATAAAAACAGGAATAATCTATCTAAATTCTTCTTTCAAGACCAACCAGACCAGTGTCAACAATAAAGTTCCAGCAACCAAACAATGAAAATTTTGTATTTTCATCTGCACTCTATTTAAAACAAATTATTCCATTTTATGTGGGAAAGTACTTCCAAATATGCAGAAAAAATGGGCATAGATGCAATGAATAGAACATTACAGTCACATGCAAAATAATAATACATACCAACGCATGTGATACACTTGTACCCAATCATGCTTTTCAATTCCACGAACTATTTCTAAATTGCCTCATGCCAAGGAGAAACTGTGCTACTGTTTATTATGAGATTTCTTTTCCCCCTAACCTTCTTGGTATTTCCCCCTAGCAATCACTGTCTCAGCCTTTTACTTTTGTCTGGGATGTTAGGAGAAGGTGAATGGTGGAGCTAAAAATCCATGGATGCAGAAAGGACAACCAACTTTTAAATGAACTGTTGAATTTTGGCACTGAAAAATAAAATTGACATCTGCATGAGCCTGGGCTAAAGCAACCCATAACTATGTTCAGCTCTGGTTAAAACTGCATCACAACGTTTAATCTCAAATTTCCTTTTCTGAAAAAAAAGTGTGAAAACAGACTTACAGCAAAAGAAGGCCCAAACAGAAAAATATTTTGGTTCCAAAGATATTTTAAGTGCACAACTGACAGCAACACTTTCTTCAGCTTTCAGGTTTTGTTCTGTTACATTATCTCCATATATGATACTAACAGGCAGCAGCAGTAACACATAACAAAATCCCTTCACAAAAAACAAAGTAGAGACCACCCAAACTGTACCCATTCCTGGAAGACCTGAGAGATGCACAGCTGGAGGACAGCACTTTACCCATCTCCCTAAAAAGTATACATTTAAGTGAATGAACCATCAGTTTCCACCCTCTCATCTTAATGTCAGTGTTTTACTGCTCTCTCCTGTGCACACACATGGAGAAATGTAAAAACGTACTAGATTGCACTTAGTTACTCTGAAATCACATTGCTGAAAATACAGAATTGTACTCATTTTTAAATACATGATAAACACTAACCCATCTACTTAGTGACTTCTAAAACAATATGGATTTTGCATCCTTCCAGCTATTACAACATAGCACTGAGATAAAAAATATTTTTTTTGGCTCTTGGTAGGGCACAATTTTTCTTGATGGGAAGTTCAACAAGCGTCTGTTGGCCCAAATTCCTTCTTGAGCACCAGGAAGCAAAGTCTTCTTGCTTCTGTCCATTTGGGAATAATGCAAAGCCCTGTTGCCCCACATGAGCCACCTCCAAATGAACCTGGAGAGCACTGTAGCAAGGGCAGCACTTGGCAGAGCAGGACCACAGACAGAAGGGCTGCTAAGGCCCTGGTGAATGTCCTGCTCAAGGATCATGATCCTGTGGCTGCACCCACGAGCACATGGTCTCCCACACTGTGCTCTATAAATCCTTCCTTGTCTCCTCCAATCAATGTTAGTTCAGTGATTCTCAAATACATTTGGGGCACGATTTTTGGACAGTACAGAAGTGGTATATTGTGATTAACTGTTATGAGTGTATTGTCTCATAATGGTGTACACTAAGTTCCTGCTGGCTACATGCAGCAATAAAGGCCACATTTGAGGACACCATGGCACAAACCACCTGCTTCCAGATTCCAAAGAAAAGAGGTATGCTAGGGGCACTAAACAAGGAGCCACAACTCAGGCAGCTCACCTTAAAAAAGTATGCCCTAAAACAGGCTTAAAGGAGAATTATAGAGTCATTGATTCATTGAATCATAGAATCACAGAATATCCTGAGCCAGAAGGGACTCATAAGGATCATCGAATCCAACACCTGGCCCTGCAGAGCACCATCCCCAAGAGTCACACCCTGTGCCTGAGAGCATTGCCCAAATGCTTCTTGAACTCTGTCAGGCTGGTGCTGTGACCACTGCCCTGGGAAGCCTGTTCCAGTGCCCAAACAACCTCTGGGTGAAAAAAAACATTTTTCTGATATTTGAACTTAACATCCTCTGACTCAGCTTTAGGCCATTTACTTGAGTCCTGTCACTAGTGACCACAGAGCAGAGATCAGTGCCTGCCCCTCCTTTTCCCCTCACAAGGAAGTTGTAACTGCAGTGAGGTCTCCCCTCAGTCTCCTCTTCTCCAGGCTGAACAGACCAAGTGCCCTCTGCCACTCTTCATACAGCTTCCCCCTGAGGCCCTTCACCATCTTCATGGCCTCCTTTGGACACTCTCTGTCTGACAGCTTAATGTCTTTGTTATACTGTGGTGCTCCAAACTGCCCCCAGCACTTGAGCTGAGGCTGCCCCAGCCCAGAGCAGAGCGGGACAATCCCCTCCCTGGCCTGGCTGGCAATTCTGGGCCCGATGTCCCCCAGGACAGGCTTGGCCCTCCAGGCATCCAGGACACTGTTGACAGATGTCCAATTTGCCATCAGCCAGGATCCCCACGTCCCTTTCCACAGTGCTGCTCTCCAGCCTCTCATTCCCCAGTCTGTCTGTAGGCCCAGGGTTGCCCCATCCCAGGTGCAGAATCTGGCACTTTCCCTTGTTGACCTCCATATGGCTGGTGATTGCTCATCTCTCTGATTTGTTGAAGTCTCTCTGCAGGACTTAGCACATTCAACAACACCCTTATGGCTACAGTATGACTTCTGAAATCCAATATTTTGCCAGAAAGTGCTGGAAATACATGTACAGTGCAAGAGTGTGATGTGCCAGAGAGCCTCCTGTCCCCAGCACCAAGATGCCTTCTTGTACAAAAGTATCACTGCAATGCTACCTGTCAAACTCCATAAAGACTCTGCCTCATCCTCTTTCACAATCCTCATGAAAGCTCTGCAGAGACCACTCTACCACTCTGTAATCTGATTATGCTGAGACAGCTGGCAAGCAAAGACTGCCCATTTGTATCTAAAATACGTGTATTTTGCTGAAATTTCAGTCTCCCGTAGACCATACACTCCTGCTGCACAGTTCTCACTTAGTGCTTTGTGTAATCCCACACTGTTTTATACAAGCATTTAGGAAATGTAATGTTTTTCTTTTCTTTCTTTTCTTTCTTTTTCATTGCTTACAGTGATCCCTATCGCTTTATCAAGTGCTCAAGAATTTACTGGGTCAAAATTATAAAAGCCACAAACTAAAGTTTTATGAATAGCTAAAGAAAACAAATAGCATATGCCTTGGGGTAGTAGCAAATAAAAGCTCTTAGAAGAACTTACATGCTTCTGCATTGAATAATACAGTTGTAAAGAAAAATTTAAATCTATTTAATATTATTTTCGCACACTGATTTCAGTGGGAATATTGCCTGAAAAGAATGTTGTTATTAAAATTTCTGGAAAGTAACCAAGTTTTTCATTTTCCCTTGCATACTGCAGTCTGTATTTAGTTACTGAGGGACAGCCTTCAATCTTCTTCTGCTTCTCTACTTAGAACTATAAATCACTGCCCAATTATATTAGACAGATGGTCAGAATAAAAAAAAGATAGTGGTCATGGTTAAGAAAACATAATAAGCTTATGATGAAGACATTTAAAGGCTGAAAGGTTAACACTTGAGCATCTAGTACTATCTATCCTCCATTAGCTTTTTACGTAGCAGAGAGAGGAATGCAAATGCTTGCAGGCATGTAAGCATCTTCGCAATGAATATGTATTTTAGAATTTCAAACTGAACTTTCACAACATCTTTCAGCCAGTTCTGCCATTTCAACTCATACTCTTGAAGTTTTGCAAAATTAGTCATCACCTCATATGTCAAATTGTCACACATACAGAGGACAAGAGGCTCACTTATTCAAGGAAACACGCAAAGGCTCAGCTACTTTCTTGCTCTCTCCCTCCTTTTTCACTTCAGGAAAGAAAGAAAAGTAATTTGCCTCTGAATGAGGATGTGTGTCATAAAACAGCAATGGAGTTTTGCATTTGGGAACTGCAAATATATTTGAATTTTATGCATGGAAAGAGCAGCAAGAATTCTGAAGAATTAGACCTTCATCAAAACTTAATTTATGTGATACAGGAAGACATAAACAGTATTTGTTAGTAAGAATGATAGCAAAAAGCTGCATGAGAAGAGTTTTAACTGTAGCCAATATAAACATATACATTTATTTTTAGAGTAGGAGTATTTTTTAATAAAATGATGTAATGACAGATCACAATGTTTCAAGAAGTTCATTAATATTTGATGTATTTTCTACTTGGATAATGAAAAGCCTGAAAGAATTTCTAACTGATCTCCTGAGCTTTAAAGTGAACTAGAAATTCCACCGTATGTTGTACATAGCTGTGATCTCAGTTTTGAAGGCAGGTAATTATGTATAAAAATCCCCCAAACACTTTATTCAGATACTATACTTCAATCGAGCCCTGTGGTGTCATCTCTTAGTATTCAGATGATTACCCAGTGAATGTTGAAACTATGCAAAAAACCTATGAAAATCTGGATCAGCCCTGACATGCTCCTCTTTCCTTCTTTCTTTTCTTTTTCTTTCTTTCCTCTCTCTCTCTCTCTCTCTCTCTCTCTCTCTCTCTTCTCTTTCTTTCTTTCTTTCTTTCTTTCTTTCTTTCTTTCTTTCTTTCTTTCTTTCTTTCTTTCTTTCTTTCTTTCTTTCTTTCTTATTTTTTAAGGCACTATTGTCTAAAGTCTTTCTGACAATCTACTACCCTGCATTGCAGTACATTCCTTGAGTGCATCTGTTCTCCTGGTACTGTAGAGGAGTTGAGGCTACCTTGCACTTTCCATTGTGCTCTAATTCACAGCATAACCAGTATGTTAATGCAAGTTAGCTAATTATACTGCCTTGTCGATAACTTCAAAATGCAGCAGGTGGATGGGGAAAAATTTAGTCATCTCCCTCAGATGCATGATGTCATGCATAACAAAGGACAGAAGATGAACACTTGCTAGAAGTACTGGCATCCCAAGTACAAACCCTAAATGGTACTCAAAATCATCTGTAATTGTTCAGAATAAAAGTTACAATTTGAATATGTATTTATTCTGAAAATGAAACATCCAGAGGTTGCTCTCAGTGCGCTGTGCTTGAATTATGCACACAGAGAGACACCTTCCCTCTGTAATGTATGGAAGGAGAAAACGCTACCTTCAGATACTTCCCCAGTAACACACTTGGACTGTACCAGCAATAGTATGCCTCTGATTACTGTCACTCATCAAACCATTTTCAGTAACAGAACAGAAATTAATTTTTCAACAAATTAACTTAAGCTTCTTTTTTTTAGTTAGATATGATAACTGATTCAGAGCAGGAGAGTGTACAGTGACACAGTCTGAAGTGATAATTTCAGATAAAAACCCTTCTGCAAGGTCACGGGTGTCTCATGAACAGACCTTTAATAACCAGCAGGGCACACAGGCATCCTTTCTGTGTCCCTGACACCAAATAAATGCAAATTATTCCCCTCAGTCAGGAAGAACCTGTCTCACAGGTCACATAAGATTTAGACCAAGAGATTTTGAATGTGTTGCAGTGATCAGGCTCTACATTTCCTGAAGAGGCAGAGGAGTGCAGTGGGTCAGACAGCAGTGCCTCAGGAGCTTTCATGCTTTCTGCTGTGGGACAGAGCTGCAAAAAGCATTTTTGTGCCACACACTCCTCTTTTTTTGGCTTCCTTCCCTCTACTCACAACTGAATTTGGTCTTGGTTGATACTGTAGGTTGCTTAGATTCACTTGAAAGACCACACTTTTTCTGCTCCCATTCCTCCCCTTCCTGCTGGTCACTTTCAGAAGAAAACTGCATGAAGTGAAAGGACCTGAAGGGCATTTCTTACCAAAAACCCTGGTGAACTAGACATTTGTTTCAAAAGCTCCAAGGAAGATACTCGCTGTCTCACAGGGAGAAAGATAACTGAAGGAGGACTGTGGCTATCTGAAGGTGACAAACACTGCTGAGGATCCCCTGTTCTCTTGCATCACTTCTGTTTAAATGGTGCTATTTATTCATGTCCCAAAAGCTCACCATTCAGGAGCAAACCCTTTAGTCTGGCTCCGCTGGTTTTGTGTGTGATTCTTGAGCTGCTTTGGGTTGGTCCATTCAGTTATCTTTCATACTGTCAGAAGAAAAGGCTCACAGTCTCATGGAGCTTTAATGTAAATAATGAGGACTAAATCCCATTCTTAATCTCTATAGCGAAACTTTCTTCTTTCTTACATGAATTGTGATTCAGGGAGTTAAAACAATAAAGACCACAAAGGTGTGTGCAGAACAGGTTCTATGCAGGCTCCAATTTATTTCACTAAAATAGCTTAATGGGAAATTATTCACAGTATTGCTGACAAGAACATCTTCCTGGACTAGCAAAGCAAGCTACCACCTTATAAAAGGATGTCTGGAATATGCAAAAAGGATTTTCAAATCTGTGTCAGTGTTTCTGCAGCTGACATCCTCCTATTGCAGCATTAAAGCAGTATTAGAAAAGCATTTTTTGTATTTCTGTTTTTAGTAAGAGAAGGGAATTCCACTCATCCACAGGGAAACTCTTCTACCCATTGACAGAGATGATCTTCCAAATTAGCAAGTCATAGTATTCAATATACAATAAAGAAATACTTTGACCAATCATTTTTATTTCGTATTAGAAAATTTACTTCCTCTTTAGGTTTTCCTAACACAGAGCTATGAAAGAACCACCAGGTCCTATCACTAATCAGTACCACTTAAAACACTAAAATTGTAGCCCTTGGTTCTTGTCAATTAGAAAATATGACATACAATGCCTAACCTGCCTTGGAAAATGTAATTCTCACCATCACATTAGATTTCATTGACTTCCTTGACATATTTTCAAGGGCTGCTGTCTGGTAAGCTGAAGACAATTTTGCTTCGCAACTGAAAAAAGGACTTGTTTTCACTGTGATTTAAAGGTAGATGAAGAAACTAGCTACACTATAATCCTCCTTCCTATTTCTTGCTGAATTCTCCTTTATGTCTTCTTGAGAGCCTTTTCTTTTGCCTCAGGAGGGCAAAGGGACTCCAGCATAAATGAAAATCATGCCCTTTACATTTTGGCCTCAAGACATCATTAAATCCTCATACTTACTCATTAATAACCATCATCAGTTGTTTTCTCTGTAATTATTTATGATACGTGACTCACAGCAAGGTAATTGTCTATCTATAGAGAGGCTTAAGACCGGAAAAAATTACAATTATGTGGAATTTTAGGACGATAAAGATCTGTAAATATGTATTTTGCTTATTATCCTATAAAGAGTGAAGACTTATTCTCCACAGTGATATTACTTCTCTTGGCTAAATAATTATGCATCTTAGCTGTCTGTGTGTACCACCTTGACCAAAGGACTGCACATAACTAACATATTTTCCTGTTTTCTATTGTGAATATCCTAAAGCACTCAGTGACATACAAAAAAAAGAGAAAAAAACAGGAGAAGGAGCATGGATTGTAAAAACATGCAGATAAAATAAAACTGAAATTACTCAGCTAGGGTTGGTTTTCTTTTCCCATCCTTGCCATTTTTCAGAACAGGATACCTACTGCATTCACAGCATCAATTCAGATGTGCTCATGTTAGTGCATCACCACAGAGAGATTGTCCTATTAAAAGGAAAATGTGTAACAGGATTCTTATGGCTGCACATATTCATTTTATGAAATAAACAACCCTGATGTTGCTGCTTTTAAATGTGTCCCTTATGGCAATAGTCTTAAATTCACTAAAACACAATGGGCCTTTTCAGGAATGATGCTATTTCAAGTTCAAAGAGAAAGATAATGTACCTGGAAATACGCTTTGAGAGTGAATTACATCCATGCCAATACATCATATTCTCAGCAAAATATGCTCCTCTCTCTCCACCCAAAGTCATCTGACAGAGTTTGCTTCAAACCTAGGAAAGAGAACTTATATTTTCAATTATTTTTTATACTGCATGTGAGGAATGTGGCATGAGCTTATAAGGAACCCTTGTGCTCCCTTGGTTCTGACTAGTGCCAGACTATATTTGGGTTAGTTTGCACTGGATTTCAATGACACGACAGCAAAAGTCAGGGGTACTTCAAGGCTCCTAAGCACTGGTGTCAACCTTTGATACCAGGTCTGTACATCTGAAGGCTACACAGAGATGACTGTCAGCCCACTTGTCTCCTTGTAATACAAGACAAGGAGCCTGATCCACTAGTCCTTGCCAGCTGTTCTACAATGTACTAATTGAGCCTGACTCCATAATCAATCAAGCCTCAGCGTAAAGAAGGCTCTCTTTGCATACCCTCAGTGTCCCACAAAACGTCATTACATCTGTTTCAACAAAAAGCAACTGGAAAGAAAATAATACGTTTTCAAGGCAGAAGAGCAGCTGGGCAATCAAAGAAGAAACTTGATTTTGTTTGTTTTGATCTTTGCCTTGGCTTTCTGAGCAAGAACGAGCCTACCAACAACAGCAGTGTATTTTGTTCAGTGGAAGTAGCTGTATCTTATTGGAAGATTACAATAGAAATAAATTTTCTTGATCTTTAACAACTAAAAATCTACTCAAGGAAACCCTGTATTGGACAAATTCTGTCAGCCCCAGCAAGCCCCACTTCCATTCCTATTCTGTTCAAGTAAGAACAAATGGAATTTTGTGAGAATACACCAAAGTGTTTATGCAGAAAGCCAAGCAGCATCACTACAGTATTAATACAGTTTTCAGGATTCAAACTGTAAAGCAGTAATTCCCAACCAGGTGAGGTTTCAAAAAAAAAAAAACGACAACTCCAGAAAAAAAAAAGAGTTCCAAGGATCACTTAGTAGGCCTTGCTAGTGCCACCAAAAAAACAAACTCCCCAAAGTTAGGAAAACTCTGCGCTTTGCAAAATAGGGCACGAATATCGAATCATATCATCATGTCAGCAAGTTATAGCCAGCTGCCTTCTCCTACGAGACAGTATTTCATTATAATTATTTTAATTTAAAAAGGGTAAACTATCTCTGGAGGAAAAAGCTCTCAAAAACCACAATATTCTTCTTCATGTTCAGAAGAATTATGTTGTTGCAACACTTAGTTTTTGTGCAATAAAACCTTGCAATTCTTTAAACAAACTGAAGAATCCAGGACTTTTTATATCTTTAAAAATACAACAAGAAGGTAGCATTTGGAAATAGTTAAACATTTAACAACTGATCCTAAATGCTGTCCCTATAAGTTTGATCATCTACCTTTCAATTAAATTCAAGAGAAGATGTTAAAAGCAACAGAAAGAAAATACTTTCAGTGTGCTTGGAGCAGAACTGGACTGTTTGTTCAAAATGGAAGATTGTTAGCTTTTTGCACACTGTGGTTACTAGATTGAAAAGGGTTTTGCGGGGGGTGTGAGTCTTTTTGTGTTTTGTTTTCTCCTTCTTTCTTCTTTTTTTTTTTGCGAGCGATAATGATTGAGTCTCTGATATCAGATACTGAGCACACAATTTCCCACAACGTAAAAAGTCAATCTGATGATCAGCGAATTCAAGCCTGAAAAGGTGAGTCAGAACACTGATGCACCAGAAATGTATTCTGAGGGAAAATGACACCACACACAAAGCAGTGGCAGATTATTTTAGATGTAGAGTACAAAAATTCAAGGGAAGCCCTAGGGCCAAAGCAGCTCCATATCCTGGGGGTCCAAGCCTGTCAAATAAGCAGTGCACTAAGTGCCAAGCTGGAAGTGGAACCAGGGGTGCACAGCTCTGAAATAGCCACAACTGGTGAACTCAGGCAGACGAAAAACTGCCCCTAGTGAGAGTTTCAGCTGAACATTTCCACTCCAAAGCAAGACCAGAGACAACTGATGAAGAAGAAAATAAAACAAAAAATATAACAAGGAAATAAATACGAAGAATTAAAAAAAAGAAATAAAAGAAGTAAAATGAGGAATTAACTTAAGCTACATCAGATCCCACAGGCTTGACAGATCCAACAGAGAAATAGAGTAACTCCTTAAAGCAAACACAAAGGTACTATTAGTTGAATGTTGTTGTAACAGCTTCCAAAGGTCACATATTTGTGACCTTGCATTGAACTCATGCAAGAGATTAAAAATCCAGAAGAGAATCCAGCTGATACCAATCTCTTTACAGAAGATGAGACATAACCACGACCTGATTGCCACCACAGAAACTTGCTGGGATGAATCGCACAGCTGGAGCACTGTGACTGATGGCCACAAACTACTCAGGCAAAAAAAGAGAGTTGGGGGAATTTTTCCTCTATGCCAAAAATGAGATTGATTGCACAAAGCTGTCTTTGAAGAACAGCAATGTGCAAGTCAAGAGCTTACGGATGGAAATTAGAGACTAAGCCAACAACAGAAACCTTGTGGTTGGTGTCTACTACACGTTACCAGATCAAGGAGAGAAGGTTGGTGAACACCTCTTTCTTCAGCTGCAGGAAGAATCAAATTTGCAGGCCACGATCCCAATAGAAGACTTCAGCCACATGGCTGTTTGCTGGGAAAATAGCACAGCCAACTGCAAGCAGTGCAGGTAAATACAGGAGCATTGAGGGTGAGTTTCTAGTCCAGATGATGGAGATAGACCAGAGGATAAACACTTCTTGACTTGCTTCTCACTAATATGGAAGAATAAGTGGAGGTAGCCTGGGCTGCAGCAATTAGGTCCTGGAGGAATTTCCAATATTGAGGGGTACAGGTCTGGTAACAAGTAGAATAAGCACCCTAAACCAAATACGGCATACAATGCAGTTTGAAAGAAGAGTGGAAGTTAGCAAAATACAGGTGGCAGGAAACATGAAGAAGAAACGTGAATGGCTTGGACAGTTTGCAAAGGAAGAAAGGAAGGAAGGAAGTTTAAAAAGAAAATAGGAAGTGACAGTGCAGAGGTAAACTGCAGAAAACTTGTAGAGATTTCAAAATGAAAGGGGTGAGTGGTTTTGAACTGGATTTTTCGCCTGAGGAGTTACTTCAAGATGATCTATTTCTATTCTTAGTCCAAGGAGTGAGAGGGGTTACAGAGTTCTGCAGGTAAGATTACAGAGGAGTTACAAGATGACAAAACGCAGTTAAAGGGAAAGTAAAGACAAACAGGCCACAAGATTTCAATCCGTGCACTCAAACAGAGAGATGTGGTGACAGCGGGAACAGAAGCACAGTCTGGGATCCAGGACCCCGCTGCTCTGAGAGTCCTTGACTTCTGTGCCACACAATATCCTTCTCTCTGAATGGGAGAGACAGATTTGACAGACAGGACAGTCACATTCAAAAGGTTGTGGTCAATGGCTCAATGGCCCCACGTGGAGATGAGGGATTTCTCCAGCATTATTGTTGGAACTGGCCCTGTTAAACATCTTTGTCAGTGATATGGACAGTGGGATCAGAGCAGTCTCAGCAAATTTGCTGACAACACCAAGCTGTGTGGTGTGGTGGACACGCTGGAGGGAGATGTCACCCAGAGGGACCTTGACAGGCCTGAGAGGGGCCTGTGTGAACCTCATGAAGTTCAGCAGTGCCAAGTGCAAGGTCTTGCACCTGGGTCGGGGCAATTCCAAGTACAACATAAACACAGGCTGGGCAGAGAACAGATTGAGAGCGGTACTGAGTAGTACTTGGGATGCTGGATGATGAAAAGCTTGATATGACCCAGCAATGTGCACTGGCAGCCCTGAAAGCCAAACGTGTCCTGGGCTGTATTAAAAGATTGTGGGCAGCATGTCAAGGGAGATGATTCTGCCTCCGTGCTGCACTCCCATGGACCATTCTCCTCCCACCCGGAGTGCTGTGTCCAGCTCTGGAGTCCTCAGCATAAGAAAGACACAGACATACTCAAGCAGACCCTGAGGATGGCTGCAAAAACATCCAGGGAGCTGGAGAACCTCCCCTGTGAGGACAGGCTGAGAGAGCTAGGGTCGTTCAGCCTGGAGAAGAGAAGGCTCCAGGGAGACCTTAGAGCAGTCTTCTAGGGGGGCTACAGAATAGCTGAAGAGAAACTTTTTACCAGGGAGTCCAGTGGTAAGAAGAGGAATAAGGGTTTTAAACTGAGAGAAGGTTTAGATTAGATACTAGAAAGAAATTATTTACTGTGAGGGTGGTGAGGCACTGAACAGGCTGTCTGGATATGCTGTGGCTGCCCCATCCCTAAAAGTGTTCAAGGCCAGGCTGGATAGGGCTTGGAACAACCTATTTCCCATGGCAGTGGGGGTTAGAACTAGGTGATGTGTAACGGCCCTTTCAAATCAAACACTCTGATCCAAACACTTTTCACAGCTTATATAAGCAGCTTATGTGGTTTGTAGGGAGTTATTTTTTAGATAGAGAATAATTGCATTTTGCAGCTTTACTTTATATATATAAAAAAAGTTTGTTTTCCTCAGGTGTTCAATCAAGCACAGGATAAGCAAAGAAGGGGGAAACAGGAGCTTTCTGTCTTGTAAAGCAAGGAAGGCTTCTACAGAGTTTCGACTTAAGAGGCAGCTTACCATGTAACCTTATCCAAAACCCTAAGAACTTTGACTTGAGGGAAGTTGTTTTCACACTGTATTAATTACTGTTGCTATGGCTATTTCGTAAAAAATTGTTACCTCTTTGTCTAATGGCCAAAACAAATTAACTTATCGACACCTACCAGAGTCTCAACGCTTCCAATGTACTAGTGCATGTATAGATAACATGAATCTTGAACAGAAGAAAGCCAATTCCTCCCATTTGCATTTTCATTCTTTCCCACTTGGTGGCCTTCTACGATGGAGTGACTACAGCAGTGGATAAAGAAAGGGTTACAGGTGTCATTTATCTGGATTTCTGCAAAGACTTTGACAGCATGCCCCACATCATCATTCTCTCTAAACTGGAAATGGATTCGATGGGTGGGCTGTTAGATTGCTAAAAAGCGGCTGGATGGCCAGGTCCAGAAGGCAGTGGTCCATGGCTCAGAGTCCCAATCGACAACAGTGAAAAATGCTGGCCCTTGAGGATCCCTACTGGGACCAGTACTGTTTAATGTCTTTATTAACAATAGAGATGAAGGGATCAAGTTCCCCCTTAGCAGATCTGCAGCTAACACCAAGATGAGTGGTGCAGTTGACACTCCTGAGGGATGGGATGCCATCCAGAGGGACCTGGACAAGCTCAAGAAGTGGCCCCTGGGAATCTCATGAGGTTTAACAAGGCCCAGTGCTGGTGCTGCACTTGGGTCAGGGCAACCCCTGGTGCCAACCCAGGCTGGGGACCAAGAGATTGAGAGCAGCCCTGCCCAGAAGGACTTGGGGGTGCTGGAGGTGAGAGGCTGGACATGAGCCGGCCATGGGCACTCCCAGCCCACAAAGCCAAGTGTGTCCTGGGCTGCATCCAAAGCCCCGTGGGCAGCAGGGGAGGGAGGGGATTCTGCCCCTCTGGCCCGATCTGGTGAGACCCCACCTGCAGAGCTGCCTCCAGCTCTGGGGTCCCAGCACAGGAAGGACAGGGAGCTGTTGGAGAGAGTCCAGAGGAGGGACATCAAGGTGATCAGAGGCATGGAACACCTCTGCTGTAAGGAAAGGCTGAGAGAATTGGGATTGTTCAGCCTGGAGAGGAGAAGGCTTTGAGGTGACCTAATTGCAGCCTTCCAGTCCCTGAAGGGACCCCACAAGAAGGATGGAGAGGGACTATTCACAATGGTATGGAGTGACAGGACAAGGGGGAATGGTTTCAAACTAAAACAAAGTAGGTTTGGATTATGTATTAGGAAGAAGTTCTTTGCTGTGAGAGTCGTGAGGCCCTGGCACAGGTTGCCCACGGAAGCTGTGGATGCCCCATCCCTGGAAGCATTCAAGGCCAGGTTGGATGGGGCTTGGAGCAACCTGGTTTAGAGGAAGGTGTCTCTGCCCACAGCAAGGGGGGATGGAGCCAGATGATCATTAGAGTGCCTTCCAACCCAAGCCAATCCATGACTATATATTAATATTTTATACTGAATTGTTTTCACATTATAATTAAAACAGGCAAAATTTACATTTTTATTTTGGTAGCAGATTTTATTTCCGACCCTAGTCTGAGGGTCCTGTAGCAATGTTAACAGAAGATGCTGAATCATTAACCAAATAAAGAAAACAGTTTCAATCAGCTGCTTCGGGACATACAGGTGCAAGCACATGACGACAAACAGGGCACGTTCCCGACTACAAAAAGAGAAAGAAAAATCAGGTCATTTGCACAGTTTGCATTCAATTCTACTGAAAAGCTAAAAGTTATTATTTATAAAGTATTTAGTGTCTTCACAACAGCACCACCTCAAACTCAAATTTGGCTGCAGAACTACCTGGAGCTGAGACCTAACACAAATTCAAAATAAAGACTTGTTTTGCTTTTAAACCAGCTACACAGCAAATGCATCAG
This sequence comes from Rhagologus leucostigma, assembly GCA_013397725.1. Lineage (NCBI taxonomy): Eukaryota > Metazoa > Chordata > Aves > Passeriformes > Rhagologus > Rhagologus leucostigma. The sequence goes on along the minus strand of VZTD01002850.1, from coordinate 377,292 downwards.
GTTCTCCCCAAGTTCTTTCCAAAGCATTGATTTTACAGGTAGGACTTTTTTTTTTTTTTTTTGAGGAAAGGATTAAAAATAAGATAGGCACAACCCAAATCTAAGAGGAAGTATTTTGTTCTAGTTTTCAGCAATAGCAGTCTACTATGACAGAAAAAAAAAAGGCAGGATGTGTAAAACAAGAAAAATGAATATGGTAATCAACATTACCAGGGTAAAAAAAAAAAAAATCATAAGCCCACCAACTAAATCCATCAACCCCCCATGCTAGAGGGTACAATCAATTAATCTCTCTTATACTCTTATGGAAATTGTGTTACACCGTAGGGTCACTGAAAACTACCAATTCCAGGCTTGCACTGCACATAAAGGAGAGTGCAAGTGTAAGTAAAAAAAAATACCAGTTCATTAATTATGGTTGTTTTAGTCTAGCTTCAATGTGATGTAAGCCTTTTGAAATGGAAATTGATTACAGATTATGAAAATGAAATCTAATATCGTACAGAATTACTAAATGTAATTTTTAAAAAAAATTATCTACAAGCATTTCAGTATTTTTTCTACCAGCCTTAGCTGTCACCATAAATTGGCCTGACATTGTGGTAAGTTGCTGTTCCCAGAGAAAATGAATCCATCAACTTTACTTCAAGGTAGGAATATAGCAAAGAAAGCTTTTCTTGTACCAAAACAAGTTATAACTGATCCATGTCTTTCACTCTTAGTAAAGGAAAACATGTTTTCTCTTACAGAAATATTCCCTCTATTAAAGAAATTACCCTTCAGGTGAGTACAAATATAAATTTCTTTCCTCACTTGCATTAGAATTTGGTTCCATATTGCATAAATTCAACAGCCAGTTATTTCCTGGTATTTCATCCCACATTTTCAAAGAGTTAGAAGTTGTTCTTCCCAGAAGAATACACAAAATACACAACGCCCCACAAATCCTCCACCAGTCCTGTAGTACTTACCCTCTGTAACCAAAGAGTTACACAAGGTTTGTGAAACAAATGATGACAGGGTAGCTCTGTTATGATTTCACCTTCCACACATTCACTGCAACAGATAGTACAACACTGCTCTTGACCTAAACCAATGATGAAAAAAAAGCATTAATACCTTGTTTTACATCTGAGATGAGCTCAAATTAAAATACATATATCAACAGTATCACTAATGGTTACAAAATACAGTCACAGTAACTCCAGTAAAGATTAGTTTTCCAGATGGATCAAAATTATACTAGATTCAAAAGATCTTAAAACAGCATTATGCAGTAAGCATACCTAAATATTGCATCTATGGTATTACAGAAAGTTGAGCTTGTTCTTACAAACTTTGTGAAAATTACTTTTTCATTATTTTTCCATACCCTTATAGTCACCTGTGACATTAATCTGTGGCAGACAATCTATGGTTTCTTTTGTAGCTGGGGGATGAGTCTGTTCAACATCAAACGTAAGAGACTCCAACTGTGCCAGAGCAGTCTGAAAGGAGTAAGGAGAGATCAAGTTCTCTTACTCATAAATGTAACATTTCATACAAAAACAAACGAGCAAGAAAAGGAATCCAATTCTAGCAGTATTACTTTTTAAAATGGAAGAGACTACAACCATAGTCTGTCAGACGAACCATTACATCTTTTCTTTTTGTAAAGAATCAGATGAAACTGAAGGTCAAAATAGCAATGCCTTGTTTTTTAAGCATTCTTAGAGTATGAGGATAGAGTCACAACTTAATCTACAAGGAACATTTGTTAATTTTATAAAGTTACAGAAAAGGCAGCAAGTTGAAAATGTAATAAAGCTTGCCAATCTAAAACTGTCCTTGCATTTTGCTTCTGAAAATAAATGCCTCAATGTGTTTCCTGGCTTCAACTATTGAATTAGTTGAGCACAAACAAAAAATATTAAGTAGTTTGGCTACACTAACAGTGTAAACCTCCAGAAATAAAAAACCCCAAGATCTAGGTAGATGTTTCTAATCTTAAGACAGACAAAATGCCCTGAAGTAACTTTGTTTTAAACTCGAATTTTTCACCATACAAAATCTTTAAGACTCCAAGGCTACAGCATATTTGCTACACATATTTGCTGTGTACATCATACATTCAACCATGTAATACACTGAAAGAATATATAGTAGAAAAAAAGATTAAAATCCCAGAACTCAGAATATTTGGTTATATTTGCTATGAAAGGTACTAGCTATACCTGTTTGAACAGCAAACAAACTGAAACTGAAGAACCAAGAACACAGAAGCACTGGGTTCACACCCTGAATGAATTAGTCACATCCCTTAAGTACAACTATTTACTGTTCTAATCAGCTTGAAAATTATTTACTCTATTGGCCATAAACTCTCTTACTAAGAAGTATAAGATAGTGACATTTTTGTAATGTTGGGATTACACTTAAATAAAAAGCTCTATATACTAGAGAAACATTGGATTATACAGAAACCTCTTCAGTAGTCTTTCCTCTTAAACCTTCCCTAAAGTTACTAGAGCTGCTGTCTAAAAACATGCCTGCACTTGGATCGCAGTGACAAGGTAGCTCAAGCAACCACACTGCCACAGATCTAACCTAGTAGGTTTATACCTACAGTCAAATCTTCGCGGCAGAGAGAGAGCAGCATGAGCTAACAAATATTTACAGCTCCTACTGCCACATGCATTCTCATCTAGAAATCTGTCAGTTTAAGAGAAAACCTGGGGTTATCCCTAGTACAGAGTAACTGCTACACCTGGAAAAACTAGGTAAGATCCCAGGCACACAAAAGGTTGCAACAGTACTTATGTGTCAAACTTCTCTGTTTATATCTGGCATGAGCAGTCTTAAACAGAAAACACTGTATTGCTTGCTTGCTTTTGAAACCTACACAAAAGAAACATCATAGACACAAAGCCTTACAGTGACTCTGATGCTTAAAGCCACATTTTCAAACCCAAAGCAAAGCAGTGTCTATTTTATAAGATGTATCTTCAAAATACCTGTACTTCCTTCCTCTTGTTACTTGTGTGACTGCTCACTTCTCCACATACCATAAATAAAACGCCGGACATTGTTCTGTTAAAATCAACAGTGCTACAGCCTACAGGGGTTTGAGCTCCTCACATCTGTGAGCTAGCACAGGAAATACTTATAAAGCCACTGATGCAGTGCAGGCAGCCAGCCTGTTCTGTACTGCTAATGAAGCAAACCAGACACTCCCAGCTAAGTAGTTCCTTTATAACAGATGAAAGAAAAGAAAAATTAAAATCACACACGCATTTTATTAATCTTTAGGAACTCAGAGCCTTATAGAACACAGCTTTCAAAACAAGTATCTAATATTTTCATTACTTCTCCTCTTCAAATGTCGCAATTATTTGGGATAGATCTCTCCTACTCCCTCCCCTCCAATTAAGACACACTTGAATTTTGGATGCTTTGTTGTGTCACATCCATTTTAAGTATTTCCAAGCAACAGTAAATTATTTTGCTTATATTTTCTGAACAATTTTAGTAACCAACTTCATACTGGAAAAATATGTGCTCTATATTCTGCTTGAGATTTGAAGGGAATATTTGGAATTCTTACTCAAAACCTGTGATGTCCATGTGGTCACAGTCAATACAACTCTTCCTTTTATTACTCAGTTACCACTTTCTGGTGACTAATTCCAAATATGCCAGACTTCTACGCCCACCATAAAGTTTCACACCCTTAAGTACTACTTTCAAGCACAAATGCTATGTAAGAGAATTGGCTTTCCCACATTCACGGTGTCCTGTACCACAGGTACCTCTGCAGTCATCTGCCTGCTTGCTAATGGTGTTCAGTGACACTCTGTTCCTGTGACATAAATGCACTTACAGCATCTCCTCAGCCAGCCATGCACATAATCACCTAGGATTACTTTTACAGGTCACTCTGACAAGACTGCACACATTTCTTCTGGCAGAGTAATTAGGCAAATGTTGTTACACAGGAATGAGAAAGAAAAACTTGAGTCATAATAAACTCAGTCTCCTCTTCAAGTGTTAATGTGCAGATTAAAAAAATAAAAGATGGGATTAGTTTCCCCTCTCTACACAGATCCTCTTGCTTTAGTGCAAAGGAGGAGGTCAACTGTTTCTGTAGTTCTGGTTTTATTGATGTAGTGGGAACCAGCAGCTAGGAAAGAGCCAAGAATTTTCTCTATACAGCTTTGAAATACTAGTTTTACCGCAAGGATATGAACACACCTTCTCCACATTAATGAAGTGTCTCTAAATGAGTAATGCTAACAAGATCCTACACAGCTGGAGAAAAGTCTCTGATACTTGATCATGAATGATGACCTCCCATATACCTTGCGGGATGTACAACACCTGATAATTGCATGACTGCCATTGTAAGGGAATGGCCCTTCCACTGCCTTGGAAAAGACCTGTGAAGTTTATTCAGAGAATCACTGACTTTACACATATCCATGGAAAACAACCCATTATCTATGACTGTTCCATTGTCTGCCACCTTTAGAGAGCATTTCAAAGTGCCCTTGGTATTTTGTTTGCAAGCCCACTGTGACAGACAGCCTGCCCTGTTCACCCCTTTCAAGTAGATGCTAGCAGTCAAACTGCCCCTTGCTGCCCTAAACTTATGTCACCCACAAAACATTCAGTTCAGCTGTTGTAACACCATATTATATGCCTACACACCATTTAACTCTTATTTTGACAAATACCCTGCAGAGGAGATTTCTGGTGATGCAAGAATTGTCGCATTGCATCAAACTGGATTTCAGCTAGCTCTATATTCCCTCTGATGCTGACCAATGTATAGTAACAAACAAAAGACAAAGATCATAACCATGCTGGTTCTTGACAATAAAAGCTTTGGTCTATCCAAAATGAGACAGGTGAAATGGGATTACAACAAGGTAGAGATAAAAGGCGTTTTTTCTTCTGGGGGGTTTCTTCTCCTGATTGGGGTTTTTTGTTAGTTTGTTATTGGGTAGGGGTCTTTTAAACTTTTTTTAAAATTTAAAATACACAGAGTCAAGACAGTCAAACACAGAAAAGGCTTCTACTGATAAATAAAAATTTGAGAAATCCAAATGTACTCTTGCAAAAACAAAAAAAAAAATGCTGGGACAATTCACAGGCACAGATTCAAGTATAAGCTTTCTTTTGGTATGTAGAGAATTTGGCAAAATTCTTTAGAATAAATTAAATGGCATATGTTTATAGCAGCAGAAATCAGTAACTTTCTTTCCCTTACGAGGAAATAAATACATATGCTAAAACAAGTAGGTACTGACCAATGACTTCTTGTAGTACATCCTTTAAAAGAACTCCCAAGATGTATTTTCATGTTTGCAGATCCAAAAGTTCAAACTAACACAGGAAAGTATTTTTTCCCTTACTCTCCTGAATTTCAGATTAAGTTGAAAAAGGATTCAACTATAAACATTTGTGTCACAACAACACTGATATAAGACCATCAAAAATATTTTAATACCTCCACAGCTTCTAAGCGTCCCTCTAGTGCCATAAACGTGAGAAGTTGAGGTTCCATGTAAGGAATGGCTTGAGGAAGCCCTAGGCCATCACCAAACTCATCAAGTAGTCTGAAAAACACGGTTAGGAAACATGGTCTTATTTTCAAAATAAATAGTTGCAACACAGAGTATGGGTATATTAAATTATTGCACATCACGTGTTAATAACAGCCAGATACCCAACCAGCTGATCTCTCCCTCCCCTGCCTCAACTAGACGTGTGTAAATAAGATTAAAAGCTCATGGGTCAAGATAAAGACAGGGAGATGAGTCATCAATCACCACCACAGGCAAAACAGACTCAATTTAGGAAAACCCTTAATTGAAAGGTTGAACCAGATGATCTTTCGAGGTTCCTTTCAAGTTAGGCTGCTCTATGATTCTAAATTAATTTATTGCCAATAAAAATGGATTTGAATGGTGAGAAACAAAAACAAAAACTGAAACACCTTTCCCTTAGCCCTCCCTTTATTTCCATGCTCAGTTTCACTCCTTCATCCTTAACTCCTCCAAGTTCCCCTATCCCAGGCAGGGCAGAGAGAAAGGAACAAGAGTTGTGGTTAGTCCATGGTAGTTCCTCTCTGCAATTACTTCCTCATACTGTTTCCCTGCTCCTGCATGGGTCTTTCCCACAAGCTGCAGTCCTTTACTCACTGCTCCATCATGGGTTCCCCACAGACACAGTTCCTCCAGGAAATCTCTACCTGTTCCACCATGGTCTTCTCCAGGGGCTGCAGGGGAATCTCTTCTCCAGCACCTAGAGTGCTTCCTTCCCCCTTCTTTTCTTGACCTTGGTGTCTGCAGGGTTGCTTCTCTCACATCATCTTCATTTCTCTCTCACACACTGCTTGCTGTCCAGCATTTTTTATCCTTTCTTAAATACCTTCCCAGAGGCCCCACCCTGTGGTGGGTCTACTGGAGCCAGCTGGAACCAGCTGTGTCCCACATGGGGCAGCTCCAGCCGCTCAGAGCCAGCTTTGCAGCTCCCTACCCCTGGTCCCAGTACAGTGGTACCACACCCCCCCCAATATTTACTTCAGAACATCCTGATCGGAGTTTTTACTGTGCAAGGGCATGAGTTCAGCTAATATGTTTCATACGTATGCTATTAGAGTTGTTTTACAGCTAACAATCAGATTTTGATTACATCGTGTGTCACAATTCATGGCTTGGCAGCTCCTTTGAGCTCTGTTTTAAAAATTCAGAAATCAAATCTTAAAACAGGTGCAAGTGAAATCATGTACAAGTCTGCATATGCTCAGCACACAGAACTTAACAGACCATCATCATCTTTGTTCCTGTTTTTAGTAGCTAGGAAGCTTACCAAGGCTAAGCTCCAACACTTTAAACACAGCTTCTGTCCTTATCACACAATTCCACTGCTAGCTTACTGCCTGACAGCGTAAGAACACAAGCCTTTCTTCTAGTTGGGACTCTGATGCATTAGTCCTTTTTATGCTTTTCCACAATATAACTTCACAAGGAGAAAATACCAGTGTTGGTATGTCTGCACAGTAGTTTATATTTCAATAAGCAGAAGAAAGCAAGTGTTATGTCTCTCACTGGAAAGCCTTCTATCTCATTCTAAAATAAACACATTATACTATTATACTATTCTGAATGTGACTCCAATCACTTTATTCCTGGTATATGAAGCATTTTTATAATAAATTTATTGCAATATCCTTCATTAATCTAATGACAGAAAATTGAGCGAAGCATTCAAAATTATGATAATATTAGGTAATTGCATGGCATTTCAAAGAGAAATAAAATAGGTTTATAACGGCTAACTTACACCAGTTTCAAAGGAGGAAAAGACCAATTATAAAACACGACTGACTTGAATGCTGATTACATATATATTGCCTTACTTTTGTTATACTTCCACTTGAAAATTAAATGAAAAAATACACCCATCCCTGGCATATTTAGGGCACCAAAATTTTCTCAAAACACAGCCCGATTTAGCAAATCTATTCCTTTTTCTCTCATTAGAAGATACATAGCACTCGAAGGACTCTAAACCTTAAAACTGAGATTATCAGTCCTTGAAGCAAATGCATACTGATAGCCATGAGTACTTTTGACATCTTACATAAAAAACAAAATAGTAACTACAAAACCTCTGAAATTAAAGCAGACAATTATCAAATGCATACCTCCACTCCACATCCAGGTCTTCACTCACACTGGAGTCATCCTCAAGGTTGTTATTTCCATCCAACAAGAAGAATCCAAGATGCACAAATTCACTAATTGGATCACTTTCCTCATCACTGCTACTTTCTGCTTCGTCTCGGTACTGTAACCAAGGAATTTCACCTTCCTCCAATAATGTCTGCTCCCTTTATATAAATAAATGAAAAGCTAAAACTAAAAAGCTAGGAGAATTTACAAACACATGTAAGCAACAAAAGCTAAGCATAACACAAAGACTAACCAGGCATGTTTCCCAGACCGCAGAGTTACCGATTAGAAATTTAGCATTTGCCATAAAAAGTCAAGAAATTCCCAGTGGCATCAGCTCCAGACTCAGAATCTAGTAACACCCACGATTCTGTGGCAAAGTTATTTGTCTAATGCTCAAGGCCAGCAGTAGAGTTAGCAGTTTGTTTTGCATTTTCCCTGGTACAGCCAGCATCCCTGCCAGGGTTAATAAATTTGGTACTAAACATTTTCTTATTTATCTACAAGTTCCTAAAGGCATTAAGGAGAAATATTGTCTTGACACCCTGGAGAACCCTCCCTGGCAAAGCCTGGCCTGAATGCAATGCAAAAAGAGCTACTACTTGCAAGAGAAGCTATCTTGCAAGAAAAAGACTCCTCTCATTCCTGGATACTCTAGAGGAGCACAAGTCACCTGGACGCTGAGAGCCACAGGGCTGTGAGTCCCACTTTCCTTATAAAAACAAAAATAAGCAAGAATTATGTTAAAGATTACATTATATTAAGCATAATCTTAGTTATGTTAAGATGCATACATTTCCATATCAAAGAAAGTTAAAAAGCACAGAGGTCCACTATTGTTGTTTTGAAAGAGATGAGTTTTCATAAAGTTCTCAAAGTCATGCGAGTTCTCCAAGACCCAAGAATGTGGAAAATACTAAAAAAGCATTACCAACAAACTGGACTGCTTGGCAATAGGTGCTGTGAAGCTAAGAGTGGAAGAAGCTGAAAGAACACTTAGGTGTGGCTTTCGCTTTATAAAGACCCAAACTAGAGTCAATACTAGATGCTTAGAAAAAAGCCAAGCACACTCTTCTTAGCTATATATAACTACAAATTTTGCCTCATAGCAAAGGCAGCTGCAGTTTATAAAGTACTGAATGACTGGAAAAATAAAGTAAGCTTAAAGTTACTAGAGCAAGCAAGTAATTCAAGTTTATTTTAATTACTGATAGGGCTGTGGAAAATAAGGAACAGAAGTGGAATAGGAAAAGTAATAAAGCAGAGAGATAAACAAGTTCTTTTCAAGGAGTCCTAAGCAGTATCAAAAGATGTTTATTTAACATGTGTATCTTTACAATTAACTTGCCTAACTGGCTTTTTAAAGTCAATATATTAACTCTATTAACCGTATTGACACTACATTGTCAATGCACTCTCATTGTTTCTGTATTTTTCACTAGATAGAACTGTTTCCATGAAATGCCATATTTTACCTGATTTGAAATACATCCAGCTACTAAGATTATTGTGATATAGGCAAATGATTGTTGCTAGCTGCTTTTAGAATAGATCTTACTCTGTGTAGTGCTATGTGAATGCACTGAAGCTATAGGAAGTCAGCTAATAAAACAAAGGCATACCCTTCTTGGAAACAGAAGTCTATGTTCTCCTCTTTCACACCACTGCTGCTCCTCTGCACCTCAGGGTCACGTTCCTCCCTGCATGGGACAGTCTCCCAGCTTTCATCACTTGAGGACTGCTCTTTTTCCATAGCAGTAAAATAGGAAGGTGCAGACGTAGACCATTCTCCATCACTGCACTCTGAGCTGCAATTTAAACAAGGTAATAGAGTATGATTTTAAACACTGCTTTAGGGGAAAGAAAACAAACAAATACTCTGCCATTTCCTACTTTCCTATCAATGTTGCTCTCAATATAGGCAATTTTTTTTCTAAGAGAAATTAATCTTGTGCTATCCATAGATGCATTACAAATCAAGTGTACATACAGTTGATTAAAAAAAAATAAATCAGCCTGTATGAAAGAATTCAAGAATTCTGCCCATCCTACTTTGCAAAAATGTTCTGTTCCTCCCTTGCCACATATGCAAAGTACATGAAACAACTTAGGAACAGAAACCAGACTCACTATACACATCTTTCTCCCAGATAACAAAAACAGCAGCAGTGGCACTGCTTGATTAACAAATAATAATCAATGTCAGCCTTACCTCTCAGCCAAACAAATTTAAAGTAAAAGCTCTCAGAACATATAAGCCATATAGAATGACCTTTTTTAACATAGAAAGATATAATGGATGACTTACTGCAAATTATTTGATTCACTAGCCCAAACAAGAGGAATGGCAGGGGGTTTTTCAAAGACAATTTGCTCAGCCACCACATAGAAAAGGGCAGTAAATAAGCTTTGGGCAGGTTAAAACAGTAGTGCTAGCACAATCTTAGGAAGCATGAACTACTGCCGCCATTGGCAATGGCACTTAGATGATTCACTCACTACAGTGACAGTTACTGAAATTCAAAATATAGTCAATGAGCTATGCCACTTCAAAAAGTTAGAGACAATATATATGCAAACAGCCAACACGCTTAAAAGAGCTCATTTTATAAAGCAATCCACAACACCTACAGCATTATTTTCAAATCTGCTAAACCCAGTATGTTTAGGTGTATTGTTACCTCCCCACCCACAAACTCACTAATTTCCTCCCTTTATCAAATATTACAAATACACATCAATAGATTTGCAATTTAATGAATTTTAAGTGCTTTTGAAAAACTGCACAGTATACACTGCAAGTTTTATAAGAATAAGTAAGTTCAAGATGCCGATTATATATAAGCATCTTAATTTGAAGCAGGAATATATTTTTCTATCACAGTTTTGATGACTAAGAAAAGTCATGGAAATGAGAATATTCATTAATTTTGGGCTATTTTAATGGATTACTTTAAAAAAGAAATCATACCTACTAAGAAATTCTGACATGTAGTCTAATGCATCTCATATTACACCAACTAAACCTAAATACTGACACTTTTGAACTTTTTGTTCTGTTTGGTTCTTTGGTTTTGGGTTGGGAGTTTTGTTTAGTTTGGAATGTTGTTTGTTTTTTATGTTGTTTGATCAAGTTTTCCTAATATATATTTTACAATTTTATCTTAGATGCTCTAAGACTATCTGAAATACTCAAATCTCTTGTTTTAGTTGTCTCTATTTTACAATCTGAGAATGACTTCCAACACACTTTAAAATAATACTCCTTTGGTTTTAGTCCAATTTGTTCTCCTTAAGGTTTATACACAAACATTAATTCAAACCAGAAAAGGATATGCCTAAAGTCACTAATACTAAACAACTGAAGAATACTAAATCTTTCAGAACGCAAGATTTAACTGTGCTCAATTCTGCAGAGGTGCAGAACAATACTTAATGGTTAGGGGGTTACAGACTTGTCACTTGCCAACAGCAGAGCACATGAACTTAGCCTCTGCACGTGGATTTTTCAACAATAATGTCCCACCTTGCTGAACTCCCTCCTAACCTGTACCTGCCATACAGTCCAAAATTAAATGGAGTGAGATAATGGATATGATCCTCCTTCCTCCACCCCTGCCCTGGGACCTTCCACCACCCTTCCAACTTAGAACATACATGGTTCTAACAAACATGCAAGACTTTCTCCTTCCCACACAGCTTCTACAAGCTAACACCACAATAGCTGTGCACCTCCTTGAAACAAAAATGTGAGGTGGAGTCCCACACTGCAGCAACCAAAAGGTGAATTTCTCCTTGGGCTGGGAACAAGCTAAAATTGAGCTGAAGGATGTCATTTGACACATACGTCAAATCCAGTTTTTATGCAGCTCTGCATAAACATGAAATAGGGCTTAAACTTTTAAACATAAAACTTCACCTTTCAAGAGTGAACATATTACTCCTTTGTACAGACTAATCATTGACAATTTACTTCATAAACATAAGCCTTTTGAGGTTTTAGAACATAAATTATGGGGATTCTAAGTTAAAAACACATGATTCCCATTTATTGGTTCAGTTACTGTCATCATCAAGAACATTTCAAATAATCAATCCGTGCTTCTTTTTGTCATGCTACAATAACCCATCACTACACATGTGGAAGCCAATGCTATAATTGTAGAATACATTCTACTTCCTTCATGGCATTTTAATCTTCTACCAGCAGCATTTCGAAGTGGAAAAGATTATGCACTAACAAAAATTTTTGAAAAGAAAACCTTACAAGGAAGTGAAGAATTCATTTGCAAGTACCTTTATTAAGAATCACAGAATTGTCAGGGTTGGAAGGGACCTTTGGAGATATCCAGTCCAACCTCCCTGCCATCCCGCAGTCCAACCTAGAGCAGGTGACACAGGAATGGTCCCAGGTGGGTCTAGAACTTCTTCAGAGAGGGAGACTCAATGATCTCCCTGGGCTACCTGTTCCAGTGCTCTGCCATCGTCAACCTAAACTTCTCGTGGTAGAACTTCTTGTGTTTTAGTTTATGGCCATTGCTCCCTGTCCCCTCACTGAGCACTACTGAAGAGAGTCTGGCACCATCCTCCTGGCACCCACCTCGGAGATATTTATTTGCATTAAAGAGATTCCCTCTCAGTCTTCTATTCTCCAGATTAACCAGGAACAGCTCCCACCTCTCCTCATAAGACAGATGCCCCAGACCCCTCATCTCTGTGGCCTCCACTGGACCCTCTCCAGGACCTCCTTATCTTTCTTCAACTGTGGAGACCAAAAATGAACACAATATTCCAGATGTGCCTCACTAGGGCCAAGAAGTGGGGCAGGATCACCTCCCTGACCTGCTGGCCACATTCTTCCTGATGCATCCCAGGATCCCACGGCCTCTCCTGGCCCCCACGGTACACATGATGGGCTCACGGTCAACCCGTCACCCACCAGCACCCCCAGGTCGTTTCCAGCAGAGCTGCTCTCCAGTAGGTCATCCCCCAGTCTGTGCTGGTACTGAGGGTTATCCCTCCCCAAGTGCAGGACCCTATACCTACAACCTTGAAGAAAAAAAATCCCCTATGTCTACCATCCCATTTTAAAATGAATTTTGTTCTCTCACAGTTGCAGCTCCACAATATTTTAAGGACAAGATTTTATACAAATTAATTTTCATGCTTTTCTCTCTACAAAAACACAGGAAACACAATCTACTAAGCAATTTAGCTTAGGAACAGCAAGCACATGCACAAAACAGCCACATCAACATCCAGAAGACACGTCTTGTAAAGAATGCTGTGGGAACAGAATCAACAAGATGAAAGCAAACTGGAAGAAAAATAGGGAAAAAAGCCATCACAAATGCTACTGCATCTTCCATAAATGATCAGAAGGTTAGAAATGGTTTTACCCTCAAATAGCTGAGTATATATACTCCAGCTCATAGTGAAAAGTTCTCAACCAACATTTCATGAATAGAAGCTAATCAACGTAAGGTTTATCCAAATCAGTCTGTCTTTTGGGTGAAGAGCTCAGAACAGGAGGAACGTGAATACTGCTCCTCGTGTCAAGGTTGGAACAATTTGTAAATGTAAAACTGTAATAATTAATAGTTACTTTGGAAACACCTATTAGTGTGAAGAATTTCCATTAAAAAAGGGATTATAAGCAACTCTATCAAGCTATTCTTCAGGTATTACAAGGAAGAACAATTTCTTTCAAAAGGCTGGAGACAAGAACATGAATAGGCTACCATGCAGAATATTGAGATTTGGTAGCAAAAAACCAAATTCTGAAGAATAAACCTAGAAGGAAACTTTCAAAGCTGAACAAGGCTTTCAGTCTTTACCCTCCATCTCCTCAGTAAAAATGAAATAAAAATAAACAAGTAATATTCCTCATTGGTAAGATGCTCTGACTGCAGACATAAGGAAAGGCTTTTTACATTACCAAAAGAGTGAAGGAGAACTGAAAGGATAAGTTGGCATCTTGTAATCTGATCATATTCCGAAATGCCTCAAGTTTTTATGTCTCATTGGCTAACAATGTTCAGTTTTGCACATTATTTACACAAAAGATTAAATACTAAAACAGATATAAAAATGGAATTTTACCTGTCTTCATCTTTGTGGGACATTAAGTAATGTCTGTTGTGGTCTTCAAACTCATTCCAAAAAGCACTGTCACTTAGAACAGCATTTTGTTCTCGAGCTACTGCATTTCTTCTTAAGTCTGTTTCTCTGTTCTTTTGATCACTGTGCATTCTTGAGAGAAAGAACAAACCAGAACTCATCTCTTCTTTGCCATCGCTCAAGGGACACTCGGGATGGCATTGCTGGACATCAGCAATTCCAAATGTCCTCCAGGAATCACTTTCCTCTTCATCATCACTAGGGAGATGATTTTCTCTCTCCAGCTGTTTTGCTGCATTTTGTTTTCTAATTTTAGGTCTCACTACTAGCTCAGATGAATTTTCTTGGTCAGTCTCTCCATCACTGATGTTTAATACATCAGCAACCGGTATGGGGGTTCCAATTCCAACATCCACTATATGTTTAATCTGCTGTGTTTCATAACTGTCACCACTCAGGCTAGTTTTTGGTATAACTTCATCTTCAGCAGATTTAAGTGTCCTATTGTTTGGACATGCCAAAGGCCTTGGTCCTGCTTCTTCACAACTTTCTCTATAAACGCTGTGGTTGAAAGCAGACAGTTGAGACTGTAAGTCACTGAGAGACTCCACCTCTTTTTCACACTGAGAAAGTATGTTATCTATTCTTCCCTGAATTAGACCTGCTGCTTCTCTTATCCAAGAATATTTGTATTGAGCATCCTCTTCCTCTCCATCACTGCTATCTGGCTCATAGGAGTCAATGTTTACAAAAGCAATTCCATTTTTGCCATTCAAATCATTACGCCCTCCAGATGTGTATTCTGCAAGGTCCTCAGATTTTTCATAAGGATTCATAAAGTCCCGTGAGATTTGGTTGCCTTCTAGACCATAAGAGAATACAGAAAATTGTGGTGTGGTCACTTCTGAACTTTGGCTTGATGCACTTTGGCAAACAGGTTCTCTAGTGCCAGCATCTTTTGACAAAGGCTCATCTAATACATCAGCAGAAACTTGAACCACTGGACTGGAACCTTCAGAGAAAGCTGTAAGACAGAATGCACTGGAATAATCAAAACCAACTGAAATATTCTCATCTACAACAACTGCTCATTAAAAAGAAGGGGTAATTTACTAGGACTGCAGTGCAAAGTGATAGAAACATTTATCAGAGAAGCAGTCATTCTTCAATAATATATTTACTTTCTCATTTATACAAACTAAGCCTATAAAAATAGATCTAAATTATACAATTCTGGCTACAGATGTGATAGGGAAAAAAAGATAAAGGAACATGTACACAAGCAGAATTTTTACAGTGTTTATATAAAAGGGAATTACAAGATAACAGGAAAACTGAAAGAACATTTCTCTCCATACTGGACTATCCATTCATTAACTGGCTAAATTGTGCCTTCTGCCACACTCAGATAAAGCCACTTATTGCTACTATAAATTACATACTAAGAGAACTGTATTTTGTACATGCACCTTTGAGTGCAATTCCTCATAAGAAGAAAATAGCAGGGTTGAATGTGGTATTACAGTTAATAGTTGCTTCATCACAAATGCATTTTAGTTATATTACACTTGAACACCTTTTGCATAAAGGGACAATAAACATCAAATCTGGCAGCAAGAGTTGAAGAAGGTAGAAACATGTATACTGCTGCTACTACAAAATCAATCCTTTGTTCAAGTAATTTTCAACTCCTAACCAAGGCAATAGTCCAGACTATTTTGTCCAAAAGCTCATCTAAATTGTTACTCCATGACTAGGTTGGTGAATTCCTGGCATTCGAACCTTATGAGATCTATGCCCCTCAGCACTAGGAGTCTGGCTTCCAGGAAAAAATACTGTATCTAATTAGAATCTTGAAGCTCCTCCACAAAATTGCTAAGAGGTGAGGGTGGCTGACAGGCCCCTCTGGAGATCATCAGTCCACTCCTCTTGCTCAAGCAGTTACATATAGTTAAGTTACCAAGGACCAAATTCAGTCATATTTTTAGTATTTCCAGTAATATCTCCTTCTACCCATCTTCCACAGTTTCTTAGATTCCTAAAGCATCTGGATGATAACTTCATGGTAGAGGTACTAAAGGGGCCAACTAGGAAAGGTGCCCTCCTTGATTTATTGCTTGATAACAGAGGGTCTCATGAGCCAAGTGTAGACTGGTGACAGTCTTGGCCACAGTGAACATGAAGCCATTGAGTTTAAAGGTTTAAAGTCTCTGGTGACAGAAGGAAAAGTAAAAACTTCAACTCTGGACATGAGACTTCAGGCTGCTTAGGGCACTAGTTAGTGAGATCCTGGGAAAATGCTTTGGAAGGTGCTGGGGTCACTGCTGGTCACTTCTTAAGAACCACGTCCCAACAGCACAGGAACAGGCAATTCCAAAAATGCTGGAAGTCAAGCAAGTGAGGCGGAAGGCCAGCTTGGATGATCAGGGATCTTCTTTTGGAGCTAAAGCAAGAAAAAAAGGTGTATGGCCAGTGGAAGCAAAGTCAGCTGACATGGGAGGAATACAGACATGCTGCTGCCACTGTAGGGAGAAAATTCATGCTGCCAAAACTCAGCTGGAGTTGAAGCAGGCCAGAAACGTGAGGGACAATAAAAGGGGCTTTTTTAAAGTATGTCAGTGGCAAAGGCAGTGCAGAAATAACATCAGCCCCTTACAGGATAAGGATGGTCACCTCACAGACAGAGACAAGGCAGAGATATTAAATGATTTCTTTGCCCATCTTCAAGACTGATGAAGACAGAGTTGATGTCCAAGGAGGTCCCAGTGCCCTGAGCTGGAGGACAATGACCATGAGAATGATCAACTACCAGTCAACCCTGAACTTGTATGAGATCTGCTGCTTCTGCTGAATCCCTGTAAGTTCAAGGGGCCTGATGGGATTCATCTGAGGGTAGTCAACTAGCCAGCTGATATCACAGCAAGGCCTCTCTCAATGATTTTTGAACAGTTCTGGGAATCCATAGAGGTCCCAGCTGACTGGACGCTGGCTAATGCTGTCCTAGTTTCCAAGGAGAGCAAGGATGACCCTGGAAATGCAGGCCTGCCAACACACTTCAGTGACTGATAAAATTACAGAGATGACTTTTTGGCATAGTGAAAAACCTGAAGGACAATGCAGCCATTGGTCACAGCCAGCACGGCTTCACAAGAGGAAAGTCCTGCTTGTCAAACCTAATTTCCTTTTACAACAAGCCATCCCACCTACTGGATCAAGGGAACCAGTTCATGTAATCTTCATGGGTTTTAGCAAAGCTTTTGATACTGCCTCTCATAGGATCCTTCTGGACAAAACACCCAGCATACAGCTGGATAAACACATCATGTGATGGGTGAGTAACGGGTTCACAGGTCAGGCACAAAGGGTGACAGTGAACGGGGTGACCTGTCACTAGTGGGGTTCTACAGGGCTCCACTTCAGGCCCAGTGCTCTTCAAATCTTCATAAACAACCTAGACACAGGACTCAAAGGTGCACTAAGCAAACTAAGTAAGTTTGCTGATGACACTGAATTGGAAGATGATGATAAGCTGTTGGAGAGCAGCACCATGGAAAGGGACGTGGGTGTCCTGGTTGATGGCAAGTTGAACATGAGTCAGGAGTGCCCTGGATGCCAGGAGGGCCAACCCTGTCCTGGGGGCATCAGGCACAGCATCGAAGCCAGGCCAGGGAGGGGATTGTCCTGCTCTGCTCTGGGCTGGGGCAGCGTCACTTCGAGTGTGGGGGGATGTTTTACGTACCACCATATAAGATATAAAGGTACTAGAGAGCGTCTAAAAGAGGGCCATGAAGATGGTGAAGAACCAACAGGGAGAAGACAAAAAGAGGCTGAAGTGACTTGGTCTGTTCAGTAATAAACACACGAACAAATGTAAAGGAAAGACATTTTGTTATTAGACTAATTTACATACAAAGCAACTGTATTAAAAATAGGGAGATAATACACCCTTGAACTGCATATATCTAATGACCCATCAAATAACTGCATGCTG
Organism: Rhagologus leucostigma; assembly: GCA_013397725.1. Classification (NCBI taxonomy): domain Eukaryota; kingdom Metazoa; phylum Chordata; class Aves; order Passeriformes; genus Rhagologus; species Rhagologus leucostigma. Next base: position 359,463 of record VZTD01002850.1, on the reverse strand, counting down.
CTGTCTGCATAACTGAAACAAGAAATGTGGTAGTGTTAGAGAGACAGTAGGAAGATCACCACAAACGTCAACACTGCCTTACAGGAAACAAACCTTTAACTAGATGAAAGCACAGAAAATGTATGAAGCACGGACAACAGTAAACACACTTCAATTACAAAAAATTAAAACCACTCAAATATTATCTACATCATAACAGATTACAAGAACAACTGAACACAAAGCACTATGCCATTATCATTTAAAAACAAAAACAAAATTAGAATAAGAAAGCAGTTTCAAAATAGTCTATAAGAGAAGGAGGAAAAAAAAAGCTACCTTGTAGAACCATAGAATCACTTATGTTGGAAAAGACCTCTAAGATATAAGTGCAACCATAAATCTAACACTGCCAAGTCCACCATTAGACCATGTATACACATTTTTAGGACTTCCAAGAACTGGCGACTCCACTACTTTTCTGGAGTAGCCTATTCCAATAAATGACAGCCTCTCTGGTAAAGGTATTTTCTCTAACAGCCAATTAAACCTCCTCTGGTGCAATCTGAGGCCATTTTCTGTTGTTCTATCACTTGTTATTGGGAAGAAAGACCCACACGCACCTCACTCTGTCCTCCTTTCAGGCAATCGTACAGAGCAAGAAGGTCTCCCCTCCTTTTCTCCAGGATGAGCACCCCCAGCTCCCTCAGCTACTCCTCACCACACTTGTGCTCCAGACCCTTCCTCAGCTCTGTTCCCTTCTCTGGACACACTCCAGCCCCTCAATGTCCTTCCTGAACTGAAGGGCCCAGAACTGGACACAGAATTCAAGGTGTGGCTTCATCAGTGCCCAGCACAGGGTGGATGGTCACTGCCCTGGTGCCACACTATTGCTGACACAGGCCAGGTGCCCTTGGCCACCTAAGCACACAGATGGCTCATATTCAGCCAGTGTTGAGCAGTATCCCAAGTCCTTCACCCCCAGGCACTCTGGAAGACCTTAGGCTGTATCAAATGGGGTTTTTTAAGCTGAAAATCTCAGCCGAAGAAATGGGACCATATTTCTAATCCAAGAAGTCATTCTGTATTCCTCTATTAAATTATTATTCAGATGCTAATGTCACAGAAGGCATTTTGATAAACACTAACATCCAGTATTCATTAAACAAGAAAGGGAAGTGGTCTAACTGGTATAAACAAATAAAAAAAGGACTTTTCAAGATGTTTTATATGCTTAAATTAATTTTCACTACAGCTGACAAAGACAGAACAACCTGGTTCATGATGCATCAAATATTTCCCAGCCTAGTTCCAAACAGAAGGTTAGAATAGGTATTCTCTTCCAAATGTGAATTTTAATCTGAAGACAAAATAATTTGAGTTATACAATGTTATTGTTATCTAGTTTGTTAGAATGCATTAAGTCATTATGAATGTTCTTCAGGCAAAACTACACAGCCTAATATAGATTTATTAGATTAGATTATCTACACTTTATAGAACAAAATTTAGTATTAAGGCACATTAAAGACATACGAAATGTACTTTACATGTTATTTAAGCCACTTATGTGGTTCTCAATGTGCCTTCCTCCGCAACCCCCAAGCATCCCAGTTTGCACCTAAATGGCAAATACACAAAGATATATACATACATAAAGTATTCTCTTTCTGAACATCTTCCAATTCTAATTGTTTGCAGTCTTCACTCTGTTGATGTCCATCTCTGTCTTGATTATTCAAAAACGGTCTAAACCCAACATAGGAATGTCTTCTTCCGTATCTTCCACCTGTAATAGTCTGATATCCTCCTGCAGGTTTGGGCCACGCAGTTTTGCCAAGTCCTTGGCCCATTGCTACACGAGATTATGGAGGAAAGAAAAAGACAGAGACACTTGTTAGACAACAATACGTCGTTACAGTTTTCCTCTTCCCTAACACTTGATATACTATACTTTTGATATACTTTTTTTAGCAAGGAATTTTCTATTTCTCTAAAGTCTTAAGCTTTATTAATAATGTGATTATTAAGAACATGAAGTGCTCTGGGCCCATATGTTATGAAAGCATGTAACTGAGTTTTCATCTACACTAAATAATATTGGCAAACACTGATTGTGCCCCCATCTTAACACGTTTTTAGTAAATAACAGAGACTTAATAAAATTTTTTTTTTTAAAAATCAAGCCCAGATGTCATAGCTTTTTTATTTTTTTCTGCCCATAAATCTGACGCAACACATATATCAGCTTGCAGAAAAGATCTGCAAGCACTATAAAGGAAAATACTTCAGGTAATACAGCACAATTCAGGCAGCCCTAGCTAGCTTATCTTTGTGACTGGGTAAGTATAATTAATCAAATCACACCTTCTAAAACAAAAGTCCCATGGAGAAGGCTTTATTCTTACTGCTAGAAGTAGTATGTTCAGGCATGGCCATACAAAGCAATGCGCACACACTGCTTCTTCTTACAGCAGTTTTTCATATTAATGACACTTACAGCTTTCACCAAGAAAATATGGGATAAGGAGTAGAAAGGAACTTGCGAAACAGTGGAGAGAGGCTGCCAATATTGTAATAAGGAGAGATTTTAATACAGCAGTATTATCAGGTATTGATCTAACACATAGGTTCATGCCCAAAGGCTGTTGCTTGTACAAATGCAATTAGAAGTTCACTATTTCAGACATACAGCGACTTCTTTGTGTCCCTCTAAGCCACTTTTAATCTTTACTAGATATGGAATTAAAAAGTTTCTGTTCTTGAAACTCACCAAATTAAAAAGTTAACCTTAAAGACAAGATAAAGTTTGCAACCACTAATATAGGGCATTATGAACTTCAGAAAAATATGAAAGCTTTGTTATTTCCTGGCTGTGCAACTAATCTCTTCATTACACTTAAAAAGAGAGTATCTGTGAGCAGAGACATATGAAAGAGACTGAACCTTTGCAGAAAAAAAATAGTAGGTATCTCAGGCTTTTTTCCCTTATTTATCTATGAAGCTCTATGTTGTTTGATTATACGTAATTTTCCCTGGAAATATTTTTGGGTATTTGTCCAGACCTGCCCATCCTACATTAAAAACCAGAGTCTAGAATGTTTATTTTGTTCTTAACTATGCCACTCCTGCAATCTTTAGAAAAGTAAAAACTCTGGTGTCTTTGCAAAACAAAAATGCTGGCAACTAACGCAAGAAAAAACAGGACTGACAATTCATTTTCCCAGCTAGTCAGCCAGTAGTTAATATCTTTATTAAGTCAACCAGCAACTTATTTTTATTCAACCAAGCTCTGGCAATTCTGAAATTTCCCTTGATTACAACATGGCTGGTCAGCAGACTGCTAGAGGGAGCTGGTAATTAGCAGCCACATCCAAATCTGCAGAGCAAAATCCAACAGGTAGATTAGTAAATCAGAACAGCAATGCAGAAATCTGTCCTCAAACAAGTGGTTGAAACAAACACGGTAAAAGTACAACAAAATTACCTAACTTTTAATTTCATTTTGTTCTCTAAAACATCAGTATTGTTCAAAAACAGACATCCACTCAACAGAGTCAAGCTCTCTGAAAGCAAATGTTTCATTTTTAAAAAACTGACGTTCACAACATGCAAAATCTGTTTAATGCAGTACATTTTTTGTTCCAAATAATGCTCTTTTATACACAGTATCTCCTCATGTATTCAACTGTTCGTACAAGATAGAGCAGGCAGTTATTATTCTTCTGTCCCGGGGAAGATTTATTGGGTCAATATAGTGAAAGCTTTCACCACTTAACTGGAAGTATGGATGTCACATTTGGTTTTCAGGAGAGGCTGACTTCTACCTAGATACAAAATATCTCAAAAATAAGAGAGGAAGGCATGCATTTATCTACCTGCACGCCTAAAATGAGCAGCATTTAGGCATGTGAATGCAGAGACCAATTTACAAAAGACCCTTCAGGCAATGAAGCTGTGAGACACAATATCCTCTCTCAGGTATTTCTTCCAGGCCAGCTCAGCGCAAGAAGTAGGTATTGCTTCAGAAGCTCAGTTTAAAGCACACCCTGTTCAAAGCACACCCAATATTCACTAACAAGATGCATTTCTGCAAAACTGACCAGTCTTAGCGAAGCAACATACCAGTGAATAAATAACTAAGGCAGGGTGAACGAGCTTCTTATTCACTTCTCTGGCTGAAGATGCTTATACACACACCTCCGTACTTTCCAAACATTATTACAGTCACCTGAATTCCTCAGAAGGATCATGAGCAGGAAAGCATTTTGGATTAGCAGAGCTGGATTTAAAAAATGGGAGAGACTGTCTCCTAAAACGCACAGTTCTCAAACAGGTAAGTCCAGCCTTTAACAGGCATGGCCTTAATCACTGACATGGAGTGGTGAGCTTCCTCTTTACTTCTACCAATACTGCATTAAGGACACCACTCCCTAGAGACAGCAAATTACAGGCTATAGCACAGAAAGCCTCAGAATCTAGACCAAATCCATCTGATTTACCTAACTAACGTGTCCTCTTCCACAAGGACTTAAAAAGAAAAAGAAAAAAAAAAAAATCCCTGTTTTTCCAGAAGTAAGATTTCAATTCAAGAGTAGATGCACGCCTACATATGTTCACAACCTAGCACTGTAACCTGAGTGTTCAGAAATCATCCACGCTCTTGACCACAATACTACATAAAAAAAAAATCTCAAACCAATTTACAGAACCAGATGTAAGACAACTGGAATTTCCTGCTCAGACACATGCTGGCAGGATCCAGTCCCCGCCCACTGAAACCCGGCCACCTCCCTTTACTCTCCTCTCCATTACCTTTTGTTCTCTCCTATCTCCTCAACTCCCTCACACCATGTGCACTAGTGACAAGAGCAGCAGCTTTCTTGGGTCAAGAAGTGAATGACTGAGAGCCATGAAGGTGATCTGAGGCTGGAGCACCTCTGCTATGAAAACAGGCTGAGAGAGATGTGGCTGCTCTGCCTGGAGAAGAGAAGGCTCCAGGAAAATCTTACAGCAACCTTCTAGTACCTTAAGTGGGGCTACAAGACAGCTGGAGAGAGACTCCTTACAAGGTGTGTAGGCCTATTACACAGGAGGAAAAAGCTTAGGAGAATATGGCTGAGAGGCCCAGAAGAGGAGTGGGCAAGGAGTGTGGGGGGAAAAAGTTCCAAGTGGTTTTCATCCTGAAGAGGGGAAGAGCTGTCATCATTTCCTGCTGCAGGAAGTATTTAACTAGCTCTTTTTTTTTTTTAAAGAAATGCGAATTAGCCTCAAATATTTCAATAAGAAGTTTTTTCATTCTTTTAATAACTAATATCTTTTTATGTTCTTCCTCAGATTTTTCTAGCATTCATAAAAAGTTGTATGCATATTCTGAACCCAATCTCAACACCTGACATAGAAGTAAAAATAAATCCTATCCTACTCAATCCTTTTCTCTTATAGCTATGAATTACAGAAAACATTTTCTTCTACAAGGCAACAACAGGATCTCCCACTCAAGGTTTGAAAATGGAATGCATGTAATACTGATAAAATTACTGTTTTCTAGGTCACCATCTTAAAAAAATAAATCTGCATTTGTTTCCAGAAGTACATGAATTCATTTAGCTGTCAAATGGGCAAAACTGAAAATCAACTCATATTCTTCACAACCTCTCCCTTCATTGACTATTTCTGAATCATAATGAAATCACACCCCTGATCAACTCAAATGTTGCAGGTAAAAGTATTCACATTGTCTTTCAAAAGGTATTATCCAATATTCTTTACCTGGAACCACTATTCTACATCCTTCTTTCCTGCAGGTATTGAAAGCTTCCAAGTGCAGATGAATTAAAAAATTTTGAATTAGAATGGGGAATTTTCAGTTTGCTAAGCACCGCTGCTCAGGACTGCAAAGAGATAACTTCATTTCAGTTGACAGAAGAAAAGCACACCATAATCCCAAAGAGGAGAGGAATATTTCAATTTGAGTAATTGAAACAACATACTACTGTCCCAATTTCCTTCTCTTGCCTCTATGAGCAGATTAACACTGAAATTGTGTAATTTTTTTACTATGCTTACAAGCTTCCAACTACATACACTAGCAAATTAATACTCAAAGCAATGAATATTCAGTTAAAATTTACTTTCACTGTCTGGGATTCATCTAAACCTCAGAAAACCATATGCCAGGGTATAACCCCCGTAGGCAGCTAAGCACCACACAGGTGCTCACTCACTCTCCCACCCAGTAGAAAATGAACGAGCATAAGACAGGTAAAAGTGAAAAAACCCCTGGGCTGTGATAAAGACAGTTTTGCAATTTTGGGGTTTTTTAAGGAGAAAAAAAACCAGAAAGAGACAAAGAAATAAAAGGAAAATGAATAATGCAAAAAAAGCCCTAATTGCTCACCAGCAACCCAACAATGCTCTGACAGCTCCAAAGTCACAGCAGCCTGGCCAACCTCCTTCCCCCTACCAGCCAAGCATGATGCCACATGGTCTGGAATATCCCTATGGTCAGTTGGGGTCAACTGTCCTGGCTCTGTCCCCTCCCCACTCCTTGTGTACCCCCAGCCTGCTCACTGGTGGAGTGAGGAGCAGAAAAAGCCTTGGCTCAGTGCAAGCCCTGCCCAGCCATAACAAAAACATCCCTGTGTTATCAAGGCTGTTTTCAGCAAAAAATACAGAACACAGTCCCATGCAAACTCCTGTGAAGAAATGTAGCTCTATCCCAGCTGAAAACAGTACACTGGATGATAAGCAAAAATCAAACCTTTTTCTTATGGATCCAATCCATTCAACCAAAAGTTCCTTCTCAAACTCTCTGGCTTAGAAGTGACTTTAGGGTCCTCACTAAGATATATGAGAACACATTAGTGATTATATGCTTCACGGACTTATTTTCCAGGCACTGTCTTTTCCTGAACCTTCCAAGTCATTTTGAACTCTCCTCTGAGCTACAGATCTACTAAGTCAATGTTTTTACTCAGTACAGTTCCTTCTCTTTGCCTGAGGTTTGAAGCAGCCTGTGGTCCAAATTCAGTAAGCTGCCAGGCTGGCCCACTACTGATTACCTTTTAAATTAAAATAATATTGCTTAGTTGTGTTTTTTTTACCTCTCAGATTACATTTTAAAACAAAAAAAACCCCAAAAGCCATGATCATATCAAAATATTCTGATACTGATCTAAGACTCTTCCCAAAAGAGGCAAACGATCACCAGCAAGCTAATAGCAGCTTCCTTCCACTTAAATACTAAATGCTTTCCATTTTGCACTTCCCCAAAAGCTTGCCGTTTTATATACAATTTGTGCCATAAATGCAAAACTGAAATATTACAGTCTATTAATATTACACCTATAACTATTAATTTTACAAATAATTAAATTTCTGCATTTAGCAAAGCTTTAGTCAACATGCAGGCTAAAAGAAAGAACTTGATCAGTATTTCGGATATTGTCTGTATACTCCAAATCTCAATCAATGACGTCCTATAATCATCACAGACAATTCACAACTCTATCCTATGAAAAAAGTTTTGCCAGACTTGAAATGGAGCAAGTGCTGCCACTATACAGACAAGAGTGAATTAAAGTATATGCATGAAAGTATCAGTAGTTGCTCTGAAAGAAATGCACTAGATATATTCACAGGACAAGTCATGAGGCAGAAACACAAAATTTCTTCAAGTCCAGAACTCCCTTAATAAGGGGCGCCCAGTCACAACCTTCCATACAAAGGTGCCTGAATGGGCAAGTTGCTACAAACAACCATCTTGAGGCAATTCCCTTCTGTCCTTAGACATCCTCCTAGAGTTGAAGATCCTGCACAGCTCCCATTCTCTCATCCAGGATCTTCCGACCAACATGAGGGCACAGAATTTCCCTGTGCTGATGTTTGCCATCTGGTCACTTCAGCCAAGGCACCAGAGTTAGGGTGGCTTGCTCTGATGCAGCTTCAGGTATGGCTACAATGGTTGGCTGTCAAGCTGTACAGCAGCCTGCATGAACTTACTCAGCTCTGCCAGATCTCCTTCTCTGAGAGTCTAAGTCTGTCTTCAATTTTAAGAAGCTCAGCAGGCTGTTGCATTAGCAGAGCTGATGTGGTAGAACTGAGCCATTCCAGTACAGATTTTACACTGACCTCTGAGGGCCTATCTGCTTCAATGCTATACACAACTCTTACATTATTTCCAGGTTTTTTGCACTGACTTGCTCTGACCTTCCCCAGTCCTCTTTACTTTCTAACACAAAGCTGTAAATAAATTTGAATGTATCATTTTCATCTCCCCTGGTGAAAATCCCCAATCCTCTGTTTGATCTGATCTGATAAACTGACAGCTCTGCCTTACCACTGTAATAGTCAGTTTTACAGCTTTTATCCTAACTAATAGATTCAGCAGAAATTACACATTAAATCTCAAGAGGGAAGATTAAGCAACTGCAGTACTAAAAGCTTTTAAAGATGAGGACAGTGTGTATGCCGTGTACTAACCAAGGAAGAGCAAGTCCCATCCTTCCTTAGAAAGCTAGCATTGTAACTTTAAGAACAAAAAGTCTGACTTTGCCAGTAGTCCCTGTAGCAATCCGTTCTGCTAACGCAGAACACTACCATGCGCTGCTAATCATCAGGCAAACTTTCTTACTCTCTCCTTCCCCAATACCACAAGTTTTTGTATTCTAAATAGGTGTATTAAACTAAGGGCACAAGAGTAGCAATTTTTACCTACTGCTTGTCAGGAGATGTACAGAAATTCAGTCACCAACCCCCATCCCCATATCTGTCCTCTCTTCCTAGGACTTTCACATCTTGTATTTTTGTTTTAAGTTCTGATTAAAAACTTTCCAGAGGAAAAAGCATCTCGCTGAAGCTGAAAGACTTCAAATAGAAGCCAAAAATCAACAAAATGCCAAGACTTTTCTACACTTTAAGCAGAAAAGGTACACTTCTACTTTTGTCACTGCAGATGACCCCAAAACACTCTAGGAAACCATAACAATCACTTCCTTTCCTCCTGATAAACACAGCAACTAGAAATGACAGAAGAAATCCAAGGCAGAAGTGCAGGCCCTGGAAACTCTTAGAGGATGGAGAGATGTAATTCATCAGACTAGAAGACCCAAAGATGTATTTTTGCATTGCTGCCTATCACCTTATATAACTGTCTTTATTAAAGCAAAGTTAACCCAAAACCTGTAATCAAACCTCCACTACCAGAAACAGTCCAGAAACAGTAAAAGCAATTTTTATTTTTTTTTCCAAGTTCAGAGGTTTTTTGTTTTGTTTTGCTGTTGGTTTTGTTTTTTTCCTGAAAAACAGTGAAGTCCCAGCACTTTAAACTCTTGTTCTTTCATAAACTTAGTTCTGTATCTTGGATACAGGAGTAAAAGCCTCTGATCCAATCAACAGGACAGGAGAGCTCACCTGAAGTGTCATGAAACAGAATCTGAGGTGATTCCAATATACCTGTGAAGAAGATCATTCTCAAAGAGAGAAGCAACAGATAGTATTTTCAGGTAGGAATACACAACTGAGGGAATTACTAAAGGGGGAACAATTGGCAATGTCCCGCTGAGCAGAAGCGCACTGGTGTATTAGAGAGGATCACAATACAAAAAAGTCAAGTCAATGCTTCCCTCTGTTTTGGCAAATAGCAACATACAGAGCTGTGTTAGAGTGAAGACTATAAGACAGGAAAAGTAACCCTTGTATCCTGATCAAAAATGTAAATTAGCTCTTACACTCTGCATATAGTCTTTAAATACTTTGCTTCAAAAAAGATCACTGTTTCCCCTGAAACATGGAAACAACACAGGGAAATGACATAAGGGAAATGTTTCTACCAGCAGGGACATGGTATCCCTCCAACAGATTGCCTGGGGAGGCTGAAGAATACCCATCAGAAAAACATCCCAAAGAAAAGCATTCAAAGAAACAGCTAGTGAAGAATCACTGGCAGGAAGGGGCTGGGAGAGAGGATAAGGCTGACAAGGTAACTGTTTGAGGTCCTTACCAGCTCCATGGTCATCTCCCTAAACAAATGCTCCAGAATTTCAGATATTTATTCTGCCCCCAGGCTAGAATCACATATAGTCCTACATATCTACTTTTGGGCAGAGTGGAAAATCTGTGGGTTTTTTCCTCCAAACACCTGGTACTACAACATGACTGCCTATCACTATTTGTTTGTTTTCACATAGAAGATAAATCACAATTAATTTTTATTACTTTTACACAATTTCTTTTTTAAATTTTTTGAAAGGTTACACAATCAGTACGCTGTACAAAATTGCACTGGGTTTACTCAGTATGGTACAAGTACTTGGTATTTTTTTGTCATCTCCTTTAAAAAACCACTGCTTTTCACTTAAAACACCTTATTAGAATCATGGAAACATATTACAGATCCATTACCTAGAAGCTAATTTTTAGGCCTCAAAAATACTGCTGCAGGTTCCTGACAGTACTCTCAGAACCTTACACTACAATTTTTTTTTAAGATGCCAAACTATGAATATCTGGTTCACCAAACTCATAATGAACAAACACCTAGTTAACATATGAAGATGACTATAGCACCACTAAAACAAAAGGCAGATTTTGCTATTGTTTAAAATCATCTGGGGTAGGGAAACTTCTCCTGAGTGTTTTGGAACATTCTGACACTAAGATGACATGATAGGACACATTGGTATAATGAATTATCACTAATCTCCTGAGCAATAATCCACAATCTACCCTCAGGATCAGAACCATTTCTCTGTACTATACTTTTCTATAGTATCAACTAGGAGCATCATTTAAATCTCAAATTTGTTATCACTTCGGCTTTTCTTTTCCCTGCTTTGCTTCTAGCAGAGAGATACTGATGATGTTACAGCAATACAGAAAAATCTCAGGGGACTTTAGAATCTCAACAACCACAAACTTTTCAGGTCCAGTTTTAATAACTGTTAAGGACACACACACACACGTGCCAGCTGGAATTCTCTGCTTCCACAGTCACATATTTAGTTACCTGAAATGCTGCGTAAAGATTTAGTATAAAAACATCACACTTGAAATTAATCAAATTTGAAAAGCTGTTTTAAAACTACTCAGAATGATTAATGCCATTGGCAGCAGAATTTATAAATATTTTTTCCCACCATGACACATGAGCATTTAGCAATTTACATGACCATCCACTCTGTCATCCTTGCAGAGTATTGCACTCATTACTATGAGCTCATCAATAATTACCTCAATTTCCCATATAAATAAGTCATAGCCCTGCTCCACATAAACAGCCAGCCAGCCAGGTGTGGCCTGTATGACAGCCATGGTTCTTGTGAGAACTACTGCATACTGCACCTTGACGACTCGAACAACTGCCCCCATATTAAATGTGCACAGCACCACTACAAGTCCGTCAGGACATTCCCCTGATAAACTGCATGATGTGTTTTGTTTGAGTTCAGGCTGTCAAAACCACAGAAGCTGAAGTTCCAGATACTAGTTCAGGTCAATGTGCCCTTTAGGGACAGTTACAGTACCCCTTGTCCATGGATGTTCTGAACAGAAGGCCAAGGTTAGCTCATTGTTCTTCTTTATCTCTGCTTATTCCGCATTTGAAGTTGTTTCTGTAACTTGAGTGTTATTTCACAGTATTAACTGAAGTCTTTAAATACATTTTCCAACCAAATAAATGCAAAATAGCCCTTTAGAACCTGTCAAAATACACTACTAAACATACAGATACAAGACTGCTGAAGCACTATGGTAACTGCAGTGGGCTCCACCAGACTTGTAGACCTTTCCACTAAAATGCAGAGGGGTTATTACTGTATCATGAATACATGAATCAGAACAAATTTGTTCCCCATATTTCACTCAAAATACTATTCAGAAGTATTAGGACAAGCCTTGACAGAATGGCAAATTTTATGGTCACAGCTTCAAATGATATCCACATCTCCAATTACCTCAGATGCCAAACGTACACGACTCACCCTGCAAACCACAAGCTGGGGACTGCCTGCCCCAAAACCACCTCCTACTGCTGTACAGCACAGTAATACTTTTAGTTTCATTCAAGCCTTCCTAAGAGTACAAGAATCAAAATAAACACAGCTCATCAAGTACTATGGGCCACCAGGGAGATTACTGTGTAAAAATTGTAGCAACGCCAGCTCAACTTTTTGCAACAAATACCTATAACAGTGTTTGTGGAATTCATCCAATACATCCTATCAGTGTTTTTAACTTGTTATGCTAAACTGCTTTTGCAGAAGTACACATCTTCATGGGATCAGCTAGCTCATCAAGGCAACAATTCATAAGCATTTCTTATTTTGATGAGGCTTTGATCTGTCAAGAACTCCTGCACCTTACTAGACTGCACTGCAATTCACTCTATCAGCAAAGGAAATTTAAAAACCAGGCCTATTTCACAGAAATCTTCCTGCATTTTAATGCAAGTTCAAAATAAAGACTTTTGCGAACAACTTTTTTTCCAGACTTCTTCCTTTCTTTAGTGCATGAGAAAGAGCAGGAAATCAATTCTGTGAGAGTCTGAGTAAGCTACAAATAAACTTATTTTATTACATACATTTGTTTGCACAATTTTAAATAAGCATACTTCTCCCAAATGAAATTTCAATCCATAAAGTATGTATTCTTCATTTTTGCATTAAAGAGAACACTAACAGTCTGACACTCTTCATTGCTACAGTACATAATTTTTTCTAGATAGTGTGGCAAAAATCCAGTCAAAAGTCATTCTTCTAAACTGCTTAACTGTGTGCACAGACAAATGCAAATCAAGAACTACACTGAAAAAAAGAAGTGCTGAATACGTCACAGTATAGAAAAAGGACCTAAACACAGTCTCTAAGCTTTCAAACACATCCTATAAAGTACACAGCCTCTCAGCTTAAACTTTTTAAGTTTTCGTGCACCATGGAGATTCACATGGTGTATAACTCATGTGTTTCACAGTGTTAATTCACCAGCACTACCCAGTAAAGCCCATGTGCAGTGCAGGGCGTCCTGAGAATACTCAGCTCCACCACAGCCAACACTGCTCCACTTCAAGAGAACTGCTAAAGGTGCAGGAGGAGGTGCTACTCTCCTCCAGGTACAAAACCCATCCCGTGCAGTGTAACTATAGGTTAATTAATTTCACTCGTGGGGAAGAAAAGGCGCATCAGCTACAAGCATTGACAAATCTCCCCTGGATTCTGAGCTCAAAGCACGTTCCTGCTGAGCCTGTGTTGGGGGGCTGCTCTGCTGGCTCGGACCTCTTCTCCTCAAGCAAAGAGAAAAGTGTGAGTGTTTCACAACCTCGCCGAAGCGATGTCGCTTCGCCAGTGACCCTGCTCACACACGCGGGTGGCTTGGCTGACATAGCAGACCCCGCGCAGGGACCTCCCCTTTCCCCGGGGTACTGAGTCACTGCCACGGTGCTGTGGCGGAAAAACAAAACACAACAAAAAATCCCAACCAAACAAGAACAAACCAAACCAAAACAACAAGAAAAAAAGGAAATAAACTGCAAGCCCTTTGCCCGCGAAGGCCTGCCCGTGTCCGCTCTGTCGCTGCGCAGCCCGCCAGCTCCCCCGCACGCAGAAACGGCCCCGGCCCATCACGGACGAGCACTCGCGGGGCCACCACGGCCCGCCCGCAGTACCCTCTCGACCAACCGGCTGAGGCCCCCACCCTCGGCCGCAGGCCCGTCCCAGGGGGAAGGAGCAAGGCCGCTGCTCCGCAGCACAAACGACGGTCCCCGGGGTCACCGGCAACTCTGCGNCAATCCCACCGCCCGCAGCCTCCGCGCCGGCCAGTCACGAGCCAGGGCGGAGGGCAGCGGCCAATCCCGACCCGGGGGCGGGGCCCAGGGGAGGGGCCCGAGGCGGGGCGCGGCGGGGACCCCCGGGCCGGGGCGGCCGTGGGGGAGATGCTGCACCTGGAGTTCCCCCGGGACGGTGCTTCAGCCTCTTTTAACCTGTGCTTTGTAGGGTTTGTCGTGGTTTAACCCTGCCAGCAGCCCAGCCGCAGGCAGCCGCTCCCTCACTCCCCCACCAGCAGGGCTGGGGAGAGAACTGAAAGGATGAAAACTACAGGACTCATAGGTTGAGATATAGACAGTTTATAATAGAGAAATCAAAAGCCACGCACATAAGCAGAGCAACACAAGGAATGGATTCAGTGCTTTCCATGGTTGGGCAGGTGTTCAGCCATCTCCAGCAAAGCAAGGCTCCATTAGACTAATGGTGGCTTGGGAGTTCAAACCCTATCAGTCCAAACATCCCCTCCTTCCTCCTTCTATACATTGACTCTATCCCCCACTCTATACACTGACTGTGGTGCCATATGGTTTGGAATATCCCTTTGGTCAGTTTGGGGTCACCTGTTCCAGCTGTGTCCCCTACTAACTTCCCATGCACCCCTCAGCCTCCTCACCAGCATGGCCATGTGAAAAGCAGAAAAGGCCTTGGCTCTGTTCAGTCCCTGCTCAGCAATAACAAAAAGACGTCTGTGTTATCAACTCTGTGTTCAGCACAAAACCAAAACACAGCTTTATACTAGACACTGTTAGGAAAACTACCTCAACCCCAGTCAAAACTAGCACAGACTTGATTAGTGATTTTTATTAATATTAGTTGTTCTTCAGGGAAATCTCTCAATGTCAACGTTGTGTAGAATATTTCAACTAGGATAAGCTTACATTGTTTGACACTCTTATCAGCACAAGTACTCCTACACTCTGTCCCGATAACAAACAGAGTCAGTTCTTGGAAAATAGAAAAAGAAAAAAAGTATTAGATGATGGCACCCTAACCTGCTTCCATCTACAGCAAAAGTTTTTTTGGCTGTTCAGTATTACCATGTTGGGTACACTCTAAATGGTTAGGAACAAATAATTTATGAACGCCAGTATCTATCTATTGAAATACGACAGCCATGAAAGAGAACAAACTTCATTCCCAAAGAAGAAAACAAGTGAACACTGGGCCTAATGAAATGTGTTTTCTATTAAAGTAGCCCATATTTGTGCTGCAAATATTCTTCAGCAAAAAGAATCCAAAAATCAGACTACTCTCTTCCTCACATTATCAGTTCAGTTCTCATTTTTAGTCATTTTGGTCTTCTGTGTTTTCTGTCATTATTTTTCATGTCCCTCCAATTTAAGCAAGAGAAGTGACTGGATGAACTGCAGCTAATTTCTAGTGTTCTAATATCTTGGCCAATATGTGCAATGCCAGCTGCCAGCCAGGAAGCCTCATAAATGCCTAACCGTGGAGTTCATGCGCCACAGAAATCCTGACTTAGTTTTCTTTCTCCTGTACATAGCTGCTAATTTTTTGCAGAACTTACTAAAATCTAAGTGTGTTAAAGATGGTTACCTGACTAATAGGGACGAAGAAGAAGCAGAGGCATTCGATGATTTTTTTTTTTTTTTCGTTAAGTCTTTAGTCAACTGACAGCCCTTGTGTGGCCTGGTTCCCTGAGTCAGTACCACCAGTGTGGGAACAGTCACGTTCCATTCCTGGACACTAAAAGTGTAAGAGACCGTCTGTATCAGGTGAACGTTCACAAGTCCATGGAGTCTGATGTGATTCATCACAGGGTACTGATGGAACTGGTGGATGTTATGGCATGACCCCTCTTGATCATCTAAAAGGTCTTGGGAGACCAGGGAGATCCCCACTGACTGGAAGTTGGCTGTGTTTTTCCAATTTACCCAAAAGGGTGTGAGGAAGGACCCAGGAGTGACAGACCTTTGAGTCTAACCTCAGGACCTGGGAAGATCATGGAGAATATCATACTGGGTGCCACTGAAAGACATTCAAAGAAAAATGCAATCTTCAGGCACAGTCAACATGGATTCAAAAAGGGAAAGTCCCGTTTAACTAATTTTTATTCTTCTATGATAAGGTCACTTGCCCAGAGGATGAAGGGAAGGCTTCATCCTGAGTGTGTGTTGTTTTTTTGGGATTTTAATATGGCTTTTTATACTGTCCCTCACAACATCCTTCTGGAAAAGTTGTCCAACTGTGCAATGAGCAGGTACAAGCTGTACTGGGTGAAGCATGGGGATCAAAGGGTTGTTGTGAATGTGGCTGGCTGGCTGCTGATGCTGTTCCTCAGAGCTCAGTTCTAGAACTAGTTCTGTTCCATCTATTTATCAATTATCTGGATGCAGGAATTGACGGATCTGCTGATGATGCTAAACTGAGACCCTGGTATCGAGTAACACCAGGCACAAGCCTGAACTGAGAGAGGATTGGCTGGAGAGCAGCTGTGCAGAAAGAGATCTGGGGGTGCTGGTGGACAGTCAGCAGGAGGGGAAACCTCGTCCTGGGGTGCATCAGACACAGCAGAGCCTGACAGCCAACAGAGGGGATTGTCCTGCTGTAATCACTGTTGGTGAGGCCTATTCTATTCTATTCTATTCTATTCTATTCTATTCTATTCTATTCTATTCTATTCTATTCTATTCTATTCTATTCTATTCTATTCTATGGTTCCTTTTTTCTAAAATTACTTTTGCTAGAAACAGCTGGTGGTTCAAAACCTTTAGGGAGGGGCACTTAGAGGCATGTGTGCAGAAAGACTCATGGAAAGACAAGCCAAACTCAGATACTTTGAGGCAATGTGAGTTACTTAAAAAGATCAAGATAGACTAGTGTTTGTAGACTACCATTACTAGAGCCTAAATCCCTCAGCAGCAGAGGATACAGCTTTTCAATTTAGGCTTATATTAAAAATCATCCTCTTAAGGAATCTACCCCCCACACCCACAGACTGGCATAAAAAGAAACAGGAGAAATTAGGCACTCAAGGTTAAAATTACCCTCTATGAATACTCATCATGGTGCTCATCACTCCATGGCAATACAAGAAGTTTTGGCTGAAAATGTCAGTCTAAATAGAGGAATACTACTACTCTACAAACATCTTGTTTTCGTACCTTTATCTGAGAAGCAGGTGGAAATTCTTCCTGAAGACTTGCTTTGCTAATTGATGGCTATACTCCAGTAAAAACAAAATACAGAAGTCCATGAAGTTTTTTTAATTAATTTTTAATGGTTGCATAAGACCCCTCTGATGCAACTGATGCATCCATGCTATCATTCATGTTGTATTCAAAGGACTAAATAAACACATAAATAGAAAGATCTGTGCGTGCAAGCATTCAGTATTTCATAACTTTTAAAATCTTCCAGTATTCAGACCATGCATTTTTTTCCTCAGGAAGCCAAACTGTAGCTTATCATACCGATGCTGCACCCAGAAAAAGCATACAGAATACTGTGTCAAGATCACTGTATCAAGAAGTGCCACCTCTTTTTCCAACCCTAGATTATTATGCTTTATAATGAGAGAAAAAATTTTAGATGGTCAAGTTTATCCTCCCTCACAGACAATTTCAAAGAAAACTATGAGAGAGTACTGAAGGGCAAACATGAAAATATGATGATTCCTGTTAAAAAATTCTACTGTAAACCATAAACTATCATGCCTGTGTGCTTTCTTGATGTGTCGCATTTTCTCTGCGGAAATTTTGTCCAGTAGTTTTCAAGAATTTTCTTTTTTTTTTTTTTTTTTAGGTGCTTGGTATTCCTACAATGTGCGTGAATAGCAGCTTCAATTGGAGTTCCTGTTGTATGTTAGGAATGTTGTACATTTGGTTATTTCAGGATATTTCTGAGCAAACGAGATATTATGTGTACTTCATAGCAGAGCAAGTATTTCTTAGAAGCATGAGAATTATTGTATGTACACACTACAAGTGATTTATTCAAGTGCAGTTACTCAGAGGCATCCCCCAAACTCTGAAATTACAGCACAAGAAGCTGTAAAAACACCAGTAACAAACACAGAACTGCAAATGAAATCTCGTCTCCAGAAAATTCAGATGGCTTTAATTTAGGCAAGCATGTTGTGTTCCAGTTTAAAACATAAATAATGTTAATATAATCCCATGTGACTCAAGAACAAGGAAACATTCAGTTTAATAAAATGAAGGTAGAAGATTTTAAACTGGTTAAAATAATTTTGCTGACACATTGTAAAATTAGCTAAGGTGTATATCTGCAAGGAAACATTACTTAAAAATTGTGTTATTTAAAACTATCATTAGGAACAAGTGTCTAGCAGAATATAAGATATACTTTGCAAATTATATAGATAATGTCAACATCCAGGTTTACAATAGTATAAATAACAAATGCATGCCAACAGTTATGGACAGAGTTATTATAAATCTATGTCCAGAATTTTAGATTTCAAAGTATTTTTAATTTATTAAGAAGACAATTTCTGCATGACTGGATTATTTCCTACCCTTGTACTTCAGAGTACTTCACCAAAGTCGTTTTATTCCTGCCACTCTAGCAAAGATTTAACAAGATTTAAATTTTTTCTTCATTCAGTATAGCAATTTCTGTGTAAGAAAAGATTACTTTCTGTATTAAAATCAGTTAAATAGTCCTTCAAATAAACAAAGATTCTAAACTAGCTTAATAAAAATTATTTCTCTTTTTTACAGCTAAAATCACTTCCTTTGCATGGCACTAGGACTCAGCCTACTGAGCTGCTAAACAAACTATCTACTGTTTCAGACCCTTTTACACCTCCAAAAAAAAAAAAGCAAAACAAAAATGTAACAAATGAAATATGATTTTATTCTAGGTCACATTACCTAAATAATCCACTTGGATGCGAAAACACAACTGTAAGATATAAAATATTGCTCTGATGGTCCTCATTTGTGCTGGATATTTAAACCAGGTATGAAAGAATAACAATATTTAAATGATTCTTTTATTGGTAAGATGTGGTTGTTATTCATAGCAATTACTAACTGGTTAATAAATGTATGTTTTATATTGCATTTACATAGAATAGAATAGAATAGAATAGAATAGAATAGAATAGAATAGAATAGAATAGATGTAGAATTTTCATTTGTAAGGGACATAAAATGATCATCCAGTCCAATTGCCTGACCACTTCAGGTGTGACCAACCGGTGAAGTGTGTTATGAAGGGCATTGCACAAATGCCTGTTAAACACTGATAGGCTTGGGGCATTGACTACCTCTCCACGAAGCCTGTTCCTCTGTTATGCTAGATGGGAATTTACATCACCTCTATACTATGGATTAGACACTAAGCCATGTTCCTATCATCCAGACCTCCTAAAATACCTGTTGATGTGGTTTAGCAAAACCTGAGCCCTGCAGGATAACTCAGACTAGTAAATGAAATACTAACAAAAAATTCCCAAGGCAACCATAATAAATTAAAGTTTCATTAAAGAAACAGAATAGTCTACATATATTTGTATCTCATAATAATATATCAGGATATACACAGGCTATTAAGTATGAAAAAATTACTGCATGCAATCTATCTCTAAAAGTACTTTCTAAATAAAAGCTCTTTATAATTTGAATTCCTACCAAGGTGTCTGATTAATTCAACTCATTTGGCAGTGATATGTTGAATCAAAGAATGGACCCTAGCAAAAAGGTCTGTATTAAAAACCCAACAAAATATCCCCCCACAAAACCTCCTGGAATTCCACAAAAAGCTGCTACACAAACGGGTACTCTACTAGTTATAGATCTGAGGCTCTCTTAATCAGTATACAAACATATCTCCTGTTTATCCATCAAGACAGCACACATTAGGATTAAAATTCAAAGGGCTTTAATCAGGAAAATGTTCTTCATCAGGAAAGCACTCAAAGAGATGCAGAAAGCCTATGCACAGACAAGTCAAAGGCTCCCTTATGGTTGCGGAAATCTCTCCCTATACCTCCTTCCTAAATTACAGTATTTTTAAACAGAAGCGACCAACTTTTTCTGTCCTGCACAAAAGAGTGTTAAAAGACAACTGATTGCTTTTGTGCCTCTTCTTCATCTAGTGTAGCAGTTACAGCTGTTGCTTCAAACTTGCTACATCCTAGGCATGCAACACACTTTAAAACTAGTCATGAAAGATCCAACAAAAATGGGTGAAATAAGAGCTTGTAGCTGGGCAAGACTGCTCCCCTTTTCCAAATGTCTCGGGTGTGTCAGTGTCATACTGTAACACAGTAAAATAGTGACACTGCATCCTGTAAGCACACTGAGAGAAATTAATACTGCCACAGTGATTTATTTGGTTTGCCAGCCAAAAAAAAAATGAAGAGATTCTAGGACTAGTTTATAAATATATAGCAAAATGTTTCAGCCACTAGTTTCAAAAGTCTGTATTTTGGCCATTTATAGTAAGTGGAATAGGCTTAATTGGAAGCCCTAACAACTGTTCCAAAGTGGTTAACTTTTGCTTTTCAGAATAGAATTATAATTTTTTTCAATACAAAGCCCAGAGTAGCTAAAGTAATTCTGTCATTATTCTCTAGAGCTGACTGAAGTACAGCATGTGTGTCTATGTATGTGTGTTATGTCTCCAAATTTTGGCACAAAGTCAAATTTGTCAGGTCTGTGAGTGTGAACATCTTCCGATATTTAGTTGACAGAGTGAAGAAGTTGAAGTGATGGGTGAAGAGCTGTTAGAGTCCAAGGTGGGCTCTCCCACCAGTACGGTGAGGAAAGCTGGAGGGAAGGACTTGCCCCCATAGTTCCCCCAGGGACCGTTTCCAGCTATAGCTTTACCGCTGGTGCCACAGCTGGGCTGGGCACAGTCCCAGACCTTCACCTGTCTGGCCCAGAGCTGGACCCTTGGGATGAACTTCCCAGCACAGCCGCACCCTTCTTTAGCTCCATGGGCCTTGCCAGGGTATCTCTGGGCTGTGTCTGATTGGGATCAGCTCTTGACCTTAGTCCTGAACCCTGTGATTTTGTCAGTAAGGCCACTGCTCCCAGCTGACTTGCTGTCACACTTGGCTCCTGGCTTGCCTTCCTTCCCAAAGCAGTCAAGCCTTGCTGTGCCCAATGCAATTCTGATAAACTGTTTTGTCAAAAAGAAACAGTTTTGGAGTTTAAGGCTAGCAATTGTTTCTTGAGAGAGGGATCTCAAAGCCTGAGGGACATGCTACAAGTTTAATCCATTAGGACCCAGGTAAGTTGAGAGGTCTGCCATGCTGTCATTATTAGTATCATGGTAATGATTAAATTTAAAAATAAATCCTGTCCCAGTCAAGGACAAAGAGACAAAATTTTGGAAAGCTCTTCAAAAGCTCAATGAAAGTGCCTTCTGAATTTGCTTGTGTAAGGATTTCTGCTGCTCAGAGAAGATAAAGATTACTATTCCAAGCTTAGGGAAGATAAAGATTACCTTTCTCAAGCAGTCATAATGAAAAACATTTCTGTGTCACAGGATCTCCAGTCTCAGCCTGGCCTATTAGGAAAAACCATCATGGAGGGGGAGTTTGTCTTAACTTATTGATCTGACAGATGTATTTATAAGTACTGAACTAAATTCTGCTTTTAGGTGCAGAGGTACAGGTTCAAGAATAGACAACATCAGTGCATTTTTAGTTCTGACTGCATTTCTGGCAAAGGCAGTATGATCCTGGGAGTTGTATTTGTGTAATTGGCAGTAAAGTTTGAACTACTGTACTTTTTCCTTTCAGCCTTTTTACTGACACACTTGAATACACAAATGCTCAAGCTACTCCCTTCTCCTTCTTGAAATAATGGAATATCTGACTTGAGAGAAGGGAGACTAATGTGTCAAGGCACTCTTTCATTTACTAGGTGCTATGGGTGAAGGAGACTTGATCCTAAAATGGAAAATAACTATATGAGTTGTATAGCTGCTGCAAGCATGTCCTTCAAACCCTTGTATGTTATGGTTACACAGGAAGTACTACAAAAACTGCCTGCCTTTGGTTTTTTTTTTTTTTCCCTGTGAAGATGTATGTGTTTATGTCCACAGAAAACTGGTTTTTAAATTTTTTTTTGTATGAGTGAACTGGCATTTTTTTCCATCTTCAGCTACTGAAGTTGAAGAATCCCCATCCAGCACAGTGACACCACTTTGTAGGGTTGTGAGTCTATTCTTCACTTCTTCAGCATACTTTTCCTCACTGAATATGGGTGATGTTAAGAACCTTTTAAGCATGTCTGCAGTCATATGTAGAAAAAGAGGTTTTGGCTTAACAAAGGGCTATAAAGCTACTATAGATGATAAAAGCACTTATGGTGATCTTACCTGTAGGTATTGTGGTTAAGGGTTTCAAAAAGTCTGTATTTTTGACAGGCTCAAGAGAGGTATGTCAGTCCTTCTCCCCAAAAGGTAGCTTACTTTTAGTGGAGTCTGTTCTCTCATACCTTTTAGTGTGCAGTTTTTCCTCAAACTCAAGACTGTCTGAATCTTTACAAGTTGTTCTCTGCAAGTAGTGCTATAGTGAGTCTTCATGTGAACGGCTAAGAAGGAATTTAGGGGTCTTGCTATAATTACACATCCTGTAATTATGGAGCCTCAGCTCATACGACCCTAGAGAAACTAGGACTTCTGCCTAACACTGATAACATTGCTGCACAGAAAACACCACAGAGTCCTCCCTCCCTAACACTATGCAGCAGAAATGTGTGGGATACTCTGGCTGAAGTCATAGACAAAGTCTGCTCTTGTTTTGGAAACAGAAATTTTTATCCCTTTAATTAAGATAAGCCTAAGAAGGGCAAATATTGTTGCAATGAAAACTAATTTATGAAAAGGGTAAAATCTGGCAGTCCTCAGATATAGCTTCATCAAAAAGCTAACTGATCAGAAAATTGACGCAGCCTACCTATTAGAAAGTTAAAATATTCAAATTCCATGGTTAAATATGTCATATCTGCAGTTTGATTTCCTAGTTAATCCGATTATTTGTCTGTCTGCCTCAGAGTTTTTTTCAAAGGCAGTGAGTGGAACAGGCTTCACTGTGAAAACCCACAGTCCATGTGGAATAACTCCTATGTTTGTTCAGCATCAGTTCTTTCATCCACAGGAGACCTGACCCATCAATTCTTCTCTTCATAGCACAACTGATTTAAGCACGGTACAAACAACATAATTAACAGAGGAACTGAAAATTCAGAATGGAAACCTTCCAGATTAAATAAGATGGCATAAAGCATTTGCTAGAGTTTGATTTTCCAGCAACCAGAACCTAGGAGTTATTATAGGAATTATCTTGCTACTTATCTTCATTCTGTTTCAGTAACAGCACCTGCAAGATCTTATTGATGTAACTAGCAAACCAGATGGCAACTTTGCTAAATTTTGGGGGAAAAAAAATTCATTGATTTTTTATACAGTCATTGTGTAGGACAACTGGAGAATATTAAATTGGATGTACATATTGACCTGTTTTAAATCAAGCCACCTTGTTATGTTTGTTGATAATCTACTATGCTATTGACTGTTACATACTTCCCTATCCTTCAGAATCTGCTGGCTGGTGAATCTGGTGTTCATATCTTTTATGTGTAAAACATCAGGAGATCATTGGCAGAATCGAAAAGTTATGCATGGCTTCTGCAACCCTCACAGATCATGCTGGGAAAGCCAAGTCTGTTTTGTTTATACTGTTACATGCTTCAAGCTAATTTGTTTCTTGGCAAAGAAAGTGGCATATATAAACAGTCTGAATTTTCTTTATTTATTGAGCTCATAATCTTCCCTGGGCAGTCAGATTGCTTATTCAAACTCTGCCAGTTAATAACTATACAAAACATAGTTATCTGACTTAAAACAATTTCTGTAATGTGCAAAATTATGCCCAACTTTCTTCATCCTTTTTTACTGCTTCTGTACACTTTCAAATATACTGTGTTGATTTTCCCAGCAACACTATTTTAATGTATCATCCAGGAAATAAACAGTGAAAGAATGTTTTCACTGCAGCACTCATCTAATTTTAAAAGAAAAAAGTCTATCCACAACCATTCATTCTACTTCTATAAGTATATAAGTTCAGGTATTTTCCTCGTACTGTGTATGTAGGCATGGAAAAGCTACCAGTCAGGTCTGATTAAGAAGCTGTACCACAGGATATGTTTAAAGAGGCAGCATTCAGGCCTGCATGATCCAGAGATGACATTAAGGAATGAGATCCAATATTACTGTCCACGTGTAAACAGAAAATAAATATAGTGGAACTAGTCTGGCTCCATGCCTTAAGAAACAGGCATTAGGAAGAAAGTCATCAACAAATCACACAGAAGGCTGGTTTGCAGAATTTCCCAAGTCTTATCTCTTATGTTAAAATAAATAATGGAAAATACAATGACATTATTATATGTAGATAATCTACAGATTTTAGAACCTTATTGTTCAAAGTGAACATAGGAAACAGTGAAGCCCGCTATTACAAGGGGAACTAGAACAAAATATAATGAAGTCTCTCACAACAGTTGCAGACATCAGCAATTAAATCTAGAGTGTCATTCATTTGAGCAGTATTTCGTGGAAGAAACCCTGGTGATCTATTCTGCTTGCAAAGACTCTTTGGAATTCCTTTCAGGAATAGCTTAAACAGCTAAAAAAAGTGAGTGTGTAAAGATTCTGAATGGTTTGCAAACCAGTGTATATATCCAGCTTTTAGAGGCTTTCTTACATAAAATTTTAAAGTAACACTTTATGCTGTTGAAACAGAAAAATGTTAAATGCTGAAATTCCAAAATGGAATGTCTCAGTTTTGCCTTAGGAAACAGTCATAGAGACATTTCTGTAGAGGCATTATTTCTGAAAAACTGATTATTTTAAGAAGAGACATAATTTTCAAGCATCTCTGCCCAGCATTTCCTTAGCCTGTATGAATATGCAAACATCATAGCAAATGTGAACACCTGTTATCTATTATTACCTGTTTTATGTTTTCTATTGTTTCAGACAAAAGGAAACATAAATATTTCTCCTAGGCCTGAAGAGCTTGCAGTGTAAAGGTACTGAGCCAAGAGCATTGCATTCTAACAGTACAAGAGAAGAATGTCATCTGGCAATTGGCCACATACGCTCAGCATAAAATTTTAGAAATGGAAGGGTTTTTTTCAAAAGATTCGGTATGCAGTGTGTTCCTACAACTTCACACTAATGGTCAGCTAGCCTCCTGTGCACTTCAGTCCAAATTGCAGCCAATTATTGTGCTGAAAGTCTACCCCTCACTTACCCAGAGCAGAGATGTATAGAGGATCAGGGGGTGAATTGCACTGCTGTCTAATGGGCCTGTTAGCAAGCTGTGACAAGGTTTCCAGCGGAGTCTGCATACACACTTTATCCCTGCCATTAACAAGAAGGAATGCTAATATTAAAGGATAAGTCTAAGGATCTGACATACAGACTATCACAATGCCCCAGAGCACCCAGCTATTAAACAGAACAAAACTGGGAGGTTTTGGTCGCAGATGAAGATGCTTAGTAGCAGATCTAGGTCTTAGTCCTTGAGCTGCAGAGGTGCAGGGATGTGGGCTGCCCCTGAGACCAGTTCTCAAAGGCAGTGGTTGTAGCCACTGTGAAATGGTTGACATCTTCAGCTCCAGGAGGAAACCACCACAATCTGGAGAACATGGATTGGATCCAGTTGTGGCTCAGAGGAGAAAAAGAGGGCCAGCTCTTGCTGAGCTCCCAGCCGCCAGCACCTGAGCGACAGGTGAATTTACAACCAGTTTTGGTGCCTCAACCTTGCGCTGCAGCTGCTGCCAAAGATGCTTTTTCCTGCCGAGTACTCCTGAAAGCCTGCCGCTCTCGGGCTCGGGCCACGCCTGCAGCAGGGGTGTGTCTCTCTCTGCCAGGTGAGGAAAGGAAAAGCTTCCCCCGGGGGCGCGGGCACCAGCCGCCCTCAGTATTCCATGAATTCCCTGGATGCAAGGCCCGGGCGCGCTCCCGGCTCCGCCCCGCCCCCGCAGTGCCACCTCACGGCCGCCAGGTGGCGCCGCGCAGCTGCCGTGAGGCCGCGGGGCCGCCCCGCCAAGCTGGGCCGGGCGGGGAGCACGGGCAGCCTCAGTTAGATGATTAACAGAACAAACCAGTGAAGGGATGACAGCCAACCAGAGAGATAAATGAATAGATAAACAAGGATCGAACTCTCTTGCGTAAACCTCACCCTTTCCTTCCTGCCTCAGTGAAGTTTTTCTTGCTCTCAGACAAGTCCCTGTTGTGTTTCTGGAAGTGCTGATTCGGACACAATGACAGGAAAAATGAGCTGTTTAATGGAGAAAGTTGTTTTCCGGGCCTTGGCGGGACATCGTGCCCAGGGACACTTCATATGCACAAATGGAGGAGCTGTGGAAGGTGTGGGGCAGCACCTGTGCAGCCCTTACATGAATTCTTTAGGTGATTGTGTTTGATAATGCTTATTTACCATTTCAGTTTTTTCAGGGGTAGGATTTGGGAAACATAATTAAATCCATATTTTTCAGAATATGGAAAGTATCCAAAGCATTATGGCACAAGAAGCTTAATATGCTGCAATTTCATGACACTGTGGTGATTTAACTGCCTTTTTTTTATGTCCAGAGAGGATACAAACACCATAGCTGACCCATGCTACGTCACAACATAAAGAGGATTACACATACTGATTACAGCTCTTAGCGTACCACAGAAATATCTAACACAAGCAGTTTACATCAGATCTGGAACTGCTGTTGAAGAACTAAGTGTTTGAGTAAGTCCGTGACTCTTATAGGGGTTGTATGTGCGAGAGATGAAACACAACGTGGAGAGGAAGCCCACCAAATGTTTGGCTGTATGGATGTGTGTATTGCTGAGCTAGCAAAAGCCGTAACAATAATGCATGATGTCACTTCTTATCTCTAGGGCCTTTGTGATAATCCACTGCTGCTGTTGTCCTGGGAGCTGGGCATACGGTTAAAATCCATAAAGGCAACATTCCGTAAGGTCAACAGACATTGGCTGACAGGCCAAAAAAGTTAATATGCTGAGAAGTCTGCAGATTAGGAAGCTGGAAAGAAGCATCTAGTGCATCCAAGATGGAATAAAAGCTCTGGTAGAAGGACTGGTGAGGAGTTTACTTTAAAAAGTATTTTTGTCTGTTTGGTGGTTTTTTGATGCAGAACAAAGTTTGTGTGAAATTCTTCAGCTGAGTGAGTGTTATTAAAGCAGTAGCACAGCTTCAATCCTCTAAAAAATGACAGAGGGTTAGAAATAATTTGTGTATTAGTAGGACTTTAGCACTCCCTTCTGACTTCTTAACTTCTGGATGTTCCAAAGCATTTGACATAGCAGGATCCAAGCACGTGGTGAAAACCTCTGTATACAGAAATGTGAAGGCTGCTGTGTAAACACACTAACATCAGTGTCAGCTGGGACAGAGTCCATTTCCTTCACAGTAGCTGCTACAATGATGTGGATTTTGGATTCAGTGTGAGAATAATGTTCCTAACAGACTAGGTTTTAGTTTTTGCTGAATAGTGCTTATCCTTAGTCAAGGACTTTTCAGTGTCTCATACTCTGCCAGTGAGCATCTGCAGAAGAAGCTGGTTGGGAGCATGGCCAGGATAGTTGACCCAAAATGGGCGAAGGGATATTTCATAACACAGAATGTCATTCTCAGTATATAAACTGGAGGGAATTGGCTGGGAGGAGGTGGCCGCTCTTTGAGGATGGACTGGACATCAGTCAGCAGGTGAGGAATGATTGTACTGTGTATTTCTTGTTTCTCTTGGGTTCTGTTACTCTTTCTCTCTCTCTGCTTGGCATTACAATTTTTTAAATATTGTTTTTATTATTTTTATATTTATTTCAATTATTAAATTGTTCTTATCTCAACCCATGAATTTTACCTGTTTTTTCCAGTTCTCCCCCCTACTAGGATGGGCTAGGGGGGGGGTGTGTGAGAGGCTGCATGGTATTTAATTGCTGTTTGTTATTGAAGCATGACAATAAGGTATTACATTAGAAAATTTTTAGCTCAGCCATTCTGTTTCAATGCTCAAGATATATTTATTAGCTAGAGAGAGGTTGTTAAACTCAGAGGATGTTAAGGAATATGGGAATATCATTAATGGTCGTTCACCCTGTTGCAATTAGCAGGCAGTGTGGGTAGCTGGCAAATTTTGTTTGATTTCTGCTGCTGATTTGTGTGCTGACTTTTTTTGGAAATAACACCAGATTATAAAGATGCTGCATTACAACAGTAAGGAGGATTCTGCGGACACTGCTGACAGCTTACTTGTATTTCAATTGATAGAATCAGAGAATACTTTGGGTTCAAAGTGAGCTCAGACATTATCTACTTCCAACACGCCTGCCAAGGGCAGGGATACCTTCCATGGGCAAAGACATCTTCCACTGGACCAAGTGACTCAAATGCCCGTCTAGCCTGGCACTGAACACTTCCCAGGATGGAGCATCCACAACTTCTCTGGGCAACCTGTTCCAGTGCCTCACCCTACTCACAGTACAGAATTTTTCCTAAGATCTATTCTAAAACTATCCTCTTTCCTTTTAAAACCATTCCCCCTTGTCCTGTCACCACATGCCAATTGTAAAAAGTCCCTTTCCAACTCCCTTGTAGCATTTTTAGATACTGGAAGGCTGCTAAAAGAGCAAAAATCCCCAGAGCCTTCTCTCCTCCAGACTGAACAGGCCCCAACTCTCTCAGTCTGTCTTCATAGCAGAGCTCCATCCCTGTCATCATCTTCATGGCCTTTCTATTACTGTTCTTCTCCAACATCTCCCTGTCCTTCCTGTGCTGGGCCCCCAGAGCTGGAGGCAGCTCTGCAGGTGGGGTCTCACCAGAGCGGGCCAGAGGGGCAGAATCCCCTCCCTCCCCTGCTGCCCACGGGGCTTTGGATGCAGCCCAGGACACACTTGGCTTTGTGGGCTGGGAGTGCCCATGGCCGGCTCATGTCCAGCCTCTCACCTCCAGCACCCCCAAGTCCTTCTGGGCAGGGCTGCTCTCAATCTGTTCTCTGCCCAGCCTGTGTTTATGTTGTACTTGGAATTGCCCCGACCCAGGTGCAAGACCTTGCACTTGGCACTGCTGAACTTCATGAGGTTCACACAGGCCCCTCTCAGGCCTGTCAAGGTCCCTCTGGGTGACATCTCCCTCCAGCGTGTCCACCACACCACACAGCTTGGTGTTGTCAGCAAATTTGCTGAGACTGCTCTGATCCCACTGTCCATATCACTGACAAAGATGTTTAACAGGGCCAGTTCCAACAATAATGCTGGAGAAATCTTCTCTCATCTCCACGTGGGGCCATCGAGCCATTGACCACAACCTTTTGAATGTGACTGTCCTGTCTGTCAAATCTGTCTCTCCCATTCAGAGAGAAGGATATTGTGTGGCACAGAAGTCAAGGACTCTCAGAGCAGCGGGGTCCTGGATCCCAGACTGTGCTTCTGTTCCCGCTGTCACCACATCTCTCTGTTTGAGTGCACGGATTGAAATCTTGTGGCCTGTTTGTCTTTACTTTCCCTTTAACTGCGTTTTGTCATCTTGTAACTCCTCTGTAATCTTACCTGCAGAACTCTGTAACCCCTCTCACTCCTTGGACTAAGAATAGAAATAGATCATCTTGAAGTAACTCCTCAGGCGAAAAATCCAGTTCAAAACAGGTTTTCTGCAGTTTACCTCTGAGATAGAGCCCTAAATTTTCTGTGCACCATCACTTCCTATTTTCTTTTTAAACTTTCTTCCTTCCTTTCTTCCTTTGCAAACTGTCCAAGCCATTCACGTTTCTTCTTCATGTTTCCTGCCACCTGTATTTTGCTAACTTCCCCTCTTCTTTCAAACTGCATTGTATGCCATATCTCCTTTTCCCATGTCTACTAATTTCTATTTCTCCATCGATTGTATATGATTGAATAATTTTTTCACTATACTATATTTCAGTATAATTTCTGCAATATATACCTTACACTGACTTCCATTACTGTATTCAGTGTGGAGTATTTTCTCCTTAAAGCTGATAAACAAAGAGAGAGGAAAGTGAGTTAATCGGAAGGAAACAGGACTTTCTTGTTCAGGAGCAGTTAACTAGAGTGGCTGCCAGATGGCTCTGAACTGTACTCTCTTTATTTCATAGTTATCAAAACCGTTCCATACCGTCCACATCTTCCAGAATTTGACTGCTCTTGTTACTGGGAGCAGCAGTCAGGTAACAGCTGTGGTCCTCAGCACTGATACCATTCCAAAGGTCATCCTTTACAGCCTGCAAATTAGAGAAAGGCACGAATGTGTTGGAGTTATGAAGAGTTAAGAAGGCTGCAGAGAGCTGTCCTAAGAGCTTAACAATTTGTTCGTAATTTCACCATGGGTGTTTTGTTTCCAGTTGTTCTCTTGACCAAATATTGCCAACTAGGACTGTGTCCAGTCAGAGTAACATAGCAAGTTCTTCCACAGGAGTTATTCAATTTCTGTTATTTTATGAGCATTTTAATGAGGAACAAAACAAAACAGAATGGCCTTCCTGGAAAATAGAAAACCATTTTACAATAATGTTGTTTAAAAAAAAATAGCACTGTAAGTTATGCTTTTTTTCTGTATTTTGGTGTTATTTTCTGCTACATGGTATCATGATCTTAGCTAGTGTGATGCCTTTGAATAAAACCCCACACCATCAGCAGTTCTTGCACATTTTTTGATACAAAATTGCTCTCGTAAATTCTTGGTTGCCAAAACATTAAAAAGTCTTTTCTTACATCTGTACTCCTTTCATCATGCAAATACCCTCCTAATGGTATAGTTACAGTTAATTCCTTCTGAATAATACTGTTGTACTCAGGGAATAGTGGCATGACACTCAAGCTAACAGGCTGTCCATATTTTAAGCCTCAAAAAAAGTGATGAGAAATGATACATTTTTTAAAGCTGTTGCTGCTAGCATAATTTCTGCACAGTGAATGTTATATCTTGTAATACTGTGAGTCTTTTTAAGGGCATATGACTTGTGAAATCACAGGAATTCATATGTGGTCTCTTAAGTAAGTTGTCCTTGCAATATAGGTAAACACTAAGGAGTGAGAAGTGATGAAAATAGAACTGTCTACAATTTGCTACTGGAAAGGAGTATCTTGGTTCTGGTGCTTGTGAATAGTGACATCCTTGTGACTCAGCACTGTGTTCAGTTTTTTCATGGCAGGGAGCTACTGCAAAAATTTGAGGAGCATATGTGAAAGAGATATGTTTATCAGAAAGAGGATGGCAATTTTTTTAAACCTACAGCAAATGAAGGCTTTTCCTTGTTTCCAATCTACTGTAAAGCTTAATTATATGGAAGATTCACAGGTCACATTTCAAATTAAAGAAGAATTTAGGAAAGATTTGGTTTAATTAAGCAAAGGAGCTAGGTGATATCATACTTTACACAGTTATTATCTTTCAAAGAAATTTTAGGGCAGTTTTAAATAATTCAGTTTCCTTTCTCAGGATGGCCTTGCTAAATAGTTTCAAAAGAATTATTTGCTTTTAGTTTTCATGAGGATTATGCAATCTCAAAATACAAGAACCTGGCCGAAAGAATCTATAAAACACATGGTGTACTCTCATTTTAGCTGTGTGACAGAAAGAGGTGTGAATAACTGGGCATGTACTATTTAGGCCTTCAGAAGATATGGGGAACTTATTATTATTGTTATTATTATTATTACTACTACTATTATTTTAGAATTTTGGCTGCTTTCACGCAGAGTTGCAGGAAGATCAGATAGCGCTCCAAGGTGGAAGATTGCTTTGTTAATTTTATTCATGTGTGTCTATCATGCCAGTCTGTCAGCTAAACAACAAACTCCAACCATCTCTAGGAATGAAACTTGGAGAGTTGTCTGTCTCTCAAATTAGATTTCTTTTATGCCATCTAGTCAGACTCAGCAGCTGATAGAATAGGTTGTGAAGTAGGTTTTCAAGTATTTATGATATGTAACCAAACTGAATCTGTCGAAAATGAAAAAAAAATTGAGTGTCAGTAAAGAAACTGAATTTATAACCTTGCTATATTGAAAAGTTGATGTGAATGTTGAAGCAAAGCTGAGGTGAGGTGTTACAAAGGTGCCATGGCAAGCTTTGTATGAGCTATCTTGGGTACCTGAAACCAGGTGACTAAACCCAAACTTCAGGACTTTCCCTTCAGGAATACTGTTTAAAGTAGACTATGGAACACTGAACTGTTCTCTTATTTAAAGGAGATTTCTACCAAATAATTTTTTTTCTCCTTAAGCCACTTGCTGCAGGAATACTTGTGCTTTCTTTTGAAGCAGGTGATACTACTGTGAGAGCACTGCAGTTTCAGTGAAAAAAGAACCATTTCAGATTTTAATGCATTTATATGCATATGACTTTGCATTTATAACATTTGTCTTTTTTAGAATGCAACATGGGATATGGATAAAAGAGTTTTTTATTCCAAAGAAAAGATAAGCAACAACTGTTCACAGAGGTCAAATGTCATGTAAGAACTCTGACAAAATAGTATTTCATGTAGTTCCTTTATGTCCTGCTTCTTCCTTTTCTCTGTAATTATAAATACAGTACTGCACTGTATCTTGGTTTAAAATAATCCTTCAGAAAAGAAAAACAGTTATTCCATCTGGTATATTGCAAGCACTTTAGAAAAAGTGATGCAAATTGTGAAGTATCTCAGAAAAATACCGCAATGTAAATTACACATGAAAACAAACACATGCAAATGCTAGCCTGTATCCCAAACAAGCTTATTCAGCACCCCAGCTGTCAGCATGACAATGGTTCAAACTCATGTTAAAAAAGGAACTTAATTTAAAAACATGGTGTGCTGTAGATGAACTGCCCTGTCCCTGGAATTTTCCTCTGCTCTCTTGTCTGGCTTCTCTTATTAGAAAAAAAAAGAAGAAAAAAAGAAAAAGAAAAGAAAAAATTAGGAAAAGAAAAAGTAAATAAATCTTCACTTGCTCACTCAAATGTGACTTACAGAAAAAGGCATTACCTTCCAAAGCATTAGGAGGGTCAGATCTGTCCCTTAGCATTGTCCCATCCAAAAACAGTGTAAAAGAGGACAAAAGTTAAACCTATTCAAAAGTATGTGTTTTACCACCTGGCCCATAAGCCTGCTAGGCACTGGTGCTGACTTCTGGAGCTCTGCGTTCATGCAAGATCTCCATATGTGAAGGACCCTTTCAGCTTTCTGCTCTACGTGGGCAGACAGCAGAATTTAGACATGAAGCAGCAAGTGAGAATCCCTTGCTACATTTTTGCTGAGTAGGTCAGATTTTCACTTGATGTTGCTGTTGTAGTTGTAGTCTGCATTACCAATAATAAAGGCAGAGAAAAGAATTGTGTCTTCTGACAGGGAATGAGGAAGACAACACAAACAGTACTGAATATGCACTGCTTAGTGCAGGACAGAGCAATACTCACATTCACGCGCAACTGACTGTAGCATTTCTTTTCACCTTTGGCTTTCCTCAATTGTTGTAAGGGATCTTTCCTGAAATTTCCATTACCCACTTATCCTCTACGCTTAGGCTGCCTGTCAGCTGCTGGTGCCTCTGTAGTACATTTAGGAGAGAAATTTGACATTTGAACTAGTAGCTATGGTTGCAGGCAGTTTGCTTTGTTCTTGGTCTAAAGGAGCCAGAAATTAAGATGGCTTTGCAGCATCTGGATAAGCATTGCTTTTTTGCCTATAGAGAACATCTATCTTTACTGTGACCACGTGTACTGTCTGCTGAGCACATTGCAAATTTGCATAGATTAAGTGAGTCGATAGATGACAGATTATACTTTCTGGTTTGGGAAAATTTTCTACTTTCCTCATCTGCTTGTGGATTACCGTCTTATGTATTGAACCTATGTTTCCTATCTTATGTACCCTTTACTTTTATACAAATTAGTATCTTGAAAAAAATTAGCTGATGGGTGTTTCCTTATAACAAATACTGAGTGTTTCTAACTTTTAAGATCTATTTCAATCCAATTATGCGACATGCATCGTTGAGAAGAACAAACTAGAGTAGCAGTAAAATGTCATATAGTACTCCCATGATGGGTTTAAATTTGGTACCAATGAGAAAGGAATTAGGTACATCTCTTGGATATTTCACTGAAAGAAGCATGGATAGTCTATTAACTGTGTGAAACACCATATAGCAAGCAAGTAATTTTGTTCCTCAAATCATTATAGGAAGAGAAAGATTTTATGGAGCTAAAAAAAAGAAAAATAAGGTATGTGTAGTCTGTGATTTATATTATACCTAGTACTCTAAAGAGAGTAAGTTGCTTTAAGTGACAGGGAACATAAAATGTGAGGCAAACATCTTCTAAGCATGCTTTTCATACCAAGGTGATATGAACCATGAGTTTCAGTAAGCATTTCTTCTCTTCTGAAAGTATCCCTTGAATCTATAGCCCTAGGCCTGTTGCTAAGAGGAAATTATTAGAAGAGGGATGCTTCTAAAAATATTCTTATTCCTCATCTCTGGTACTTGCTTATATATCTCCATCATTAATTTCTCTAAGTGCCCAGTCCTTATCTTAAAACTAGTGATACACACTACCTAAACAAGAATTATGGACATGTAATATCTCAGTAACTATGCTGTTATGGGAAATAGGGAACTTTGTATGTTGGTGAATTCAGACTTAGAAGTCTGTGCAACATTTACCTGACTCCCAGCAAACATTTCCAACAGAACTGAACTCCAGCCAATGAACCATCTGACTTGACAAACCTGATTCTGTATTTGAACTTCCGTGTCAGTCTCATCATTCCTGTTTTAGGTACCAAGTCTGGATTTCTGTAACCTTTTTTTCTGAAGTTCTTACTTCCTCTTCCTGTGAGCAATGTATATGATACACTTCAGGGCATTTTGACAGAGAATGTTAAGTATATCAAGCAATTTCAAATAAAATAGCATACTGTTTAATATTAATGTATTTACTCTGTACCAGGTTTACAGAACTCCCAGGTCTATTCTGAAGTTTACTTGTATGACCTTTTGATAAAAGAACTAAGTTCTTATTTCAACAAACTCCAGAATAGCAAGTGGGGAAAAAGAAGCTTTGTTTCACTAGGGTTTATCCATATTGGTCTACAGTTTAGACTCCAGAATTTTAAGTATTATTCATAGAGCCATCATTGCATTTCATGCTGGCAACAAGCTTAACCCAGAAAGATTTTGGAAAATGCCCTCATCATTTCCACATGTACCTGGTTGTCCTTAATGTGAATTGCAGCCATTATAATGTCTTAGACAACACAAAAACTGAAATAACATCATCTGGTCATATAAAACAATATGCATCAAGATGTGCCATGAATGTAATTAATTAGATTTTACAGGATAGCAAAACTCACCAAGGGGGATGTGTGTGTTTATGTGCACAATCTGCTGAAGCTGAAAAAACAACTGCTTGATGAGTTTCTTCCTTTGTACCAGCATACCCACTGAGCTGGTAATTATTCCTGCTTTTTATCTAATCGTGATAAGGCAGAAAACAATCTCTTTTCCCTGCTTTCTTCCTTCACATATTGCACACAAAAAAGCACCTGTATTCTGAATCCATTTTTAATTTTTCCCTGTCCTTCACAATTAATTTAAAATGTTTTAAATTATATATACAGTATTTAATGCTCTGCAAAAAATAACAGTGTCTATATGAGGTAGTTGTACTGATCTATTCTCAGAGACACAAACCTGAGATAAAATCCCTGGAAGGTAAAGAAAAATCGTGCGTACTCATTCAATCAAAGTGTGTCAAAATATTCAGCATTAAAGAAGAAATAGCTAATCCTGGCCTTTTCTCAAATGAGGAAAGTTGGCTATACAAATAACACTGAAAAGCAATACTGTCAACTCATTTTAGATTCAAAACGGTGAGACATTTGATAAAATACAATTTTATAATCACAAAGCTTGAATTTTAAGACAACCTAAATCCCATTGAGAGACTAAAATCCCATTTAGAGTTACTAAATTCCATTGAATTTCCCTTTTAAAATTGTATCTCTGGAATGGATCAGTATGAACATTATTTATTTATAAATTAGCTTGAGCATATAAACTTCGTGTAACTTTATAGGGGAATAGGTCTACCTGAACGAACATAATACATTACAAATTCATCAAAACACAGATCATTTCTTTGTTCTACATCTGTGCGGTGCTAGGTGCTACCAGGACACCCAAGCTTGTTACACAAACGTAGTAACAAGAGTTGCAGCACCATTAATTATATTTTTTCCTATATTTGAATCAGAATGCAACAGATTATCATTCCATCTAAGTGGGCAAGTGTATGCATAACAGAAAACAACACTGGTGTATGCTGGCAATTTAAAACCAACATTGTCTTAGATGACCATGGCTGTAGACTCTGTTAATTTTTGGTTTCTCCATGTACTAAAACTAGAATGGGATAAAAGACTTGGATTATTTTAATTCTGATAACAATCAGTACAAAGAAGTGAAATGAGAGAAAGAGAAACGTTCAGGAGAAAAAGGAGAGGGGGAGGGGGAGAAAAAGTGGAATGAGAAAAAGCAAAAGAAAGTTAGATTGACAGATGTTTAGTAAATGCAGAAAGCAAAGCCAACCCAACAGTATTTATGATAAAGATTTCTATCTGAAATTATTTTCAGACTATTTAAGTCAATAATGTGTTATCCTTCTTATTTGTCCCCTTTTTTAGGCAGCTTTCCAAATCTTGCAGATTTCTACTGTCAGGATTTTTAAACATCTCTCAGGTTTCTCCCAGAGGTTTCTATCTTGCTAGTGATCAGTCATTATTCCTCCCACAGAAAATTATTGTTTTTCTTTCACTTACATAGAAATCTAATAGTCATCAAATTTGATTTATCTTACTTAAATTTTTTGTGTGTGTAAGATATTGAAAAAGCATTTTCAAAATCTGCTAACACTGGCACAATAATATCATCTTCCCATCAAATCATGCTTGAATTCCTATTGCTAATATTAAAAATTTTCTTGGTACACCTAGATTAAAAGTAAATAAAATAATATCATAATTGCATTATACTGTGATATAATACTCATAAAATATACACCAAATTGGAACAAGAGAGTCAAAAGCCAAAATAAAATGACACATGTAGACATGCTGAGAAACAACAAAGCAACGAACATCCAGAAAGGAATCCAGGGAAACCACATGGCTTGAAGCAAAAGAAAAACAAACTGGGTAATGGAAGACATGCTGTGAAGAACAAGCAAATACAAACAGCATACAGTAATACAGAAATGACTGAAATAGGCTATGAAGTACAACAAAAGGATTAATCAGGCAGACAGAAAAATGGGCTCCTTAAGTACATAATAATGATGATGGAAGGGAAGAAGGAAATCTAAGTGCAGTGTGTCTAAAGCAAACATGTTGCACAAAGCCGATCATTCCACTGGTTTTTCTTTGACATGTATTTAGCACAAGAAAGGTTTTGTCTAGGGATCTAATCCAAGGCATGAGGCTAATAAAACAATGTCTTTGTACCCTGCTGGATACCCTCCTGTGAAAGGAATCCAAGGGGAATATTGAACTCTCATTCTGGAAACACCCACTTCGCAGGAGTGTAAAATTGTTATACAGACACCTTATAAACTTTTTTCTACTAACAATGCACTGTCATGGCACCTGTTTGAGAAGACAGAAGGGTGGGAAAGAGGACGTAGGATAGAAAAAGGAGGCAGATTGCAGAGCTGTTGGAAGAAGCAGAGTGCCACTACTCTGTTTTCATTTTCATTTTCAAACTGACTCCTAGCAAAATGGTGTTAAGCATATTTCTCACCAGCCCAGACACCAGAAAAATCATCAGGCTCCAGGTGAATGGAGACTGTACAAGGGTAAGGAGTTAACCAAATAGACCCTGAAAGTTTACAAGTTATTGGTATGAAAATTATGATTAATTACACAAACTGTAATTGCTGTAAGAGATAAAGAATATGTAGGGCAAGAATTCTAGTGAAAAAGTAAGAATTTCAATCACCGATAAAAGGGTTAATGAATCCACTGAAAATTTTACTCCTAAGTCCCATTTCTGTGGGTCAAATAGAAGACTTTCTCCAGAATTTTTAACGACATTATAACTAATTTTAGCTATTCCGTGAATAAATGCTTTAAAATAAATGACGTTAGAACTATAAGCAGTATAGATATGCTGAGCCTATGTTTATTAATATATTAATCTATAATGATGAAAATACCAGCACTTCGTGATTGATCTCTTCTTAAAGAGGTAACCTCCCATGAATAGCTAGCCAGAAATGAGGTGAGCACAGATAAAACAGATGTTAAAATCTAGAAGACAGTAAGGAAAGAAAGAGGAGTTTTTGCATTTTTTGCCGTTTTGCTTCTCTGAAGGTTACTCAGAAGGAAAATCCAAACAGGTGCGTCAGATCACATGTGTGTTTCAGAAGGCTACAAAGCTGTCTGAAGGGAAAAAAGAAAGGTCAAGGTGAAGGCATTTGCTGTAAAGATTAAAGCAGCTGTTCAGGCATGGTCTGAGAACAAAAGCCATGTCTGTGGATGGGGACCTGCATTCTGACAGCTGGAGAGTACAAAGTTCCCACCAGAGACCACCCGGGAATGGAAGACCTAAAGGTGGAGCCACCTTTACAACTCATCAGCTTTCCCCTAGAACCACAGGACTTTTCTTATCCCACAACTGCATCTTGCCATCACCTCCCACCCAGCCGTCTCCTAAGGATTTGAGATACAATCTGTGATCCAAACTAGTCCTGTCAATAACAGACAAAACCATTCAACCTTGTTTTCTTTCAAAAAGTGTACCCATACAAAGAACACAGTGGGAATGGTTTGTTCCAGTTGGGAACACAGTGGGAATGTTTGTTTCTGACCGATCTGCAGGTATCGTCTTGTAACTGCTCCATTATCACAAACAAGTACTAGATGTGTCACTGTTATGGTTGCATCCAACCTAACTTTCATAAGAATTAAGCCCCCAAAAAGTAGTAGTAGTCTGTGCTACCATTAACAATGCCAATGAAAACAGAAAATGCTGGACAGAATTTTAATGTTTAAATTTCCATCACTGCATTTCAATTCTAGTTGCTTGTTATTAATGCAGATATTTATTTATAAAATTTGTAACAAACTTTGAGTATCTAACATTTTTCTTCCTTGTTTTTTTGGTGGTTTTGGTTGGTTGGTTGGGGGAGGCTTTTTTGGGGGTTTTTTTGGTTGAAATTCAACATTTTCTGGTAATATCACACACTCCAAATGCCTTGTTACTTCAAGTAGGCGCTATGTATCTCTCGGCTGTTCAGTTTATAATGCAGGCTCATTACCATACTCATTATTGTGAATTATGGAAGTTTCCTGGCTGGTCTTCATTAACCATCTGGCACTTAAGCACTGATTTGTGTTTATATATAATGTTAATTTTACAAAAGCACCTGAACATCCACTGGGAACACACATTTAATCTGTTTCTCTGAATTTTTGCAAAACCTCAGTGATTGCTCCAAAGCAATATTTTGCTTTACCTTTATTATTTTATTTGCATACATGGATGACATAACATAATTGTGTGCATGTAGTAACAGAGATAATTTTCTTCTCCACTTTCTGCTGCTTTTTCAATAAAGTGGTTATTTTCTCTGCCTTAAACAGTGGATACTTTAATGAAGGCTTAACCAGGATCAGCTTTTCAGACCTTGTTTTTCACAAAGCAGTAGTTTTGGACTCAATACATTACAGCTTCACTTTATTGCTTTAGATAAGTTTCCAAATTTCTTTTATAATTTCCTTCTGAAACATTCAGAAAATATATTTTTAGAAGTACAAAATTTCGATAATTACATTCTAATGCCCACAAAGCACTAGAGTCTAGTCTTAAAGGAGCTGAAGGAAAAATAACAAAGGGAAGATGTAGCTCCTTTTCTCTTTTCAATTCTGTAACATTGCTTTTCATTCTAGGTCTTGATCATTCACAATTTTCAGTGGAAACAAAATCATTTGTAGTTACCACACTATCATTGTCAAATATATTAAATCATCAAGGTTTCCGAACATCCATTTTAAAACATTTCAAATATATTTTATAAATATTTCATTATGTTAACAGCCTGGAAATATTGGGAAATATATTAACCTCAAATTACAATGTCCGCATCTTCAGCAAAAGCTCCATCTTTCTAAGTTGTATATTTCTTCAAATTATTTGTGTGAGCCTAGAGACTACTATCTTTTTCATAAGCTTTTCCAGCTGAACTTGTTTTATCTAACTCATGGCCTTGTACTACTGGGCCATTAAGAAAAATCCCCCTAGCCCTGACAATGTATATAGCTACCCCAGGCCAACAAGGCCCCACACAATCAAACTCAGAGATTAATCACTCTTTCTTAACAATTTTCCAAGAAGACCACTGTAAGCAGCGTGACCGAGAAAAGTCACTGATCCATTAAACACCACTGGAGCACTGGTTGGTGAACCAAGACAGCAGAAGAGAAGATCTATACACCTAATGTGGGACAAGTATATATGTGGGGATTTAAGCATTTTGAGCTGCAGTTCGGATATTATACAGTGATCCTAACTTTCTTCCTGATTCTGGATGAAACCAAGGGGAACACTGGCTGCTGCCCTTTACAGACCAG
Organism: Rhagologus leucostigma; assembly: GCA_013397725.1. Lineage (NCBI taxonomy): Eukaryota > Metazoa > Chordata > Aves > Passeriformes > Rhagologus > Rhagologus leucostigma. The sequence continues at coordinate 318,995 of VZTD01002850.1, read as the reverse complement.
TTCAGGACGAATGCTCAGAGCCCATTTCAGAGTACTCATGTTATTTTGAAATGAGCTACATTGTTTTCTTCTGTTTTCATATTCTGTTCTGTTTTCCTCCTCAAAGAATACAAACACACATTTTATGCCTTTTTTTTTTAAAGAATTTGCTGTGTATAAATTGCTGTGGTTAGAAGAGTAGACGGGTGGGAAAGCTGCTGAAGTTGTGTCATTGTGCAGCAGTAAACAAGAGAGGACATGTGCCAGCTTGTGAAATATTTAGTTTGAGGGCTTAGGTAGCAGCATGGCCTGAGGTGTTTTCTCCTAACCTGGTTTTTATCATGCTTCATATATTGTCATGGGTGATTGAATAGGGTAACCTCTCCATGACACATACTCTTCTCTTACTGAGGCCGTACTTAGAAAAGAAGAGAAACTTACCAAGAGCTTTTAAAGAAGCACTTTTGGCCTCCTGGGGAACTGCTCCCAGGAGAAGGCGATGTCTCCAAAGGGCAGGATTGCATCTGCTTTGGTTACCTCAGCAAACTCTGCAGGCCAGCTCTGGGTGGGCTCCCAACTAGTGTGTTGTCTGACTGATCCATGCTGTCCACATGTTCCAAGATGCTTGTGCATAATGTTAGCTGGATTCTGTCCTCCTTCCCTGGGTCAAGCAGCTAACCCAGCTTTTACCTGGCTGTGCTACTTGCAGTAAAGCAGTTTCTTCCCTCCCAAAGCTTTCATCTCCCCCACATCTATATGAAGCATGTGTTTTTAGAGCAGAATGCTGTCCAAAACAAATGAAAAGAGTGTGGAGCCACCAGCATAACAGCCTGGTTGCAATGTGTCTAAGACCAGTAGTGCAATAGTAAATCATAGACTTGTATTTGTGAAAACTGGGTATTTTCACATTGTCCTGATTTAAAGCAGATAAACTCCGCTCCCCTGCTTTTCCTCTGAACTATGCTATCAAGTAGATATATGGACTATTCTGCTGGGAACATGCAATTTATCTAGAAAGTTCCTCATTATTTTGGCCTGGGCCTACATGTTAATTGAAATAGATACTGAAACAAAAGGCTGACATAGCAGGAATATCAGTACTATTAGAGAGGCTGACAGTAAGCTAATTGCAATATAATGGAATTTTATATTGCAGACATCCTGAAAAAGCTTACTTTTAAATTGAATTACCATTGAGATGCTGCATTAATGATCTCAGCAGGTATGTCCTTTTGCCTGGGATTGGGATCTTCTTGAATGTATCAATATACAAGGGGTAAATAGCAGGACCTGTAAGAATCTGTGAACAAGCCCTTGGTAAATCTGTCAAGGACTCTGTGCGCTTCAGTAAGGCATCATATTCACCAACCTCACCAAAACTGGCCAGGAGTTTGTTCCTCAAAAGTGTGAGAGAGAAAAAGCATTTGACAAAATGTATTTGAACCTGTTCACAGTTTGAGAATAAGGCTCTGTGTGTTTTACAGACAGTATACTGACAAGATCCAAGCCCTGGTCTTTTTCTGACACAAAGGAAATACACTTGAAACAATTTAATTTTGCAGATTCCTCCTTCCTCTGAGGCCTTTTCTGCAGCACTTTCTGTCTGTACAAAGTTCCCAGGAGGTCTCTGAGCACAGGGGTGCTGCTGCTGAAATAGCCCTGCACGGCTCTGCCCTTACACTATGCTCTACCTGCCTGCTTCTTACCTGCATTTGAGGTTCAGTTGGGTGGAAAGGTTGATCCTTCAGGGCTTGTTTTTTATGTCCTCCTGTGCTTTCCTCATACGTGCAGGAAGCAGCCTCTTTCCTTTTTTCAAATAACATAATTTTAATTAATGCTTTCATTACCTCCTTCCTCATTTTGAGTTCCCACTAGTTGAAGTCTACTGACAGTAGGAATAACCCAAAGAGCATGCTTTACAGACATTTACAGCATTATTCACTGTTTGTATGAAAATTATCTTACTTAAAATAAGTCTGTATATTACTAGTCCATTGCGGTAAATGGAATAGATTTCCATTCATAATAATACCTAATGACTTTTGAGCAATTATCATTATTTGTCAGCTCTCAGTCTTCCTTTAGATTCTCAAAAAGTCAACCTTTCAAATAAAAGATTTCTGCTCTTTGCTGTACTGATACATACAATTAAGCTTTGAAGATAATAAGTCTTCAGACTGTGATGGCATCAATTAGCTATGATATTCCTTTGGGTAAATTGCCAGAATGAAAGAAGTACAATGATAGAAAGCAGAAAATTATTTGCTTAAGTGAAATTGTGCTTCTCCAGATTATATTATCATCATCAGTGGTAGTTGTGGAGTAGTAGGAGTAAACATTGTAGGAGCAGGTATATTAAACAACAATAGAAAAATCAGCTTGTGTGTAATCAATGTGTACTGGCACACTTTCAAAACAGTTCACAAGCTAACCTTTACTGAGGATTTCCACAGCACTGTCTGTTACATGCTGTTTCTCTTAAACCAACACTCATTACTTCTTACAACTTCTGAAATACACAATGACTTTTCATATAATCAGAATTGAGCAATTATTGCTCTAACCACCTTTGAAACAGGAATTGCCATTTAAAGTAACTATACTGTTTTCCAAATTAAGCCCCTAATGTACGCGTATCTAGAATTTTCAATTACATTTTATAGCGCCTATTGCAAACCATTCTGTTCTACGAGAAAATCACGTTCATTTCTGGATTGTACTGTCACTTTTATTGATCTTTATTGCTTTAGTCACTGCTGCCACAGCTTCTCTACCTTGTTCAACAGAATATATCAATGCAGCCCTTTCCTTTGGAAGAAGACCTATTTTGTCAGAGGTTAAGGCTTTCTTTGTTCAAACAGTTGTTACTGCTGCTGTAAATCTTGCCTGTGTGGAGACTGACCAGTTGTTCACTTATTTGATCCAAAGCAATATGCATACATTTTCCAGGAAACATTGTTATTGCATGGGTAAACTTCAAATTAATTTCACTATTATTCTGTGCAGCTGCATGCTGTGATTAGGTGGCAGAAGTCAGTAATCACTGGCTCAGCACTGCTCTGTATTTTGGAAAATCTGGTTTTGGGAGTATTTATGAGAGCCATTAGAATAGACATTCGGGGAGAGATATTTTAGAGTAGGTGCCTTAGTCATTGCCTCTATTGTGGGTTTGTACAATGCCTTTCGTGTTGTGTTCAGCCTGCAAGTTCCTGGAGAATGGCTATTTATTTTGAAACCTTTTTTTTGTACAATGGTGAAGCAGCAATCTCTGAAGAACAGCAGTATTACCACTGCTGAGTGAGATTTGACTTTGCATAATTACCTATGTGTTCTTCTTTTTGGATACAACTTGTTCTGCTTAATCTTGCATTGCCTGACAATTTGAGGTGAAAGCACAGTTAAGACTAAGTGTGGTGCTGCATAGTCTCTGTGCTGGCTCTGCAAACTTCCCAGTGAGTCAGAAAAGCTGTCTGTCAGCGTCCTAAAATCTTGTTTTGGCATTATCATGGCACTACTAATTTTTTCTCACATTCCAAATGAACATCAAAATGCTCAAAGTCAGGGGGTCAGCTTCTCCCTCCATCTGTGAACATAACTGAAAATAAATAAGCTAAGAATTGCATTTGACTGCAGGATTTGGACTGTGTGAGGAACAGTTTGGAGCAGGTTGTCTGTAGGAAAGAGCTACAGATTCATTTGAGTTACAGGTAAATAGTGATAACAGCATACGCACATTATCAAACTTGCACTGCTTTTCTTTTCCTTAATCTATTCAATGAAATATATATACGTATATCTATGCCATAATCCATTTTTAATCTAGTATTGCTTTTGTGTTCCTGAGTAGAATATGATTGTAGTGGCCATTACCATCTTCATATGAGAAGATACATTCTTCTTCTTTTTTGGAAGTTTTGCAAATTAGATACATATATTTAATATGCTACATCATTATAATTTCCTCATTAAATACAGAGCCAGGTGAACTAAATTGCATCAGAAAACTTTCTGTAATTACGCAGTATATTCAGATATGTCATACCTTACAAAATAAATAACTCCCCCTGAAGCTCCATAGATTGGACTGGCCTTTGGGTTTCATTTTCATGATCCAAAACATTGGCATTAACTAGTGAAGCCAGTCCACGAATATATAGTTGGAAGTATCTGCTATTTTGATGAGGCAGATTTAAAGAAAAGAGAGCACGGAAAAGGGCATATTCATTTTCTGTCATGTTTTGATATCCCAGAGTACCTAAAGAGATTGTTTTTTGTACAAGGATAAAACCACTTACACTTAAGGAGGGCTGCCAAATGGATACTTATTAGTTGAGAGAGGACATCTGGTGATATACCATCTTAAATGGTTAATAATTATTTTTTCCATCACTGCTATCTCATAGTCATAATATTTAAACTAATTTTTAAATTTTCTTATAAACTTTTGAAGTTTAGTATTTACCTTCGAAAGGATATTACTTGAATTTTTGTTTCTATCTGGGATAAAAAAAAAAGGTGTGAGTGACAGTATCCTAAAGTTTAATACCCATTCCCATGCCCTCTCTTGCCCAGCAGATCTCTCTAAAAGCTAGGTTCTGTGATGTAGAGAATATGATGGCCAGCCACCAACATAATACTTAAACAGGTACTCAGCTGTCAATGAAGCAGGATTTAAATGTGTTTAAGTCGTTGTCCTGGGGTGACTGTATGATACTTTATTCCCTATCGTCTGCCCTATGCCAGACGTGAATCCTGTGCCTTCCTGTGTCTTTAAGCTGTTTCTCAGGAGAGGGGGGAGAGAAGCCAGGCGAATTTTTCAGAGTGGTTTGTGCTCAAGGACACACACTCCCCTGCGTTTTTCGCTGCTACAGAGCGGAGGAAAGCATCTTGTTGTTTTTCCTCAGGTCTCAGCTCTCTGCAGCAGGGAAGAGAGTGGCATTCTCTTGTTTTTTAGCTAGCTTCTTGTTCGTTCGCTAAAGCACAGAGCCCTGGGACTTTGGCTTCTTCTTCTTCTCTTATGGACTGTTGTGAACACTCTTATGGACTGTTCAGCAACACCAGACCATCACCGGGAGGCCCCACACCATGGCCCAGAAGGGCCCGCGCCAAACTTCAGCTCCAGAGAGGAGAGGGCCACACCCACGAAGGACTCTGAAATCTACTCAGGTTCTCTCCACAGCGAGAGGTTTTATTATTTAACATCATTCTTTTTTCCGTGCCTGCGTGCACTTTATTTTTTAAATAAATAGTTTTCTTTCACTTTCCTCTGAGGAATTTCTTCCCGAACCAGGTGGGGGAGGGGCAGCTATAACCTGCCTTCTTTGGAGGAGAAGTTCCTTCCAGAGCATTTCCCTTAATTTGTCTCAAACCAGGACAGTCCTTTGTGAAGAAGAGAGCATCACAGAAACAGAGCTCTCAAGCAGCATTGTTAAGGAGTTCATTCCAACACCTTTTACTTATTCAAGAGATTTTATTTATTGATTCTATTATCTATACCTGCAATAAAATAAGGTCATTTAAGCTTACATGAAATGGTTGTTCAGGTAAGGATATAAACTCTGGGGAGAATGAAAATGAAGACACTTGTCTTCACCCACTGAAGAGAACAAGTGCTAACTGGAAACCTTCACTGCTTTGGCTGAAAATGGTGTAAATCAAATTTTAAAAAAGAGAAACTGGCACTGAATTAATTTTCTATGTGGACAGCTGAATCCATAATGGACAGTGGCAAAGAATCCAAAATATGTGAACCCATGGTAATGATTATGGTGATAATATACATGACTGTGGTGAGTGCAGATAAGCAAGCTGATCTACATTTACTCTGAGAAACTCAACAAAGTGAAGTCCTCAGTCCTCTTACTCACGTCGTTGCTGAATGTGACGTGTATGAGAGTTCAGTGATGGTCCTGAGAGGAAAACAGCAGGGTTGTTTGTTGAAGAATGTCCATCTGAACTGAAACTGTAGGGAAAAGAAAGAGTTAGGTGTGGGAAAAGCTCTGGTTACCTGTTAGTCAAGGAAAACATCTCACTGGATGTGACTGTGGAGGAAAATCTGCTTCATAAAGGAAAGTTAAACAGTAATTTATTGCCCATAAGTTGGAAAGAAAATAGTATAGGAGAACACTTTTGTCCTGGGCCATTGGACTACAGCAGTATTCTGAACCCAGTGAGTCAATATAGCCTAGAAAAGGAAATATTCTAATTATAGTAGGCTGAAAATTACTAACCATGTAAAACCTCTGGTTTCACAATGCATTAGAATTTATCCCAAAAGCTATCACCAGCTAATTACTCACCCTTGTCAGGGCCTTGCTACCACAGTCATCTCTCTTCTCTGTCTTCAAGTACTAATACCCATCACAACTTTTCCCCGTTAATCATGGTTTGCTCTTTTGTGTAAGCAAGCTCCTTTCTTACCTCCACCCCCACCCCCTGTCCCCCCACCCCTTTTTTCTTTCCCCTTCAGGCTTTATAACTGCTTGAAACATTTCATTTAGAGCGGTACCAATTCTTCCCAGGCTGAAGAACCACCTGTTTGTCTTTTAGATATGAAAAATGGATTGCATGTCTGATAGCCTGTTTTTATCCAGCAGTATCAGTTAGTATAATATGGGACATAACCTCTCCCAGCAAAACTTTTCACATTCTGCTCCACAGGGACCTTAAAATTCATTCAAGTACACTTACTGAATTATGAGTGCTGTGCCTGTAAGACACAGATGGACACCTGTACTCTTTGTGGAGTTATTGCTGTGTCTAATGCCACTCGATCAGTGGGCAGACACTATCTAAACTGACAGGTGAAAAAGCTTTAAAAAATTATAGGACATTTATATTGTCATGGGCAGCAACAGCTTTCAACTTACCACATTTGGAGCTATGTTCCTAAAAACTGGGCAGCATGAGAGTCATAAAGCAATTTGTCCAGAGATAAACCACTGCAAACAGATTTTCATATTTACCAGTCATCTATCCATTATAAAACACGGAGGTCTCATATGTGGTTAATCAATAAAATATTATTTGTAGACAGCTTATGTTTTTAAGGGTCTTGTATAATGCAAAGTTAGGAACCTAATTATTTTTGAAAACATAATGTTACAAAGCCTGCCCTTCACGTAAAGTTATTTTAAAACAAAAGCAATCAAAACCAACCACAGCAATAAACATCTTGGTATAGTTCTACAGTTAGACAAGAACTAAAGTTTCAAAAAGGAAAAATCAATTTATATGTGGCCTCCCAGTGTAGCTAGATACATTCTATAACTCTTCAGCTGTTCTGTTCAATAGCCAGCAAGGTAGGTATGCAAACTAAAAGAGCAGCCCATAAATGAGTGCTCCAGTTACAAACTACAGATTGCATGACCACAGTTTTTTTCTTTCTACCTCTCAGTGGAAAATCCAATTCTGTTGATCTATTCCTGGAAGCACTTACTCCACAATGTTTTAACTCTGTAGTAATTATAAGGAAAGTAGAGGTCTTGTGTCATTCCCTTCACTGCTCTTATTTCTCATTTAAGGGTAGCGGTTTTCTGCTAAAAGCTAATTTTCTTTTTTATTTTCTTCTGTTAATCATAATTGGCATAAAAGTACGCTTAATGGCACACTGAAAGCCTAGCTAAGAGATGCTGTTCTCTAATGTGTTTTATGTCAGTCTGTCTGACTACTTTTCCATGAATGTGCACAGAACTCAAATATTTGCACATGCAAATCTAGTAAATCTAGTAGCTTCTTGAGCAAACAGGAGTACACTATCGAAACTTCCCAGGAGCATTTTTTAGAAGTCCTGCTGTAAGAACCTGATTCAAGGTCTGACTTTATCTGACAAAAGAGTTCAAGTCCATGAAAATAAAAAAATCCCACTTTTTTAAATGCTTATTCATAGGCTATAATGGTAGGTGTTTACCATTCTACTCTTTTTTGTGCATTTAAAATGCATACTTAATTTACTGTGAAATGATACATTACTGTCTCACTGCTGACCAGTCTCATTCCAGGAACGCTGCCTGTAGCACTGCTGTTTTCTCACCCTGTCCTCTGATCTCTCTATCCCTCTTCTCCATCTGCCCTGAACTTTCCTGTCCTACTCTCCCATTCTCTTTCCCCAGGGTGCACCTCACCCGTGGAAAGCTTTTGATTCTCCTGATACTTACAGAAGGGAAGAGAGGAAATAGTGAAGACGTTCAGGACTACAGCTACCATATTCATGACAATCTTTACACCTTTTCCTTCACCTTCCTCTTCCCCTATGTGTTCTCCATCCCCTCTTCCGTTGTGTCATGAGGTGGAAACTACACTAACCAGTTCTCTTTTCTTCTGGGTATATGTGTTCTCTTTCAGTGGAGAACCTCAATGTTTTTAAAATCTTTGGGCATAAAGAGGAAAAGAAGACTAATATTTTATGAGTGGTCGATCAATATCCATCATTGTTCAGGCTTGCAGCCAAATCCAGTGTTAGTCCTATTACACAAATAGTGGAGCTTCTGAAGAACCTTGTGGATAAGTGCTGTATTCTCGAACAGCGGGACTTGCAAGACATGTAAGCGATTTGTGATCTGAATAGGTAAACAGTATAGATTCTGGGTGATAAAGGTGACATGATATTTTAGGTACTGCAGACAGACAGCATGGCTGCAGCAAAGAACAACACATTTTTAACATCCTACAATTCCCCAAGGCTAATTCCCAACCAGTGATAGTCTGCATGTGACATAACCAATTTTCTTTCAAGCAGGTAGAAAACTTCGCAGTTATAAGTCGTGAAATCTCGGCAGCTGGATAACTAACTTGTTTGTATCAGTGTACATGGAATGAGTTGGGAACACAGATAGGTTCTGTGTGTGGTGCAGGCACATACATGGCTGTGTCTGCAAGTTTTATAAGGGTCAGTACAAAGTCCTCATGTGTTTGAATTCTTAAAAACTCCAAGCAACTTTTTCTTGTAAACTAGAGAAAGTACAGTAGCCAGCAATGCATGAATACTAGATGTAATCAGCCACAAAAGTGTCTGTTTTCCTTATTTTCTGAAGAGGTTATTTAATAATTTAGGTGTTTTCTCTTTGTATAAAAATATTTTCTCATTCATCATAAGAAGAAAAGTTACAGTGCCCTCTTTATTCTTTTCTGCTATTCTATTTGTAAACTATTATATTAGAAATATGTCCAAGTAGTGATGAAGACTACTTTGTGTTAGACAGTTCTCCATTAAGTCATTTATTTCTGCTGTGTTTTGAATAGCCCTAATAATATTTGCAGAATGAGTCTCAGAGATATGTTATAGACCCACTGTGGTATTTTGAATCTCAATGTCAAGTCTCTAAAGAAAATAAATTGCAAAGGTAATTAAGCTTGTTTGTAACAATTTTTAAATCTTATTGGAAAGAAGACTGAACTAACAAGTGTAACTGAAGTATTAAAAAATGTTACAATGGCTTCATTTTTCCTCCTTAGCTTCTGATATTCTGAGAGCAAAGATAGAAAAGAAAGTTGCTTTAGGCAAATATCACACACTATTTTAATAAAGATATAAAACAGCCAGCTGGGCATGTATATTTCTATTTATGCTTTTGATAAAACATATTTCTTGCAAGCCCATAAAAACTGAGGGGAATATGACAGCATGAATCTTCAATGAAAATCTGCCAGGACATTTTTCATTTCTCATTTTTTGATAGGTCAGTTGATGACAGAACTAATTTAAACAAAAGATTTTATAAAAATGCTAACAAATACTTTTATTACTAACAAATGTATGCATATAAATGCATTGCTATACATGTTTATACATGTGTATGAATGTGTATGTGTGCATACAGAGAGTAATAGAGATGCATAAACATGTATGCATTTCTGCTGTGCCCATTCACACTCAAGTGTTTTGGCTGCTCTGTCAACAATAAAACTGCGTAAGACCACTGATATTTCTGATATTTGCCTAGTCAAATTGTTTATTTCTGGTTTGCAGAAAAGGCACTGAAAAATAACTGCAGAAATAATCTCATAAGCTTTTTAGAACCTCAATAATTTTATAGCAGTACTTTAGAACATGACACTGAAATCTTTGATACCTTGTAGTCCAGTGTACGATTGAATGATGAATATACTGCACCTTAGAAATAGAAGAGCTGTGAACTTTTCAAATGCTTTGGCAGCAAAGTGATTTTTCAGAAAGAATAAAAGACTTAAATTTATCATCCAACGTGAAGAAATTGCTCTCTGGGTGAACTTTTGTAAAAATCACACTAAGTCTGTGCAAAATTAATCCATGGAATTTCAAGAACATAATTCTGGAGGTGAATATGACCTCAAGTATCTAAAGCTATGATATACCCTAAATTTACAATCTAGAGAATCTTACTGTCAATTTTAAAGCTCGGAATATATGATCTTACAGCACATAATGGTTACCAGAGGATATATATCTCATGTAAGAAAAAATCTTCAGGAAACAAAAATCTTTTCTTGATAGGTGGAGAGATGTCATATGCTAGTTTTTGTGTTATTGTAGAACAATTATTAGAAGTAATTTCGAGACTGGTGTTTAGTTGTGTGAAATCTGGACAAATTTGCCTTTGCTTCCTGCATCTCAGGTGATTGATTCTGCATGAGAAAAACACCTCATGCCCTGAGAAACACACCTCATACCCTGGAAGAAGGTCCTGCCTTCTTGATCTGGAAAACACTGAATGCAAGGACTTCTTCTTGGGAGTTATCACTGCACAGTTGTCTTTTTCTTGTTCTATCCTTAGACATCTGAGCCTAGGATGTAGGCTGGAGACAGATGACTGGACTAAATGGACATGATATTTGGTCTGATTCATTACGACTACTCCCACTTTCTGTTCATACAGTCTGTTTGAACTCACCCCAGCCCAGAGAACACAGAGCACTCCAGGGTGACAAGAGCACTTTCTCCATTTCACCTCAATGTGGGGAAAACTGAACTTGCTGAATACGGTTTTAATGTAAGTCAGTGCTAGAGAAGGTGATATTAGACCTCCATCTTTCGTTGCGCTCTCGCACCATCATAGTCTTCTTCAAAATTGCATGTATGGTCCCATCTCATAGATGGGACTATGTCCCATCTGACAAGCTATGTCCTTCTGACAAGTTTAATGAGAGTGATAGAGAAAGCTCTGTACTGGTGATTTTCCTTTAGTCTTGTTCTGAAGAGTCCAAATGGATGTATGCTACTAACTGCTAAAACATTTCCAAAATGTGTCTTTTTAAATTGGTTTACAGTTACTTTCAGAAGCCTCCACCATGAATTCCCAACTGTATGAATTGTACAATCCCGTGACAGTTTTCGTGAAGTTCACTGAACTAAATTGGAAGGTAATTCTCGCTAAAGTCACTAGAGCTGCTTATGCATTAAGGTACTGCACCCATTGTCAAGAGAATTATTGATCTTAGTATACTGTGGATAAAAACAGGAAAACAATTTTTGACATTTTAGAAATGTTAAAATTACATAAAGATTTTTACTCTCTGATCTGCTTTCATAAATTATCTGTAATGTTGCTAATGTCACAGAAAATATAAACACAAATTAAACCCATGCATTTGGGTTTCAACAGGATGAGAAAAGAGCTGGAGAGGATTTTTGTTTATATTTTTGCACAGATAACGAATAAACCATTCTTAACAGTCAGGTAGAATTGTGATTAGAAGTGTTGGTCAGTCTTGAAGTCTGCCAACAGGAGATGTATGTACAAAAGAACACAAACAACAGTTGTTTCAAAATAGATAACTGAAGATACCACACTAGGTAGGCATTTGTGTTCAAATGCCTGCTTGGTAGGTATTGATTTGTGTGTTCAGGGCTATAATTCTTGTCCAATTTTGACATGTATATCCAGATGTCTACCTGCCGAAAATTGGTTCTTTAGGATTATTTCAGAAACAAAAATCTTTTGCAATAGAATCATGAGTTAAGAGGTTGCTGAACTCTCCACTTTCTACTCATCCATTTTGTGGAAATTTCTCGTGATTACAAGATACAGTACGGTGACTCTTTAAAATTAACCTTGTCGTACTGCCAAAAATAAAAAGAAGAAAAAGTGCTGCTGGAGACAGAGGGAATATCTGTAGGATTAAGGTTTTGTCTGCCCAGCAGGTTCCTCTGATACTCCTAAAGTCCATTCAGTCCCGTGGAGATGCATGAGGGCTGTTTTCCCTTTGTGATGGACGTAACTGGTGTCAGCACTTTCAAGAATATGGTCAAATCCTTTTTCTTTTTTACACACCTTTCATGTGTCCTACTGGACCTCAAACAACATCAAAGGAAACATAGCTGAGAGACAGGCTTCCAGAAAGCAATTTTTGCAAATTCTTGGACCAAGAAAAAGGTTTCCGTGTTCTTTTTTTCATTTCGTAGTCAGACTAAGACTGTTCCTTACAAGCATGGTCCTTTCCAGATTTCATATTCAGGCTACTGCTACAACATACTGTTGTACAAAAAGCAGATGAAATTATCTGTTAGAAAATAACTATCAACTCAGTGGTTATAACCACTTCCATTTTTTAGAACAAGGAGAGTACTGATTATGTATTTGGGAAATGTCAACAACATGCACTACACAAAGAATTTCCATTAACACAGAAACTCCTCCAGTCCTTAAGGGAACCATTGACAATCAATTCCACAGCAGAGAGGAAGACTGAAGAAAATAGCGTAACTTTTCCTGTGCGAGTCTGAGGGCTTCCACACTTCCGCATTCCTGCTCTTTAGTGGTTGATAGTATACCAGTTCCAAGTCCTTTATCAACCAACCAAGAGAAAAGAGGCATGCAGAAAATTCTTAATGTTTGGACATTGTGAATTGAGAGGTTTCTTTGCCTCTGACCACGCATCTCTGTCTTGCTGTCACCGTAATGGAAAGTTAAATTGTGATCCTCAAAGGTAGAGATAGGTTTGTGGAGAATGTATTTGCTAAACAAAGAGTGACATCTCCTTTACATTTCTAATTTGAATTCGTGTCCAAGCAATATACCACCTTCTGATGTAGTTTTCTAGTGGACATGCATAAGAAATATGACAAGAGTAAGCTCAAGTCTTACCATTATTTATTCATAAAACAGCTGGAGCATACAAAGCTGTAACTGCCGTGTTTGGGGTATTTGTGATTCCAGAAGAGCAAATTTCTTTCAGCATTTTTATATAGAAGAAATGACAGTGAACTCAAATTGTTCAGGACAAAAGCCCCACTGAAATTATAGTGAAAGTACAGCAGTTAGATTATATCTACATTTCAAACCAAAAAGGAGTTCACTAAGAACTGTCAAAGCCTCATGCCATGTAAGTGGAAATATTTTATGCATGCGGATGGTCTATGGTCTATTTGGCTTATTATTACAGTGAAACAGCTAGGAACATAATGATATCTTACATAAATATGTTTCTTTTTGATCATTTACAATGCTTTGCTTGTTTTCTTCACTGTACATTTGATCAACTGGTCATTTCAGTCAAGGATTAAATTCTTAACTACTGAAAGAAGTATTTAGTACTCAGGCAATCTCTTCTAAAGAGGAGTGCTAAAAATGAAAATTATATCTCAAAGGCAGATCATTAGAGTTCACTAGCAGGTATGTTGTATAAAGCCTGGATTCCAAAGGATAGTAAAATACTAATTTATGAGGTCCCTTTCCAGAGAAGGAGACAATAATGAAAGAAATGGTGAGTCAGGAATTCTACGATCACCAAACATACTATTCTAGTTCTAGTTCCTTTTATAGATGATTTCAACTAGATTATGTGAACACACATGCTTCTTTTCCTTCCAGTGCCATAGAAAACTTAAGGAGCTGTAGCATATGACAGAGAGAGCCTTAAAGCTGTCAAGAGAAGCCGTCTCCCACACGTGAAGAAAATCTTGTAAAATTTTATGTAAAATCCAGGGTGATTTTACCGAGGAGACCTGAAGCTTTTCAACTGACATACCCTGTGAGGCACATGCTTTGCAGGACCTGATGTGAGAGAGGAACTGTGAAAGAGCACAAGATTTCATCTCATCATCATTGTGCCTCTGGAGATGCATGTTGCCTTTTCATTTGTCCTTCAGCCTCTGAAGAGAACAGTGTGAACCACAATCACTTTCTCAAGGTGGTGTTTTTATTCATTGTATCACAGCATTTTAAAAATTAATATAGCAGAATTTCCCATTTTGGAATAAATATTTATCATATTAATAATAATCTTTAAGTAGTATTATTATTATTTATAACTATGCCATTTTTGCATCCTCATCTGAATTCCCGTTTGTGGCAGTCTTGGTGTGTTTATACCACACGTCCGAAGTTATATCTTTATTGTTATTCCAGTGAACATCCAAATTTGACTATGATTGTCTATCTTTTTGTTTCCTGTACAGCTGTTGTTCTGGAGTACATTCCTTTCTCATTTTTTAATATAACTGCAAGAGAGCCATGAGAGTCCATATGCTTAATGCCCTCCTGCAATGTTTCATAACACTATGGAGCTAAGTGATAGTCAGAGAAACTGATGGAAAATAACTTACTGTCATTATTATTTTTGCCCATTAATTTACTAAAATAATTTTTCTCATCAACTATGCCTAATTTATTTGCAGTTATTTCAGTGTATTATGTTACTTTATACACATATGTAATTCCTTTAGCCACATTTTTTAGTTCCTCCGCTGCAGGCAATGCTTAAAATGTCATTAAAAGCCATGAAAATCCTAACCTGTGAAGACTTTGAAATTCAGATTTTTTTTTCCAAAAGATACATTCAATTCTGAGATACACTCAGGCACGAATGGAACAAAGCAATTCAATTTATTTTTATATGGTTACATTCAAAAGAAGTTTCACAGAATTCTATTTTTTTTCTGAAAGACAAGAGTGATAGCAAGGTTAAACCTTGCAGAACTGACGACAGTGTCTTTGGCGCATGCAGAAAGCGACAACAGGGTGGTGTGACAGATTTGAAAGAAATGAATGCTAAAATAAAAAAGAGGCAAATATTTTGTAATTGTGTCAATAGAATAATATTGGTTTCAGGAGAAAATAACAAAACTGGAGAAGGTTATTGGGGTCCATACAGCTTGAATGTAAAGGTAGGAAGAGAGAGATTGAATGAGAGAAAGTTGTCAATACTCAGGAAATCCCAAAAAAAGAGTAGTTCTGCATAGTCATGAGACAGCTGAGAGGAGACCCAGATGAAGGAGGTAGACGTCAATTGACAGGGCCAGGATGGAAGAAATCTAAGGGGAAATTTTGTAAATGAGAAGGGGAAACTTGCCTTTATTGTTGTAGAAATAGTGCTACACCTTTATTCTCTGAAGAGTAAGAATCTGGCTTCACTATTATGAACTCTTTAAATTTAAGGATTAGTATCTTTTATGGATTAAGACAGAAACTATTGAAATACCAGCATAACACTGTGATAACAAAGGGTAGTCATTCTCAAAGCAACTGTCTTCAAGCATTTAGAACAGAGAAGAAAAGGGAGGTCAGAAGAGGGACACAATCAGCTATAATCTGCATAAGGAAATCCGAGAATTTCTTGTAGATTAGAAAAATAGAATTAGTATTGCTTTTAAATCTAGATTCAAAATATATCTAATTTATATCTAATTTTTCTGTATTTGTTCTTTTCTGGCTGGTGCAGCATGTGCAGTACAGGTTGAAGGTCTGGCTGAAGCCTGTCAGCCTATGAATGCTGATGGTCCTTTTGCACCTTCTCCTTAACTCCAGGGAGGCACCAGGTCAGCTCGCTTGTCCTTTCATTAACTTCTGTCATCCTGTTTTCTGAGATGACAGTGACAGGTGAACATGTAGCTTTCTCTCCAGGTGCATGCACAGTTTTTAGTCACTAGTTGTAGGAAACCGAGGGGTTAAAACTTCCACAGACAATGATGGATTTGACCTTAACCCTTGGACAGAATTTTTGGACTGATGTGATGACAGGATATACGGATTCCAAGCAAGAGAATTACAAACCTATGTTTTTGTAGCTATAAGTAAGAAAGTGTACTGAGTGATTTGGTGGAGGTCTTTAAGTAGAGTGGCGTGATTTTGTAGTTTAAGTTAAGAATCTAGATGTTACAATAGAAGTATATGGGTGTACGTGACTTAGCAGGTAATTGGTAGAATATTGACGCAGTGCAGTAAAAGTGACCAGAGGTGATAGGTTATCAAGTCAAAACAAAGTTTCGTGTTAATTGCTTATTGGACCAGAAAGTTATAAATTGCTGTGTAACCCTGAAACTTGTGACTATCTGCCATTATGGCGATTTGTTACTAAGCTCCACAGACTCTGAGACTGATACCTTGTTTGTTACTTTAAATCATAAATCGTGTATAACCGTGATAGTCCCATCTCTTTGATGAAAGGTCCGACCAGAAAGAAGCAGAAACAGAAAAAACCTTACAAGTGGGCTCTCCTACAAGTAGTGGCCTTACAAGTGAAAACCCTACGACTAGTCCCGTGTCTCTGCTGACCAAAGGGTCAGAGTTAGCTGACACTGAGCTGGTTGTTGTAATACTTCACTCTTGATGCGCAGAACAATTCTGGTCAGTGCCAGTCACTCAGCAGGTGCCCAGGTGATGATGAAACTGCCTGCATTGCACTGCTGCTGTAACAGCACAGGGCAAAAAAATAAAAGTAGGAATAGGTAGCAGCATAGCAAGAATAGTTTCCAAGGCCTGTGAGGGTCAGAAATGAAAAAACGATCCTTAAAATTTTGGACAAATGACTGTTAGAAGATAAGGAGAAACACCATCAGTGGTCAAGGCAGGAGCTACAGCTGTCACGAGCAGGACTTCCAAAGCTAGGGGAGCTGACCTGGCCTCTGCTCTGGAGATGGAGGGATGAAGAAGCCACAGGGAGGTCTGACACCCTGAAAAGTGGAGGTTTGAGAGAAACAGGAGGAAGAGGTGGAAATGTAAGATTTATACATCGCTTTTTGTAGCACCCATTTCAAAGAGAGGTGGTTACCATTTGCTTGCATTTCTTTTTTGTATCTAGAATACTGGTACTGGTACTTCACAACCCTTATATCTTTGCTTTTTTAGCATTCATGTTTTCTTTTCAAAACAATCTGCTTGTGTTTGGCCAAACACGGTGAAGTAGAATTTTTGAATGTATATGCATATTTTAATGTTAACTTCCCTGAAAATATTGTGGCTTGCTTGGCAAAATACTTGCAATCCATACAGAATTCCAGCCTGTCCATTTCAAAAGACTGAGTTTGTCAAATTGGAGTTACATGAACTCCCCAAATAGACAAAACCAAGCATTTTGTATCAAAATAATCTCAAGTATAATGGAGTGGATGATTAGAGTTTATATCACATTACTTCTTTAGTGCTTTTAAAAGACCCATAAAAAATTTGTGTGTAATATTTTGCACATATAACAGCATTCCAAAGCTCGGTTGCAATCTCTTTAATTACATGAATACTTTCACTGATTTATATGAGATGCTTCATATAAATAACCGTAAAAAAAAATATGTCTATTCCCTATGCTTACATTCTAGCTTGCAGTTTTATAAGGTTATGGTAGTGCAAAGTGCTCGATAGTAAATCCTTACTGACAAATGAAGAGGTTTATTTTACCGACCAAATTGCAATGTGTGCAGATTAATAAAAATATGACTTACTGGGTTCCATGTCATGTGTATAGAGGAGCATGGAGAATTTATCCGATTCTGTAGGGGGAATGCTGTGTTCTGAACAAGTTTATGAGTCCTCATCAAGTGGAGAAACACATGAGTTATGAGCTTTGCTTTAAAGAACTGTCATTTGCGGTAGTAAAAATGGCCAGCTTCCCTGGCTGTGTGAGATTCATACCCCACAATCTGGGGAGTTGAGGAGAGAGAGGACTACAAAGCTCCCACTGAATGGAGACCTGTACCCAGCGGAGGGAACAACCAACAGGAACCTTGTGAAAGTCAACGATTCAGTGCTAAGTCCTGCACATGGGAAGGCCGTACATGCAGAAATACAGGCCACCAACATACAGGACTGAATTGAGAGAAGCCCAGTCAGTGGATGGAGGGAAATGAGTATCCCATTCTGCTCAGAAACGCACTGATCACCTGCAGTGAAATTGGGCTTGTTCAGCCTCAAGAAGAGAATTTTTTTGGGTGGGACCCAGAGAAGAGCCAATACTTATGAGGAGATTATTGAGAGGATGGAACTGTGGTCTTCCCAACAGCGTATGGCAGGAGGATAAGAAGAAATGAGCACAAACAGCAACAGCAGAGGTTCAGACTGGATAAAGGGACAAAAAAACCTTTTTCCTCATTTAGGGCAACCAAGCACTGGCACAAGTTGTCCAGGGAGGGTATGCGATCTCTATGCCATTTTACAAAACACAAGGTTTTTCTGCACCCAGCTGGGTGAAGCCCTGAAGAACCTGGTCTGAACCCAGCTGGATCTGCTGTGAGCAGGGGGTTGGACTGGAGGTCCTCTGAACTCCCTTCCAGCCAGAATTGTTTGGTTATTCTGTGATCCGTCGTGGCTCCCAAGTGGCCATTGCTCCACTAGGGATGGTAGTAGGACGGAATGTGCACCTGTGTCCCAGGAAATGCCTGTGAGAGAAATTAGCAGCTATTCCTTGCTCATTTTTTGCTAAAAAAAAGGATGTGGAACATCCAAAAACCTCACTCTACTATTTATCATATTCTGGTGTGAGAGATATCAGTGCATCAATAGCCACAGCCTTGTCGTGCTTGGGCTATGTCTTAAAACACAAAATGAATGAAAACTGTAGCAGTCGAGGTGGAAAGCCTTGTGCATGTCCTTAGAGTGTAACAAGAAGAGGGGAAAAATTGTTTGCAAAAACTGCTTACGATACAAGAATAAAGGAACATGAACCTTGTTTCTCAGCCTGAAGAGTGTGTAAGAAAGGAATAGCTGGGAGCTAACAAGGTCCAAGAGGTGACTGAGGAAAGACTATGGCAAACATTCAGCTGCGCTGTTAAAGAGCTCTCAGTCAGTTCAGTGCCAGCAGCTGCTGTAGTGGGGCTGCCTGAAAGAGCACATATCCTCTGCTTGCTTCATTCTGTGCCAGCAAAGTTACCACTCTGACAAATTGATTACATTGAAAATAGCATTGTTATTAACAGAAAACCTTGCTCTGTGCAGTCTTCAAAACTGGATAAAATATGATTAGGTACAAAGAAAAATATGCTCTCTAGAATATTTAGGATACTAAAGAACGTTCTTGCAGCACACTAACAGGCACAATAAGAAACTTATTAACAAATTCTTTTGAGTTAAATGTGATTCTTGCTCCAGTGGAGCTTTTCCTGGAACGAAAGAAGTTAATACAACATGCTATACCAGAAAAAAAGTTATACTGGAATGAACTGAATGAAAAAATGATTTAACAATAATCCACTTGTTTAATGATTTTTATTTAAAAATTGGAATAATCAATTTAAGGAAAATCTCTTACCATTTTCTTTCATTATAGCTAATGGCTAAGTTAGATCTGTTATTTACTCATTCTAAATAATGTGTCTAAAGAACACTACCTGAATACAATGATACAAAAAGCACTGATTAATTTTGCATCTCTTCCTGCTTTCATAATCTTTGTCAAATGAATGGAATAATTTGTGCCATTTTTGTTTCTTAATACAGTATTTGTCATTAGAATGAGGTGTCAGGAAGCATTTAGACTATCTCATATTTTATGAGTTAAAATAGTGTGCCGTATTGTTGTGACCTTTTAAATTTTCTGCATTTTCTTCTGTTCCTTTATGTTGCTTTCTTTCTCTGCGTATCTTCTGCAGAGAAGAGCAATGGAGCTAGTGAAGGGTCTGAGGAGCAGCTGAGGGAGCTGGGGTTGTTTATCCTGGAGAAAAGCAGGCTCAGGAGTGACCCTGTCACTCTCTACAACTGCCCGACAGGAAGTTGTAGCCGTGTGGTGGTCAGGCTCTTCTCCCATGCAACCAGGCAAGACAACAGGACACAGTCTCAACCTGCTCCAGGGAAGGTTCAGGTTGGACAGTAGGAGGAATTTCTTCATGGAAAGGGTGATTAAACATCTGAAGTGGCTGCCCAGGGAGGTGATGGAGTCACCATCCCTGAAGGTGTTTAAGGAAACACTGGATATGGCACTCAATGCCATGATCTGGTTGACAAGGTGGAGTTTGGTCATAGGTTGGACTTGATCTCAAGGCCTTTTCCAACCTGATTCTGTGATGCTCCATTCTAAGGTGGTAAATGTGAACTTGCAAAGTATGAACAAGTAAATGTCAAAACAGCATGGCTCATGAAAGTAATCCCAGTGGGTGTGTATCCATGCAGTGTGGTCTTGTAAGCACATTTTGACTTACCTCAAAATGGCTTTGCAGGTATGTCAGCAGCACTGGTACAACGACACTGTGCTGCAAAGTGCTGTGAGAACATGAAGTAATTAGGAAACAGGACTAATTGCCATAAGATATGAAAGATACACAGAAATGTAGGACATTTCTACTCATACCTAGTTGTGAAATTGTTGCTAATAAACAGTGGCAAGATTAAAAACTTTCTTTCTTTGAGATTTAAACTAGTATTTGACTATGATGTATTAGGATGAAAACTTCAGAAAGGTAATTTATCTCACATTGGCTCAGTATAAAGCTCTTTTGAATTGAAATACCTAGTGCTTGCCAATCTTGGAGACAGTAATAGATGTTTGAACTGCAGTTTTTAACTCACTCCTATGACTAACCAGAAAACAGCCTGTCATTGTGGTTGAGTCAAAGTACATGCAATCATTGTCCATCCTGCCACTGTTAAGAGGAAAAAAGAACTGAAGAAGCAGTGTAATGGATTCTATAATTGCCAGCAAAATTTCTTTAACTTATATATAATTTAAAATGCAGCCTGGATCAGACAACATGGCTGGTGACTGCTGGTCTCACTCAATCTTTGCTTCACTCTTGGATGATGATAGAAAAATAGTTGCAGAGATCACAAGTATAGTTAATACAATTTAGAGCTTCCTGATTAAAGAAAAACATTAGCTGACTGACAGCAACATACTTTAGAAAATCCTGGACGTTTTCATCCAGTCTTTAGTCCCAAAATGGTCTTTTCTTAACAATATGGATAATATGACAAGAGGTACAGAGTTAATATTTCAAATGAAATACAAATAACTTTGACACTTCAGGTTAGATTAGCAAGGAATTTGTCAGAACAAAATACCAATTCTAGTCGTCAATATGCTTGTGTTTTGTGTGAGCCTCACAACACGAAGCACTAAACTGAATATCATTTGCTGCTGATTCAGCCTGAGAAATCTTGCAACTGATATACCATAAACTCATTCCATCATATTGACCTTGCTGGTAGGTTACATAAATAAATGATTGGAAGTGGCTTCTAAATCCTAAATCGTATGAATCTGACTCACAGGTTTCACAGAGGAGGAGCAAGACTTACAGAAAGCTCAGTGTGACAAAATAACTGATGACTGGTTGTGAAAGACATGTGAAACAAGGTAAAAAGTAATGGAAACTGGGAAGCTACAAAACACAGGGTATTGTGCTGAGAAAGCCTCAGGGTGTTCCTCTGTCACGAGCAGAATATGAGAAATGACAGGAGCATGGCTAAAGGTGGATGCTTGGACAGGACTGGTGGGCAAGACAGGGGAGCATAATATCAGACAGTCCTTTCCATAGGAGGAAATGAAGACTTGGAAGACTGCTGAGTACTTTGTTATCATGTCTCCCCTTGCAGAGAAATAGTTTGTATTTTTCTTCAAATCAAAGTTTTTGCATATCTCCATAAAGCCTCCTTCTCTTTCTGATGAATATTTCTAATTTTCCAAATATACTCTTTGATATTAAATGCACAGAAAGTAGTCTAAATAACTAACATTATGGTCATTTAAATTAAATGTACTTTTTTTTTAAAGAAGAAATTTAAAATTATACACAAAAATATGACAATCCAAAGTTAAGGCTTTAAACTACTATAACCTTGACAATTTATTTCAGTAAATCATGTTACATGCTATACCCACAACCTCCGTCAGTTATGAAAATTAAAGGTTGCGTAACTACTTACAGAATCAGAAAGTTGGGAAGTGTTTAAATTTTTAAGTCAGCTCAAGCTTTATAAATGTATCTTAGTGCAATATTCTACATGTACTATTACATGTATTATTACATGTAATGTAGTACATGTATAATTTTCAGTATTTTTAGTGAAGGAAATGTAGATATATTTAACACAAAAAACCAAATCTTTTTGAATACCTACATGTAGAAAATATTTTTTGGTACTTTTTCTGTAGTGAACTACTTCAGAGCAAATTGTTTGTTGGTTTTTTTTCATTGAAAACTGTGAACTTGAAGAAGCCAGAATTCTGGTTTTCTGTTTCCAGCTGATGCATGAAAAATAAGTGCTACAGGGTGGGTGGCTGCCACAGGGGCACGCTGCTGACTGTTCAATTTTTCCACTAGGACCTTCAGCTCCTTTTCTGCAGGTCTGCTCCCAAGCAGTCAGGCCCCTGCATGTAGTGTTTCACTGGGCTATTACATCCTAAGTGTAAAACTTAGTCTGTTTCTGTGTTGGTCTCCATGAGATTCCTTCTGGGCCTCCCACCCTACAGTTTGTCCAGCAAGATACTACAGGAGATGGCATAGAAAGACAATATAAATGACACCTCTACAGGATGGTGGCCATTTCATCATAGGAGCAAACCAGGTGGTAAAGTACAAATTCCCCTTCATAAATCTACAATGGCTGTGCCCAATAAACTTCTTGTCCTTCCCATGCTTCGAAATGGTTTTTAGGAGGAACTGCTACATAAAACTCTACAGTGTATTAGGGTGGATTTGACTTTCCTGTACTATTCTAGATTCTCTTGCTTGCCTTTTTGCATATGGGTTTAACATTTGCTTTCTACCAGTTAGTGTTCCTTTTTCAATCTTCTCTTTTAAAATGTAGGTATTTCCATTGGCTCTTAAATTAATTTAAAATACTTCTTGTTATGTTTCAATTCAATACCTATTTCAATCCAAATATAGTTTGACCCAAACTTAAAATGAAAAGTCTGCATGTAATTTAGAAAGAAGAAAATTATAAAGAACATGAAAATGTAATAAACATAGGTAAATTATTGAACACTTTCTAGAATAATGAAAAGAAAAAGTGAATAAAGTGAACAAATACCTGTGAAACTACAGAACTATTTATTTAAATAAAGTGTGAATTTCAGCAAAGAAAGCAACTAAGCAAGTGTGAAGATTTCATATTTTAATGTTTATATAACTTGACGAGAATTAACAACTCATCAAGAAAGTTACTGAAAGCACAAATGCAGAACTTGATTAAATAGAAGTTTCTTGTTTCCTATTTTCAATTTGCTTGCAATATTTTTTTTAATTTGCCAGCAGTGCCCCAAGTAAGCATCTGCCCCAGTCTTTTAGCAGAATCTGTGGCTTCTCCTTGTAGTGCCATCCAGAGTAATGTCAATGTACCTGTTAGTTAGTACACTCAATTTAGATTTAATACTTACAAGTACCCCATTTTTCTCCTTCACTGTGCATTTATCATTACTGGATTACCTCTGTCTTTTCCAGTGCACTCATTGGGTCCCTGTGAAATTCCTTGTGGATTTTTTCCTTTTAGGACTTTCTGTCTTTAGAAATAAACTAACATAGTCTTATATCTGCTCTATCTACGAAATAAGTTGTTAGCTGCTGTTGTTTTTACTATGGCCTAATCAATGCTAACATGGTATCTATGTTTAGAACACTGGCTTTTAAATAATCGTTTTGTGAGTATGCAACAGTCTAGGGAAACTGAAAACTAGACACTAAGTTCTGATATGCAGGTACTCAAAATGACACTATTTATAACATGTATGTCAAACTGGTCAGACAATCAAGTAATGGCATGCACAGGCACTGAATATGAGACATCCTTTGAAGTGTGTGCAATTTAGTTGGTGGTTTTGTTTCCCTTTAAAGGAGAGGTGTGTATCAGGGAAGAGTATCAGCGCTGAGATCTACCATGATTAGAAACTCATTAACTAGTATTTTAAACATCTACTTTATTGACTTTTAAAGATTTGTTTAGCATGCGTCTGTCTTTTAGTATGCTTAATTTGTTTGATTGTCTTTAAATGTTGCTCCAGAAGGGAAATTGATTATGCAAATCAGGTATTTCTTTGATGTTATCTTTTTGTTTATATTGAACGTACCTAAAATCCCCTTTCCCTGAACACAGCACAGGCAAACAGTCACACAAGAAAAAGCCTACTAAAGCGATCTTTCTTTCATGCTTGCGTTTGTTGCCTATCACACTCTCACACATTCAGACAATCTATATCCATAAGAAGGGGGCAGGGTTAAGTTTCTAGGTGGGAGCTTATCTTTATATTGATAACTTAGTGATATCTAGGAAAACCCAATGGCATCATGAGAAACTGACTTTTATGTAATCTGAGCCTACAACAGTTGCAGCTTTGCCTGGGGCACTACTGCCCGAATTCCTTTGGCTGTGATTCTCCTCAGGCATTTCCAGTCACATGCTGTACATCTCATCAGGATTTCCATGTGACCATGTGGTTATCACTACATAAAAAGCCTTTTTTTTTTGCTCTTTCTGCTAAAATTCAATCTCCAGCTCTGTGACTGATGGTGGTAATTATCCTTTCCCCATGTACAAGTAGCATGCAACACATTTTATGATTTTATGCTGAGGCAGCTGATCCCTTGAAAGAAAAATCCATGAATCTGTCCAGCTCAGTTCCTGAGAATATCATCAAGGGAGAATATCTCTTGATGCTCACATACTCCTCCAGCTTCACTGGTACAAATGCTATTCAAGCTAAAGCACAAGTCTTGTCACTTTTTCACTCAGTTCAAGAGGAAACAACAGTGAGAAGGGGCCAAATTAGGAGCTGCTTCAGATGGATTTACCCATCTTTTTGCAAAACAATAGCTGAGGAAAGAAGGGCACTGTACTCTCAAACAGCACAATTAGACAAAGGAGAGTAGAAACTCTGCAAGGGGACTTGAAAGTCCTTGATTCTCATTATCGAGGTTTTAAAATAGTCCAGCACTCCTTGTGCCATGTGTCTGCTGAGAATGATTTCCCCATTTCTCATTATATGTGAATGCCAGTGCACTGTGCAGCTCCAGTGCACAGTTGATTAATAAGGTCAGAATTAGAAACTGAGAGCTTTCCTTTTCTTAGCATCTACTGCAGTTTTTCTCTCAACAGGGTTTTCTTTGTAGATTCTCTGTGATCTGAAAAATAGAGCTTACTGGAATAGAAATTATGTATTTTGTCATGTAGAGCTCTGAACAGTGTGTAGTGTCTTAAATTTTTTAAAAAAATATTATACATTGTGTTTTGAATATCTTGTATTAAAATCTCTTACACACTATAAAATATTTTGCTAAAACACATTAATTGCTAGGATAGGCCTTTTTATCAGTAGATAAGCTCTATATACTCAGACACCATTTTGTTTTCGTAAGGATAAGTCATTGCTTTATCTGAATTTTGAATAAAGCAACTCAGTGTCTTTCAAGTGTCACAATGCCATCAATCCACTGTGACTAAATTCCTCTTCCATGCAGTGACTAAAACCATGAATTTCAAATCAATTCTAAATTATTTTAGCTGTCTACAAATTACACAACTTTCTTTCTACCACTGCAGCCAAGGTTTTGCATGTGTAGCTAGCTAACTCTCTATACAATTATATTTTATAAGCATATTATCAAGTATGCATTAGTTCTTTCAAATAAACCTCTTGTGTCCAGGATTACAAAAGTTTGTTTTGTTTTCACTCTCTTTTTCTTTCTTTTTTTTTATGATTCCTCCATGTTTTTTCCTGAGATTATGCAATTCTTAATCCTGTGATATTAACTACAGTAACTGGCCTGGTGCTTCCAGTTGTTTCCTCTTCAATCAGTTCAGATTTTTGGTTTGAAAAACGTCATGGAAAAAACCCCTGAAAACCATTACAGTCCCCACCAGCCTGGCACATAAAAAGAACGAAAACTAAATGAAGAGAATTTTGTCCACGCTCATCCTCAAATTAACCTGGTGAAGAAAGCAGAATTTGAAGGAATCACTGACTCACAGAAATGTTGGTTGGAAGGAACTTCTGCTACTTGAGGGAGGACTACTGGAATGTAAGAACTGGGCCAGCTGTGACTTTGTCCAGATGAGTTTTAATTTGAGGATGGACTTTCCAAAGTCTCTCTCTATACCAATAACCCTTCCAGTACGGCACTGTTCTCCTGAAAATGTTGTTCTTTATGCCCAGCCTGAACTTTCAGCTTGAAAGTCATGATTCTGCGTCTTGTTTTCCCTTCTGTTTCTACAGAGAGGGATTTGATTCTGTCATTTTGACACACATGTTCAGGAAGTTATAGGAAGGTATTAAATTACCTGTCAGCCTCCTCTTTGCCAGACTAGCCAACCCCATTTCTCTATACTGCTCCTCCTATGTCACATATCATTAATTGTCTTGGTAACCACCATGGATCCTTCCAGTTTCTCAATATCCAGCTGGAACAGCAGGCCCAAAACTGCACACTGTACTCTGGACACAGCCTAACCTTAGCCACACAGAAGAAGATAAATTCATCTTCTGAATCAGGCTCTTCCAGAGTGCGGGTACTTTTTCTGCATTTGTGATTGAGGTGCACTGTTTGCTCATACTCTGCTGTAACATCTAGGTCCTTCCCACCATGGCCAGTGCTCAGTCAGCTGGTCCCCTGTCTTGGTTGATGGAAGGAATTATTCTGTCCCAGGTGCAATCTTTGCCCTTCTTGTGGTAGAGCCAATCCCTTGTTGGTCCAATCTTTAAGTTTCCCAGGGTCCTTCTGGACTGAAGCTCTAATGCTGGATGTGCCACCACTCCCTCTGACTTAGTATTGTTCACAGATTTTTCTCGTCACCCAGGTCAGTGATGAAGCTATTGAAGAAATACTGTGTCGGTACTGAGTCCTGGCTAAGCAGCTCTTCCAGCCAGGTGTCAAGCTATTGATTACTTGCCTTTGGTTCTGGTTGCCCAGTTGCTTTTCAGCCCATCTAACAGTCTGTTTGTCCTGCCTGTCTCAAATTCCAAATCAGAATTCTGTAGAAAGCAGAAACAAAATCTTATTAATTTCAAGCTTTTTCACAGCCAGCACTTTATCCTCATGCCCTTAGCCAATCATTTCATTGTAGACAGCAGTCATGCTGATCAAGCTCGATTTTCTCTTAGTGAAACTATATTGACTTTTCCTGATTACTTTCTCATCACTGTTAAACTAAAGTCTTAGAACGTATCTTTTTACTCTTCAGAGAAAGAGTGGCTTAAGAAGATATTTGCAGATGACCAGGTCGGCTTTCAACTTCTGTCAGATGAAAATAGAACTGACCTTGCAATGAAAAACTGGTATCACATCAGCTGTTCCCATGGATAAGAGTTACTGCAGTAGTTTGGAAGCTGGCCGTGGGGACTGGCTACTAAACTCTTCTTCTGATCTTTGGGCTGTATGACAGCACACTACAGTAATACTGTAGCAAAGTAGTCAAATCATTATGCATTTAAAATAATAAACTTGGAATTAGCTGCAGAAACGCTTTACCAAAGCTGTAACTTGCACAAGTACACTAGTGCATCTTGGAATCTAGGCCACTGGTCAACTCCCTGAATAATTTTCTTTGCTTCTTCATTTATTATGGCTTTAAAATACATAATTTATTTTAATGCACCTTTCTGTATGCTATAGCCACAGCTATATATTCCCTGGTTGTGTCTAAAATTAACTAGTTAAACCAGGTGGTCTACAGTTCTTATTAAAGTAAAACATATTGGAACAGGAAATCATCCTGCAGTATCACCATCTTGCAGGCTTTCAGGTAGATACACAACATTATAACTGAAGGGCATGATGGAGAACATATTCTGCTTTATGATTTAACATTCCTGGTGGCATACCAGCCATCATTTTATGTAACATCGATAAGACTATCTCTAAATTTGCAAAATATTGAGAAAAGCGACATCTATGCTGTAATCTAGGTTTTCAACACACTTAAATCTGTTTGCAGAGTTTGACATAGAGTGGTGTAACAGAAGAGGATGAGACAGAATGCTCTCTCTGAAATTAGACATAAGGTCAAACAAGACTCAAGGTAAAATCCTTTCACTGTACCTAAATTAAGAGACACGTACTGTGCATAGGGACCCATGTTCTTCTGCTTAGCATTAGCATCCTCTGGTGATGATCACGGATGTTGAGGAAATAATTTTTTCATTTCAATTTATTCATATAGTTCAGGCCAAATACTAGTTCCACAATTACAAAACCTACACTGAATTTAAGAAGCAGACATACTTTTTTCCCACTTTCCTCACCTGTACGATGGAAATATGAAAATGTCAGACTTGCTTGTTTCCAAATACTTTATGAGAATATTAATTCCTTCAGCTCACTAACTGTATGCAGTATTTTGTTCTCATTACATCAGTTCTATGTAAAAAAATTGAAATACTGCTTTTTCTTTTTTAAGCCTCATCTCATTTTCAATATTAATATAATTTCTACGTATACAGGCAGAAACAAAGAAAAGGTAAATACTCTTCATGGGGAAAATAGAGAATGATTTTCTAGAAATAAAAAAAACCCAATTAAATGCAGATAAAATTTGTGT
Organism: Rhagologus leucostigma; assembly: GCA_013397725.1. Taxonomy (NCBI): domain Eukaryota; kingdom Metazoa; phylum Chordata; class Aves; order Passeriformes; genus Rhagologus; species Rhagologus leucostigma. Next base: position 290,367 of record VZTD01002850.1, on the reverse strand, counting down.
TGAATTCTATAATTGCTTAACTATATACTACAGATCTTTCCAGTAAGAAAAACATATCATACTTTAAATTCTATATTACCCATAAACAAACTGTAAAATGGGTTTACCAGCTAATGAGAAATAAACTTCCTTTGTGAAACTAACTAAAAACTATTAATGAAAAACAAGATAATAAAGTTCATTACAGCCAGATTTCCTGATTATTGATTTAAATTATGATTAGAATGATTTAAGTCCCTCTGCCCTGCTTCTTTCCTTGTTAGGTTCTGCTTTTGCCATTACCACTGTGGGAGTAAAGAAAATGTTTTGTTTCCTGGACTAGAAAAAGATCAAAGATATCTCCTAATTTCAGAAGTGAACTCTTAAATAGAATAAAGACGAGGTCAGAAGTGTGGGGTAATTCAGATGTGTTACCAGCTCCTGTTCTCATTATTTCCATGTCACTTTTGCCAGCAGTTGAAAAGACACAGAGTATGGATGAAATGTTGTCATTTCTTGTTGTCATTTCTTTTTCATTGCCTTTGTTGTTCATTTCAGTCAAACCTTTTGCTATATTTTAAGATGACTTATGTTTTGGCTGACAGCTCAATCCAACTCTTTAAAAGAAGGGTAGATTGTCTGTTGGTATAGCAGATATTCACAAAATAGTTCATCCTACTCCGTGAAAAAATCAAAGATTATTTTCCTCTACTGCTGGAAGCAGTCCACTGAACTTTCCCACTTGCAAGATGATGAGATCCCATCAAAGCAGTTTATGATTGTATCTCTCAGAATTAAATTCACCTTGGATGTGCTTTTCATTCCAGGTAGTGAGTTAGGTCTTAGCCTTCCCCCAGGGTAAACATGTTGTCCTGACTTCCTAACAGAAGAACGTGAATAGAGTAAACCAAAGAGCAGATTTTTAATAGGCATTGTATTTGTGCAGACACTCAGCGTGGTGGCCACCAGCCTCTGTAATAATCAGCAATGCCAAGAATATGGATCAAAGGTAACAGCCGGATGCATTTCAGGGACCAGTAATTAATCAGATCTATGGCTAAAGAGAAGTAGATGTTTTTCCAGGGAATGACTGTGAAGGGAAGTGTTGCAAATAGCACAGCCTCTGGTTAAGTGGAGACATTTGGAGACGTGGCAGTTCCCAGAACAGCTCAGGAAAACAGAGATCTGGGCTCCTCATGTGTCCAGTCCTGCACACTCCTTCTGCAGTTCCGTCACAGTGGATGCCCCCGCATGACCATTTTGGTTTGAGTCAGACGTGCACTTTGGAACTGGATGTCCTGCTCAGCCGCACGTGCTCTGGTTCGCAGTTCCTGGACAGCACATGTTTCTTCAAGGTGAGAAGGAGCAGCCCAGGGTGGCAGCTCTGGCAATGCAATAGCTATGGGGCACTCAGTCGAGTGCTTATCTGGGGGAAACCCCCTCTGAAATGCCTTTAGCCTGGAAGGGTGGGGATCTCTGCAATTTCGCCTTCTATTTCACAGTAAAGTGAAAATACCAGCGATTATTTGATCTCAGGTGACTTTTCCGAGACTGTTTGCTCCTCCCTTGCATTGATTAAGTAACTATATGTGCAGTATACATTTAATTTCTCAGAGCAAAATGGTACTGTACACTCTTATTGACTGTGTGCTTTTTGGGCTCTTCGCCCTTAGGTAGCTATTTCTTTTCTGAGCTAGAGACCCATTAAAAATCTTCACTGTAGCTAAGGTGTGGTGTTAACCCACAACATTTACTTCATGCCCACTGCTTTGCAATGGTTGCTGTGTAACTGCAGAAGTAAAGCACTGCTGTTTTAATTTGTATCTGTTGAACTGTGTCATGAGCAGTGAGAGCAATTAATCCTATCCTTCCTCTCATTTTAAAGTCCACCCTACATTTTCCATAGCCTCTCTGTTTGACACTTAATTACATCTGCCTGACAGGTGGATTTAAAAAAGTTTAAATTATATTTATTTATAGATATTCTCACAGAATTCCTCTGTAGGGCAGACACAGGAATGTAATTTTAAACTTTCTTGGACATGCTCAAAATCATGATGCAAATTCTTTGTCACTGACTATCTTGTACATTTTTTATTTACTTTTTTTCTTTTGAATCAGAGGTTACAAACTACAAAGGAAGACAAGTACTGATTTAAATTTTAAACTCCAGTTACATTAACAATACACCACCCACACAAATTGTCGTCTGATCCCACATACAGCCATGTACATTTCATTAGTTTGGCTACAAAATACATCAAAGGAACACTTGTTTCTATTTGGCTTTGTCTTTTAAAGCCCAGAGGACTTGTTGGTATTTTCATTACGTGCTTAATTCTCCACTGAGTCATGTCCTTTGGGTATCTGACTCTCATGAAGTTTTAGCTGTACAGAACTCCTAGCTGTGGATAATCACTGTCAGTATGCTAAACATGCAATAGAAACTGAGTACAACACAACTGTTATAAAGCACATTATTCTGGATAAGCCCAACTGTGATGGCAATGCAGTCAGACCTTAAATCGCACTGACACAAGTCCAGTTATCCATAACATCATTTTAATTTAATTTTTAATTGCAGAATTGGTAGTTAGGTGGACAAGCTGAAGAATAAGTGCTTTAGTTTTATGAAACGTACTTGCAATTGAGAAATACAACAATGGTGATTATAATATCAACTACAAAATAATGATTGATATGATTTTACTTTTTTGCAAAGAAATAGTAAATTGTTTTATCTGATTTGTCAGAGCCTGCTGCTGATAACACCAAGATTGTGGGTTCAATCCCTGTAACGGCCACTTACCTAAAAATAGGACCCAGTGATCCTTGTGGGTCCCTTCCAACTCAGAATATTCTGTGATTCTGTATGTGATTTTACAGGATTGCTAAATTATTTCTATCCTAAGTTTCAATAATATAATGCATTAAAAATAAAAACTGAAAAGTAGATGATTGCTTTACATTGAAATGTAACACCTCTTACATATTCAGAAAAAATACAACAAGTACATTCTTCCTGTAAAGACAGAGGATAAGACATGTACACAAATATTACAGGTTATATCTTAAATTTTTGTTGGATTTTGTGTGCTTTCACTTTTTCAGTTTTCTGGAGCAATTTACTGGATTAAAAGTAACAGATTTTGAATAGAGATAATGTGGTTCAATGATTTTGTCTCAAATTTTGCATGGAAATTTATTTTTAAATTAAATTTTATCCCTAAGTTGTTAATTTTTTTATAGTAACTATCTTACTCCCAATTGTTTTGGTTTTAATTTATGAAATTAAAAATATCGGAATACTTCAGCATAATATACATATAGATCATGCTTAAAAAGGAATAAAAGGAATTCTATAATGAACATTATTCATGTACAGTTGTTCAAAACCAAGTCAAGACTGTTTCTTAACGAAACAAATTTTTGTGGGTCTAGTTAGAAAGGTAGGTATCAAATATACACCTTCTCTCATATAATTTAGAAAAAATCAAGGCCCATGTGTGTTTTCCGAGCAGAAAAAAAGTATGGAGTTCTCAGTCAAGATACTGATATAAATAATATTGTTTAGTTCCTTGACTAATCTACCCTCCTTAGAACTGATTTGAGGGATAAATGTGAACACATCTCTGTATGTGGATTGTACCTATGGCTATGGCATCTAATCAGTAATAGCAATAGAAATTGATGATTTTATAAGTCCATTTTTATGAAACAAAATTAGTAGATTTTATTCTTTATGATACCTATCTGTATCTGTATGTGTATCTATATATCTATGTCTGAATCTATCTGTATATCTGAACCGGGCAATGCAAACTCTATATTTGATGGATATAATCATCAATTGTTTATCAGATATTTTTGTTAATGAACTTTGTTCACTCTTCAGAGTATAGCAGATATAGGAAACAAGATTAAGCCTTCATTCAAGTTTCTGCGTAGNCCCCCCCCCCCCCCAAATCATCATAGTAAAATAAACTGAGTCAGAGAAATTATATCATACTTCTTCTGCATCAGTCATTAAGTATTTTTAGTTTAGCCTTATTTTCACATCTTTTTTTCCATAATCAGTCATTATGAGGCCCTTAAGAATTCTTAAAAGCGTGGTTACTTCTCGAGCTGAGTAACACAAATTTGCATATATGTATTTAGTCTTGCAGTAGTCATATGAAACTGCTAAAATGAAACCAGCACAAAAAGAGGAAGAGCCACCAGATGTGCTTTTAAAAATAACAGTTTCAAGAGCACACGATCAATAGGAACACTTCAGGGACAGCAGCACGGAATCTACTTGGCAGGCTGACTAGAAAAGTCACTCCTGTTCCGTGCTGTATGCTCTCTTTATCAGGTCGTTTTGTTCTCAAAGAGGGTGCTTCTAACAATGAGCAGTTCTGTGAAAACACCTCCTGACAGCCCCTGTGAAGCCGTGCCCAGGCTATCAGCCCTGCAGCCAGTGGCACGGCAACAATCCATCTCACAGCTCTCGGTAAACTTGCCCGCTGTGGAAATGAGAACATGGCAATCAGCCTGGCAGGTGATTGACATCCTGAATTCCAGCAAAGAGGCCCAGAGGGTGAGGAAACACAACGGTAATGGGAGACTGCAATTACCCCCGTGTAGTCTGAACAGATGTCCTATCAGCAAGCTGAGACTAAACCCTCAGATACCACAAGTGCCTGCTTTGAGTAGTTAGGGAGTGTCAACAGAGAAGGAACACCTCGGCTTGTCCTGACAGCAAGTATTTATTCATCACGTTGCTGTACAAAGTCCCTGGGTACTGGCACCTGGTATTTTTTGCAGGATCTACGAAGGCAAAATGTCTTATCTCAAATTTGCATGAAAATGAGATTTTTAAAGAATAAAATTATTTCGCACATGGATGTGGTCAAGATATTGAGGAAGAGTCAACCCAAGTTTGTAAAGAGAAGTTACACCTCACATAGCATCGAAGGTCTCTCAAGAATTCGATGTTCGTAGGGACACTGAAGTTCTGGCACCACAAGCACTTAAAGGAAGCAATCTGTCATTAAACAAGAAAGTTGGACTGCACAAAGTTAAAGGGTAGGAAACTAAAGGTCAGAATATACGTTCAGTTTTCATGGAGACGGAATTAGTGCTTGGAAGTCCTCCTTCATACAATATGAACCTACTTCAACACAGTACTGTACAGAACAAAAGTCTTCATGAGTTCAAAAGTGATTAGAAAAATTTCTAATGCTTAGATGTACTTGTGGTTTGATCCAAATATTTCTTGGTTTTAGAAATGTAAATAAATACACAAACCCAAACTCTATCAAACCCCTTATCTTCACATGGATAGGACTTCTGAGTTTCTGTAGAAGTAAATTTGAGATATATAGTTCAGGGAAGTGCAGTAATGGAGATCACTTACCTACTGTTTACATGACATTTGGAGAATCTTAAATGCTCAGTTAGAAAGAGAGGAACCAGAAAGGAAGCTTATAATCATCTTTTTCTTAATATGCTTATGAATTCTTTACGGGCTTCAATCAGTGCTTGTCTTTACCCAGCAGTCAAACTCAAGATAAAATTAGGAAGAAGTCTTATCTTCCTTGAGCCATCAAAGCTGCTGATTAAGTTTTTGCCTGTCTGTGAACTCAAAAGTAGTGTTAAACTATGCAGAAGATAATAATTTTTTCCTGAGAATTCATATACAGCTACGTTTTAAGATTGCTGATATTCCATGCTCTTCAAAGAAAGCAGTAGCAGAAAAGTAAGAACTTAAGAAAAAAAAAGGAAATTAAGGGTTCAGATCTTCGGCAAGCTGTAGCCAAGAAGACTCAGTTGTGGTCAGAATAAATGCACTCCTGTTTCCTCACTTTGCACACCTTACAGGAGTCAGGGCTCAGGCTTGGTGAAAAAAGAAGGCATTCGCTGTTGTAAATGATGGGGTGGATTCCACTGACCATCCAGCTCATGGTGTTCTCAGAGAAGATGGTTTAGGCAGCACAGTCTGCTTTGGCTGTTCAAAGTCTCTTTCTGTACATGCAGGCAGTCCTGTGGTCAGACTCCAGGCATTCACACAGCTTCCTCTCCATGTAACAAGAATGTATGGATATATATTTCTTCTGATGAAAATGTGTATTCAGCACCTACAGACTACAGCTATCAACACTCAGAATACACAAATTTGGAGCTCTTATGACTCTATTAGCCTGTGAAGAATGCCACTTCTGTCCTCACAAAGCTTTGCACAGGGCAGCGTTATCCAACAAATGGAAAAATACATGGACTTTCCAGGGAAGAGCAAACTCTGCCTGAAATTAAAGGGATTGTACTTTGGGATCAAAATATTCTCTTCTTTATTGTTGTAATCCATCAAGATGAATGATCAACTGTGTTCAACAATTAGAAGGATTTAAAAAAATATCTTTCTCACTGTTTTTCTAGTAAGAGAGAGGAAATTGAGTGTACAGAAACAGGAGACTCATGGCATGCGATATACTGAGAACAAGAGTTTAATTTTCTCTCACTTCTTCTAGATGCTTAAATCACTTGCATCAGTATTCGAAATGAAAGAAATATTCTGAGTCCTAAATATTTCAGGTCTATAGTGCCCATATTTCAGGTCTCAGAAATAAGGATCTGAGGGGAAAACTTTGAACATGCTTAATGCGATGAATGTTGAAAAATGTCTCAAGCCCCTGAATTGTTTGCACAGAGTCAATATCACTAAGGCATAGCAGCACATAGAAGATTTATGGGACTGTAATAGAAAATTAAACCTAAATTGATTCAACAAATTACTGCATATAAGAACAAGCTGAATAATTTAAAAAATCAATGTGAATAATTTCAGTAACTGGCGAGTACAGAAGAAAATTGTTGCATAGGTTAATGTTTATTGCACATCTATTTAGTGACTATCTTGAAGCAACAGTTATTGAATTAAAATATGAATATGAGATATTTTTAAGTGCACAACAGGAGAAAGTTTAAGAAACAAAGACAGATAATTTTCAGATGTCTGAGAACTCTGCTACACAGTGCTAATATCTGGACTACACTTTTGAAGAGGATCATACACAAATAAAGTCCCTTACTACCTTTCATGCTGCTTCTGTGCAATAAGAGAAACATTGTAAATGTAAACTTAAAAATGTCCTGGGATGTAAGGTTATCTGAATTGAAAAAATATTGGACTCCATGCAAGCATTAGCATAATTTTTGTAACAAAGATGTAAAAAAAATTATTCTGACAATCCTTGCATTTGTTCATTTATTTCTTATAAAGCAATTCAATTTTTAAAGTAATTTAGGATCCAACTGCAGAATGGGAAAAAAAAAACCAGAATGAGACTAATTTTATAACTATAAGAAAACTATAAAAATAATAATTTAAAAAATGTGCCTTTATCTCCTGAAATGATAGCTATAATGCTTAGGAAAAAAAATTTAAGATCATTTTGTATTTTAGAAAAAATACAAAAAGTATGTTTTGCCATCATAAAACGCCACTTGGGTTCTGACTACAAGTTGCCAGGTGATTGCTTATATTTCCTAATCTTTATTCTTTAGGATTATCTAAGGGCCACATAGGAAGGAGTGCTATAGTTTATGCACACACTGACTGATTTAAATAGTTTTATTATTTTTGTACTCTTGATCAGCTAATTCAGGGTGTTTTGTATCTCCTGAACTTGAAGGCTTATATTGTCTCTTCTGTGCACCCCTAGAGAGAAGGGTAAAATCAAGCCAAATCATCATCCTCACTTTTTTATTTTTCTGTGGGGACAACCTCATGGAATTTGTGTGCACTGTGCTTTTAATGTTAGGGAAAACCAAAGAAAAAATAATTAGAAGGTTTTATAGCACTATAATTTATTGATGAACATTCATTATGAATTTCTGAAGGGGAAAAAAAAGGTGTCTTGTTGTTACGCTTGAACTCTTTAATTTGCTGATTTGGTGAAAAAAAAGTCTATCTTTATTTTACAAATGCATTTTATTCCATTCTTCAGAACAGCATCGTATGCAGGAAAAATCATAGTGCAACACAGAAAGGTAGAAGAGATTGAATTAAAGAGATGGTGCAGGAGGAAAGAGAGGTCCATGCTGTCTTTGGAGACAGGCACTGAGGCTGTCTGCAGGCAGCAGAGCTTTGCTGGGCACCCCGCATGTGCTTGACAAGATCTTTGGTGGGCAGCAGGGAGTCTGAGATTGCTGAGGATGGGGAAGGGTTTCCCAACCTGCAGGTGGGTGCAGAAGTGGAGGGAGCTGCTGGAGGCCACTGGGCCTGAGGCAGAGTGTTTAGAAGCTCATTGTCACAGTGTCAGAAACAAGTTAAAATTTCAAAGAATTAAAAGGTAGAGAGTTGAATCCCCACTGCTTTTTTTTTTTTTTTTTCCACATTTATTCTAAAATAAACTCTGTAAAGATTACTTTGAAGAGAGGACATTTAGGGGTAAAGTTTATTCTCGGTGAAAAATTTTTCAACACATAACCACTCATTTTTTTCTAAGTAGCCGAAAAAGAGTAAGACACCTACAGCCCAAACAGGCCAGTCATTTCAGGAACGAAGAGTTACACCTGTTTCTCTGAACTTCTGTCCATTGCATAGATACCTTATTTTTCCATAGAAACATGGCTAAATTTGGGATCCATTATTCAAGATATTCCCTGAACATGGTGGTACACCATGGAGTAGGCAAAAATATCCATCTTTAATAACATTTATCTCGCTGAAACTCCTTTCATGTTGACTGTTTCTTCCTGCAGCTTGGCCAATTTCCACTCCTTTTCCCTTTCAGGTCTACCATGCAGGAACAAGGAAAGAAATGCATTGAGGAGGTGGATAGAGTAGATTTTTGGAAAATTGAAGCTTTCGATGTCGTTGCACAAGAGTTACATAATCAGGTTCTCCCAAAGGCAAGCAAGCACTCAGGAAGAGGTTGCATTCCACAGGCATTCTTGCTTCAAAACCAACCAGGGAAGGACATTAATTTATTATTGCACTACTAAAGCTAGGCTAAAGGTCATGAAAGAAAGCAATAAAGGGAAAGAAAATCACAAACAAGACTGAAATGTACCATATGCCTTTTTTAATTAATCACCACAAGGTGCCACCTGAGCAGCTTTATAAGGTACTGTATAGTGCTTCTGTTTCACAGGAGGTACAAGGTACATTTCAGCTGCAAGTTAATTTAATTGCTTTTATTCTGTCTCATTAATATTCTTTTATTTCAGGTTTCTTTGTAGACATAAATGACCTTGAAGGGAGTATGCAATTTCAAATGTACATAAATTTGCTGATAATGCTAAATTGGACTGGACTGGTAAATAGAAGAGAGACATAACCATTTGAAAATTATTGGACTGGATAAGGCTTGGAGGCTGATAAAGTAGCTCATTCAGTTTAGCAGGAAAAAGTGTGAGATAATGAAATGGGCCACTAGAAACAACCATAGTTTCTTTGGGCTAAAATCATACAAGCTTCAGAATTTGGAACAAACAGACAATTTAAGTGAAATTGATGGTAATTAAGACTGTACTTTTGCAATTTTACATGCTTATTTTCAAGTCTAGTTCTTCTGAAGTTTAGTTCTTCTGAAAACAAATAGGGAACAGGAGTAAAAATATCACAAATGACACTGAAAATGATATATGAACAGAAAACATCAGGTCTAAGATCTTAGTTACCCATTGTGTTTTCTTTTACCCATTAAAACAGTTTCCAGATTCATTTGAAACTGTGCAGTCTCTTCCAGCAGTACCAAGAGATTGGCTTACTCTCAAAGCAGCATGGAGGTCTTGATCCCTCAAAGCTTATTAAATAGCTTGATCTAACAAAAGAAAGGAATATTTCTAGTTTCCTCATCAGAATTTCTGTGCCACTCCTGATTCTACAAGCTGTATGTTTGGCAGCAAAATCTACTGTGCCTGGCGATGGTTGCTATTTATATTGTAGCTCTTAGAAATCCTAGACATGAACCAGGTCTCGCTTTGCTGTTCACAACATATGCACCTGCACCAACTACAAATTACCTCTTAAAGAATATTTGATTTATATGTGTGACTTTCAATGACAAAGAAGGTCTGAGGACAGCTTGTTTGTTTAACAAATGTAAGGAAATGCAGCTGCCATTCAGCTGGTGTGTCCGTCTCCCACAGCAAAGCCAAGAGAGTTGAAGGAATTCCTCAGCTTCCTCTGTCTCCTCCTGCCCTTGCATCCCATGCCCATTTTCCCAGCCACAGCCTTGTTCAGGCTCTGGCCTCAGAAATGCCCAGAATGCCTCAACTCACCAGCCCAGCAGCAAAGTTTTTGCTTGTTTTCCTGCAGTTTAGGTAACTTGGCGTTGCAGGAGGCTGATGAGTGCTAGAGCTGGCAGCAGGTGCGGTGCGAAGGAGAAAGCCTGGGACCAGGAATGAGGTGTGGGAGATGCTGCTGCCTATGAAATCCCATCCCCCAGGCCACAGAGGATAACTGTGCTCCCAACCCCTCCTCCGCCCTCCCTGGGCAGGATCCTTTGTGCACCAAACAAGATGGGTGTCAGACAGCATCAGAGAATACACCACAAAGCTACACTTCCGGATTGAAAAATAGACCCTTTCCAGTACAAAGGAGTCAAGTATTAGTACTTCTGCTGGGCTGTTTGCAAGTCATATTTAAATTGTCAAGTAAAACAAAACATTTGACCAATTTCTTTTCATCTGTGAAAGAAATGCGGTCTATTCTTCGTATCTCCTTGCTGCTCATATAGAGAAAATATTTTAATATTGTCTAACTTGTATAATTTCAATAAAAGAAATGTTCTATTTCAATCAGTGCTATTTAAATTAATTGGAAGAGTGGCAGGGATTTAAACAAATAGAATATAAGCTTTGTTTCATTAAAATAATGCATTCAAATTGTTCTGCTTTTAGTTTATTACCAGGCCAACACTTAAAAATATTGGTTGCAATTAATTCTTTTTAAATTCAGCTCTGCCATATTTTAATTAATTGAAGAAACTGAAATGAGACCTTTTATCTTCTTCTGGTGTTAGTGGAAGACATTCTAGGACATTTTGTTTTATTTAAATGCAGTGAAATATGTTAAAAATAGCCAACATAGGAAATGAATGATTCTTTGGAGAAATATAAGAGGAAATCCAAATGAATCTTTTCTAAAGGAAAAGAAAATCCCGAGAGTTTTTCTTTGTTATCTTTGTGTTTTCTATATGTATCTTTGCAGTTATGTGGTTAGACTGACTGCTCCATCCTTCATACCATTCCATGGGCATTTCCATTTTTTTGGCTAGCATCAAGGTAGTTTACTTCCATCTTTTGCTCCCTCCCTCCCTCCCTGGTGTAAAATATAATGAATACCATTGACAACATAAGACTTACGTTATATAAAGATCAAGAAAGTCCTATTTCCTGACTGATACTATGCCTGAAGCACATTCAAAATGTCAGGAAGATTTAATTTGTGTATTTGCCTGCTTCAAAAGTTAGTGGTAAAGGCAGGAAAGAGAGTACCTGTCCCATTTTATCTGCCAGGTTTCTGATGCTGGACAGCAAATTGGAGATGAGCAGCTTTTGGTGAACGTGTGTAGTGCCAGTGTGTTCTGTGACCTGATCATAAAAAATAACTGACCCAGCACACCACATCTAAGGGAACTGGCTGTAACTCCACAGGGAAGGAGCACATAAGCTTTTAACTCTTCTACTTAGTGCAGAAAACTCAGGAAAATTGCTTTTCATCCTCAGAAAAGAGTGTAATATTTATAGCCCAACCAGACTGCCTGAAGCTGTGGGAGTCTCTGCAGCAGGGAGGTGCCTGATGCCCCGGGGTGGGCCTGTCCTGGGGGCAACATCCCCCAGCCCATAGGGAACAACTCAGGACTATCCATGGGGCCAGTGGAGATGATGGATGAACTTGCAGTAGTGACAAACACAAAGAGAAAGAAACAAGAAGTGAGACATGAAAAGGTAAGCCTTTGCAAAAGCGTTTTTCATCTGGATACATTTTCCAGAATACATTTCAGCTTGATTAGCTTCACTATGCACACTGACTTTATTAGATGAACATAGGAGTCCAGAACACAGATTTGCTGTGGCAGGGGTTCAGAATCATGTAAATCCAGGCAAAGTGTTCTCTTACAACTTAAGATTTTGCCTGAATGCACAATTTAACTAAGACCTCCAGACTTGCTACATGGTGACCTTTCACAGGTTTTGGATATCTGCCTGTGGGCCTGATGAATTGTCTACAAAAATAAGATGAACAGGCAAACATGTATAGAATGGATCTGCAAGAAGTACTGGAACAGAATGCATTGAGATATGACTACTGGACCTTAATGCATTGGCAGCTTTATTCATATTCAAGGAAATGGAGAGAAAGATGTTGAGACGATTTCTTGACAGATTCATCAGAAACATTAAAAGAAGGGAAGAAGAATACATTCTGAAATTTAAAACACTTTTAAATTTAAAAAAAAATCATATAATTTTGTGAGAGATAGTGTGAGGTTTAGTATAGAACTGGAAGAATCCAAATTGAATGTTTGGTACCACTTTCTCACAATATAATAATAAAATAACAGTAAACAAAAAAAATTCTAGAGATCCTTCTTGAACTTGAAAAACAATAATGTATCCAGCTGGTGAAACAGAAAGTTTAAGTTAAAGGGATGTTCATTTCATGATAACTCATTTTAGTAATTTTCGTTTTTAAACTTATTTTACCATAAGATTTAAATTTTATTTTTACCATAAAATTTTCAATAACTATGACATTTTTATTGTATTTTATTTGAACATTCATTTATGAATATATTTATGAAAATAAACTGAACATGTCAAATATTGAAACAAAAAGTATTCTAATAAATATTTGACATGTTTATTTTGTTTTATTCCATAAATAAATTGTCAAGCAAGATATATGCTAATTTAAACCAGAAAATAAAGCAAAAGGGCATAAAAATTTATATAAAAGTCAAACTAAAAATTATAAAACTTCAATAGGGAACAGCCAGCAGCTGCTGCACACTAATATTGGTCTTCTCACACTTGCAACACCTGATGGAAGAGGCCCAGTTGTATCACATTCCTCAGGAACATGCAGCAGCACTGACTCTATAAGGTCAGTGTAAGGATGGGATGATCCAAGACTATCCGAGTAACTCCCAGCCCAGGAACCATTCTGGGCCATACTTTTTGACTGGACTGTGCCTGATGCGGACAGGCTGCTGCCAAGGCTGCAGGGAGGGAGGCAGCAAGGCAAAGGGAGCAGGGAAATAGTGGCTGGAGCCGTGGCAGCCTTCCCGTGCTCATTTGCTGACCATGACTTGACCCAAACATCTAAATGGTGCTGCTAGAGAACGGCTGCAAAGCAGAACATGGTTTCAGAAAAAGAGGTCTGCTGACTTGCATCACTGCTGATGATTCTGCATCATTCAGGCCACCTCATAGGGCTGTCTGGAAGGTGAGGCAGAGGTTGGCAATGCGGGAAGCAGCTTTGGGGTGAAGAGAGGGAGGCTGAGAAAGATGCTGGTTTTGTATGCAGTAGCCTTGAGCCTGAGCTAAAAAAATATTGTGAGTAGTTAAAATGGGTTACTGAGAGAGAAAACTGCTGCACTGGATACATTTCTACACACCGTGTTAAACAGATAACATTTCTAATTTGCTTTTCACCTGTCAGCCCTGAGTCACTTTCAGAAGTGTATGCAAGAGAGGAACTTTGTGCTATGGGTGGATTACCCAGTGTCACTCTCCAGGACTACTACCGTGTCTTTTCTTGGGAGAGGCCAGACCAGAGGACGACTGGATCATTGAGTGTGTGGCACTTGAAATGCCTGCCAGGGTCATTCTTATTTGGTAGACAAGTTAATTGTGCCAGGTGTGGTGTGGTGTCAGGTGTGGTCCAGCTCAGCTTAGGAGCTATCTTTCAGCAGCTGGTGCTTTTGGGCTGTTCCAGTTGCTGTGGGAGTTAATGAGAAGAAAATCTCTCAAGATTTTGAAGACCTGCATTTCTTTGATCTGGGGGAGTCCCTGGACTGGAATTCACCTCTGAGTCTTATGGTATTGGCAACAATGGCAGCAGCCTCCATGCATTGCTGTTGTGATCTCACTGATCCTACCTTGGAGTAGGAGAAAAGACAAGTAAACAGCAATCTCTTGAGTTCCAGGCCTTGCTCATCATATGGGAGACTCGGCAGTACTTCCCTCTGAAGATCCAGTTTAGCACAGCTTCGTGCAGATACTTATGCTGATCTGTGATGGATAAACAGACCTGATCCTGGAACTAGACATAAGCCATCTGGAGTTTCCTTTTTCTTTTTTGGGTCTACACATGCTTTGAAACTCCACTTAACTGGAAACTTCTCGGTAAACAGGAGGAATTAGAGCTGAAAAGCCTTGATCCTGGTGTAGCTTCTCAGGGATAAAGAGGAGTATCTTCACATATACCTCTGTGGCCTACAGCTTTTGACATACCTGTCTTTGAGAAAGTGGCTGCTTTGTGGTGGACTATAGACGCAAAGGTGATAAAACACAGCCTGCATGGTGTGAAATCACAGAAGGAATGTGAAGACAGTGGAAAATGCCAAAATGGTATGGTCTCAGATGGAATACTGAAAAAAATGTTCCCTGGAAGTTGCTCAGATATGCCAGTGAATTATTTAGAAAGTGAAATATGTCAATAGAAATATGCCAAATCTGTGCCAGAAAAAATAATAGAAGTTTACTACCACAGACTACAGAATCCAGCTTTTGGTAAATGTTCCTCAAAATACTGGACATGTCCAGGGGAAAAAGGAAAGATAAATCCAATTTGATACTGAATGGTATCAAGGGATATAAAAGAACTGTGAATAAATTGAAGACTAGTATTATAAGAGCCTCAGAACAGTATGTTATTTTGACATACTTTAGATTGTTAATACACTTCAGAAAATACAGAGTGGATTAACTAGGGCTATTTTAAAAAACGGTTTTAGAATGAGAGCTGTACATAAAAGGGGAAAGAAATCAGGTGCAAATCTTGACAAGGCTAAAACAAAGGCTAAATCTGAGTACAGGTTTCTAGATGGAGAAGCATCCGACCTCCAGAGAAGATAAAATCAGTGCCTGCCTCTCCGAGGAACCTTCCTTCCTGATGACCCTCTTTTCCTGATCTGAAGAGGAAGTCACATACTTGAGAGACTCAGATCATAAGCCTAATCAATTTTTAATGAAATCTAGGATATACGGTTGTTTTCGTAAGGTTAGCATTTAAGGAAGATTTAATTGTATTTTGCTGTCTTCAACACATTGCATAGTATTGTAACATTTATGACAACTACAGGTATAACAACTATTGCTTTTGCTATAGCCACAGAAAGTAGGTTAAGCTGCTGACAAGGAAAAGAACGTGTTAAGCATCAGCATTTATGCAGTCCTAATTGGATTTATCCTAATTGTATGTATCTCATGTTGTTCAATAAGCACTGCTCCATCATTCTTCCACTCACTTTAGACAATACTTCTCTTTCCTATTAGGAAAGAACAGGCCTAAGCAGAACTGAAGCTCTATTATATACATGATAGATGTCTGACTTGGCCTACATAACTCACGTCTTGTTTAGTGCTAAAGTAGGGCACAGCTAAAGGGAGAAGAGAATTAGGCAACAAATGGAATAAATGTCTGAAAAAAAGTTCCTGTGAAAAATTTCCACGCACTTCTTTGGATTTTGAACCAGACTCTGGCAAAAAAAACATGTGGTCATGGAGATATATTTGACAGAACTGACTTCTAAGATAGCAAGAAAACCCCCCCAAAACCCCCACATTTTATATCGTCGTTTTTTATGCTAATTTCTGTAGGAGACCTGCATGAATGAGTTGCTGATCACATCCTCCTAGGACTGCTGTTGAAAAGGACCCTGGAAATGGTCTGAGTGTCTCAAGCTGGCCAAACTACTACAGCCAGCACTGCCTATGATGGTGCATACATGAGCTTACTCTGGTAAAATTAAAGAAATTCAAGGCTTTAGTATCCACTTTGATGTTACTGATTTTTTCTAAATCATGAGTGTTTAGATATAATAAGTTATGTCATGCATTTTAAAAATGAAAGAGCTTATTCTACCAATGCAGGATGACATGGCCACTCATAAAAACAACAACAAAAAAATTACTCCTTCAAAATTTTAAATTAATACCTAAAATTAATTCTATCTATCCATTTTTTGTTACCCATAACAAATTCAGTGTGAATAAAATGTATTCATCACAAACAACAGTACAACTACTGTGAGCAAGAGTGTAGTTCAAACAAAAGCTCAGCTAAATCCTTCCTTGTTTCCATCTTGTTATTCAGTCAACAAGATTAAAACAGGAGGCAAGTAACAGATTTCTGTGTTAGTGGATCAGCTACTCAGATACCTGTTTATTTACTTCAGACTTGTGAGATCTGATGGAGGGTTATACCTCTTTGACATCTGTCTATGGAAGTCCAGCTTACACAGACAGTACTGAATGGGCCCTTCTTTATTATCTACTCTCTTGGTAAATGGTACTTGATGACTGAACAAAGAAGAAAAACAGACAATCAAGAGAAAGTAAAATCGTTAAGCACAAGCTAGACAACGTACAAAAGTAACACAGGTCAATGCAGTATGCTAAGATATTATTTATCATGTTATAAAGTTAGTGTTTCTGGATCACATCCAAAGGTCTGAAGTGCAAGACAGTGCCATTTTTGCTGACCTTTTGAAGCACAGCTTAGTTTTCAGAATTCACAATATGAGAGTTTAATATCAATACTGAATAATTCTGTTAGAGTGAAGGTGCAGGTATAGTAGATTGTTGTTTGTCTCTGAATGTAAACGTGATACAGTCATCTATTTGTACAGCCTCTTCAAACCTTAAAAAACAGTGCATTCTTACTACATGAATTTCCTCAAATGACACTTTTGCTGATTCAGAACACTAACCTTATAGACAGTTATGCTAATGCGTACATCTCTATAGCTTCCTTAAACATTGAAGTAAAATAAATAGATAAATAAGTTTGCTTTTAACAGAAGGATTTTTTATCAAAGCAAATTCACCAACTGTTTAGGTTCATCAGATAGTGTGATTTATCTGTCTTGCTCTCAGAATGAATGTTGCAAAGCAAACGAAAAAATTAAGGAAAATTATCAATCAGCTATCAGTTTCATCTTTTTCCTTCTGTCAGCTGATTTTTAATGCTGAAGAAAAATGGAAAGAATATAAAAGAATCATATTCTTTTTCTGAGAGAGGTAATTTTCCATTGCTGCTTGGATCATACACATCTACTTCAATCTAAGAAATGCTTGTCTACTGTCTAGGAGGTTTTATCAGCAGACACAGTGAAGCTAGCCCAGATCTTCTAATAAGGTGTAATCAGAGCAGGTAGAAAAAGGCTATAGCAAAAGATATATGGCTTTGGGTGAAGGCATCCTTGTAGATCATAGGAGAGCATGTGATGCATTATCCTGTGGATTTTCTTTTCTTTGTATTTTAGACTTGGCATATTGTATAGCACAGCACCACAAAATCTGCCAGAGCACTTGGGAGAAATTCCAAGAAATCTGTCTGGTTTTACTCTTTTTAGTGCCATTTTTCTTTCTTAACATGACTTGCTGCTAGTAACATGAATGCTATATTCATTATATTGGTGGAACTATCTAATATATGTTGAGAAGGTGGGAGCTACTTTTCTCTTGCAGAATGACAGCATCAGGGAGACAATCAGCATTTTCAGAGGCTATCACTCGACTCAGTGCAGGTTGTGGTGTGCACCTTTGAAAGACAGAAGGCAGGCTAGAAATGCCTTATGCTTAGGACAGTCATTATTACAGAAAATATCCCTCATGATATTGTAGCAGGATTGCATTTCATAACATTTGAGACTCAGAGGACATTCTAGCTCCAAGGCTGATAGTGAGATGTTCAATTTGCCTGCTGACTTTGAGCAGCCTGAGATACACCAATATGTTGCTAAGTGGCCACAGTAAGATTTAAAAGTGTGGTTTGACAGAACGTGAAATCATGCAGTTTGAAAAGAAATAATTGCTTTGGAAAATTTCAATATCTGTGTGTGTCTTAGTACAAAGAAAATACTTTTTTCCTTTTTTTTTTTAAGTAGAATTGTCTAGAAAATATTACTTAAAAAGTGGGCTGTCACAGGAATTGCTCCGACTAGGCTAAAGCGAAGACTGGAAGTAAGGACTGTAATTATAAAAGACTAACACCAAGAAGTGAAAGCCCAATCAAAGGCATATGCAGCACACATGTTAGCTGCCAGTAATCCTACCAGTTCAATATTGCAATGCAGGTTCTGAGAGAGCTTGTGGGGAAGACACGAGTAAAGCTGAAGGACGATGAGTGCAGTAGTCATGACTGGGCAGCTGGGAGCCCAAAGAGGGCCCCAGGACAGGGGCTGCTGCTCTTATGCTTCTGGTGCAAAGGCAGCGCCCACAGCAACAAAACAGCAGTGGAACCAGCATAGGCACCCACCAGTTGTTTACGCTTAAAGGCTAGCCTTTATTTCTTGCACAGTTTGGTCAGGTTATCAAGATATAGGAGACTGGCTTCTGCCAGAATGCTGTCTGACATTCAGTGGTCCATGCAGAGCATAATTGTGACTGACAGTAAGTTTATTCATAGAAGTTCTTAATATTTTCTCACTCTGGAGTGAGATTATAGGTATACTTCTAGAAAGACTGAAAGCCTGACAAAGAGATTTACATTACATGGACAGAAGTAATTTTTTTCTGTATTGTCAAGTGGCTGCTGTGCTGCAAGCCTGCTGATATTTTGATCAATAGTGCACTCTTGACAGGTAAGTCTTTTGTGATGAAAGATGCAAGATCTCTTTGAGTGCTAAAGATCAGTCTTTCCTACTCAGTTTTACAGTGTAACATAACATAACTACTTAGCAAACATCTTTGCAAAATATGTTTCATTTTTTGAGTGCTATCAAGCACCAGGTTATCATGAAAATGAATGTCCAGGTTCCAACAAAAAAGTACAAGCAGCTATCATTTTGAGAAGAAGGTGGAGAAGGGATTTTGGAGAAAATAAGCTGTCTATATTCATGAAGCAGCCACTTCTGCATCACATCTACTCAAATTCCTTTTTTTACTGTATCCAGACACATTTCCAAGCATTTAGCTCTTGCTCTCAACATAATTTGCATTAAGAGCTTTAACATTTTCTCCCACAGGCATCATTTTAAGGACCTCTCTCAATTCAGACCAGATTGCCGCCCATTATTGCTATCAGGAAGGCATCAGGTTTCCAGTTTAACGTTAGTGATGAATACCTAAAAAAGTATATCTGAATAGAAATATTCAGGCTTATGTTTATGCTCCGTAATCCAGGCAAATATGGTGCATTTAATTTCTCTTTAGTTGGCATAGACCTTGTCCTCCTGTACCTCTGGGCTTCCCTACCTCCCATTCCAACAAAAACATCCACACTATTGCTGGTACAATATGTATGTACAATATCAGTGTTTTAAAGAACTAGGAGATTTTCCCCTCAGCACGTAACAGCATAAATGTGAGGCAGAGTAGGCAATATTTTCAGAAAAATGTGCTGGGATTTGACAGCCAGGCTCTCCACCGTGTTTTGCTCCATGAAGAAGAATTAAAACATTGTAAAGTTGCTTCTGCTGGAAGAGCTGTATTGTTGGCTTGTTTTGAGAGAACTGTTTAAACTGTGATATCATTCTCTGTCTGCTTAGGCACTGCATAAATGCAAATATACTAAGAGAGCTCTCTTTTTTTTTGAGGAACAGGTTTATACTCACTGCTAAATGAATGAGAATTACGTAGAAAACTTTATGCATAGAGACATATTGTGATAAAAGAACCCAAGTGCCATTGATAAATCTTTGTAGTAATGATCAGACAAGTGGTAAACACTAGGAAATATCATTTGGATTCCATAATCTTTAATTCTGCTGAGGTTTTGGGCAAGTGCACCAACCATGATGAGTAAATAATTGGTTTTGCTTTGTTTTAATCATAGACAAGCTGCAAGATCACACATTTAAAATAATTCACTGCAAAAATGTAACATAACTGACATATGGTCTTACTGAGCAAAGACAGGTCCAGGAAAAACTCCACACAGAGTAAAAATAAATAAATTTTTTTTTAAAATGATTGATAATCTACTTATCTATTTAGACTTTGTTTTTCTACTTGTTGATATCCCCTTCTGCTACACTTGCCATTATCAACACTAAGGAAAGTAATGGTAAAGCTGTTCTAACCTCTACTTGAATGTACAGCTTTCTAATTGTCAATAGTTATTACCTATTGAAGTACATATTCTCTTACTCTAGTTTTGCTAACAACTCAAGTTATTTTAAGATAGATTATCTAATTTCATTCAGTTTCATGAAGTTATATACCTTTTGGATAGTTAGACAGATGATTTATAAACCGCATGAGTAAAACAGCCCTGAGTGATCAGAGCAATTCTGTTGTCCAATATGTTACTCAGCTTCCTTCAATTTATTGTGGATGCTTTCCAATATATTGTATTTCTTTCAAAGAAATAATACAACTCCAGAAAAGATCATTCTGTGTTTATCCATTATGACAGTTTGAGTTCAAAATTCACATTGCTTTCCTCTTTGGTCCTGGAGAATTTGTCCCAAAAGCTCTGCAGAGGCAGGATACATTCAAAGAATTATTGGTAGCTTTTCATTAGTCACAGAAATTTAGGGCCTGGTAATGTGACGCCTTAGGTTTTAGCTTTTGTATTTTTCAAATCCTGTACAGCCTAGTGTGTACCTCTGAAGTTTTGTGTGGTCTGTTAACTACTGTTCTCTCGTGCCGGTCAGACATAAGAAACCGTCTCTGGGTTTGCTCTCCAAGGATACCTAGATTGTCCCAGGCCCAAAATGTGTAAACTAAAAGCCTTTGAAAAGGAGTGGCAAACTTGGGGTAATTGCATCATTAACTGAAGTTATAATTGGAGAATTAACCCTGATATGCAAATGAACCAAACTTATAAAAGTGTGAAGAACCTGTGACCTGGGGTCCATCTTAGGTGTAGCCTTTTGACTGCCCAAGGTGTACCTTTGAAGGCCCTTCAAATAAATACCTAGTTTTATTCTTATTTTTGTCTAGCCTCTGTTTTTAGGTAGTCGCTCAAGGCACCAGTGAATTGCAGTATTGCATGTTTGATTCTTACACACAATCCAGACACACGTGAAATACATATCACTGCATCCCTGCATTACAGCTGTAAGCAAATGTACCTTTATTTGCCACTTAAACTGCCTTACAACAAAAGGTGTTGTTTTAACATTTATCTTAAACCAATACAAACCTATGCTCTCTTGCTTCTGCCAGCACATTTCTGCAATCAAAGGGACAGTTGGATTCAGGAACTCAGCTGGCTCAAAACGGATTATTTTTTGTTTCCTTAGGAATCAGCTTCATTGGTTGCCTGGTTGTACTGATCATGCAACATCATGACCTCAAATGCTGCAGCACGAGGCAGGTGATGTGAATTCAGGAGTCGTCCAAACGTAAGACTGGCTCTGTTAGCATTGGTGACAAATAAGGTAAACTTAAACTGTACCACGAAAGGCCTGAATTCCCACCTCATGTGAGCTGTGACTCAGTAAACCCCAATTACTATTCTTTTGAAATTACCTGAAGGTGGAAGGGCTAATCCTTGAATAGCAGTTAATATACTAGTTAGCATTAGCAGCAGTAGAAATAAAACACACAAAAAGAAAGAAGACTGTCTTAAAATAAAGGGAAAAAGAATTATTCTGTTGAGAAACATATTATCTAGCCAGAAATTTGCTGCCTCAGCTAAATAGTGAAATCAGTTCTGGAATAAAGCTATCCTTTCTCATCTAAGAAACCGTTTTGAGGCAGTACCCCTAACAAACCTTTTGTGATGAAAAGAGACATTCTTCCTTCTAGGTCTGGTTTGAAGTCCAGACTCATTCCTCTCCATTATCCTAAATATAAAAAATATTCAGCAATTGCCACAACTGCCCGCTTTTCTCCACAGAAGATTACTGCTATACTATTACGCAAATGATAGTAACAGATCATTCATGGTTTCTTAAAACAGAAATTAATGTCACTTGATTTAGTAACTTCAGAGCAGTTTTCAAATGTTTACCTTCTAGATGAGTGTTTGTGTAACTGATATAACAGTTCAAATCTACTTCAAATCTTAACAAGAATTTTGATTTATTTTGAAGTTAAATTCTAGAATTATCACTAATTCTATTACTACAAAATACTCACATTAATAAGTGAATAGTCTGCTGAGTAATTTACATCATATAAAACCTGCTAAAATAGAAATAATACATTAATGATTTATATTATTATTATCTAGAAAATTACCATACACTTTCATCAAGTTATGTGTTCAGTTTCTTAACATCAAAGAATATTATCAATGGCAAAGAGATGAGAGTTTTAGTTTATAGGACATCAATAAACTACACATCAAATATAAAGCAATAGCCACAGTTCACAATCCGCACAATTTTGCTGAAACTGGAAGAAGAAAAATACTCTACGGAACATCTTAATTCAGTTTCGGTGTTTTCGCTCTATAGTTCAAATGCGTAATAGTGAACATTATCTTAATCTGCAATTCCATCACAAACCTCCAATACCTTCCAAAGTATTCTCATTCAAGCTTGCAAGTAATGCAGAAGTTTTTGAAGGTGCATTCTCTCACTGTTGGTATATAATTAAATTATTTCCTATCCACTTGATATGCATCAACATAAAGCTTCACCTGAAGGGCAGCAAAGGGTTTAAAGGCTTCCTGAAAGTAGAACAGGCATGAACCACTAGAAACACTGCACCACCCAGAATTTTCTAGCACCTGTCTGATCTGAAGTCTCACTTGCCAGTACATTGAGCATGGCCTTCAAGACCTTTACCATACAAGCCATGCTCTTGTATGAGCATCGTGTCATTAAAGCACTCAATAAGCCCCTCATAAAAAGTTTTAATTTACTTTTCTTCATTACAAAGTTCTGAGCCCATGATTGATCATTTTAAATCTCTGTCATTCAATTGTTCCACTTTTCTTTGAGGTCTCAGTCTACCTGATCTACGTATTCATTCTCATCTGCTCCTTTTCAGTTATTGCACTACTTTAAGGACAAGCTTTTTCATGTCCATTTACTCTGTCTCTTAAGATTTCAAAGTTTCTGCTGGTGGCTTCTAGCAACCAAATAAAAAAAGCTATGAAACACAAAATCAACAGAGAAACCTCAAAACTGACTTCCTTTCTGGAAGAGAGACCGTGGTCCTAATAAGAACAAAATGATACAATGTGAATTTCTGTACGCAGATCAGACACTGTGGATGCTGAAAAAGCTTCAGCAGAGAATTTCTTTATCTCTCTGCAGCGCTTTTGTGAAAGTTCTGTCTTTCCCATGCAGGTAACTCAAAACAATGTTACCATTTTATAAACTTCTTGCAGCTGCAGATTGTTTTGCAGAATTGTTATGGTTCTAACTAGAACTCTTACGGTTCTAACTAGAAAAACATCCAGAGATGGGTGTCTTAGAACTTGACCAATCCCCTTAAGGGATGGATGGCAAAAACCAATTACCTTATGCCATTTCATACACTTTTGCGAACGAACATATAAAAAGCCTTCTGAGAAATCATTAAAGGGGGACTTTTGCCTTGTTTCCTTGTAACCCTGCGCCTGGACTCTGTGTCGTTTCTCTACTCATCCGTGGGGAAAACAGCGTCAAGACACCTGTATTACTCATCCACATGGAGAGCCAACACAGTTTTGTATCTTGCTGACACTGGAGAGGTGGTCATGGAGCAGACGTGGTCATGTTGACAAGCATGTGATTGCTTGTGATGAAGTTTGCATGCTGTGGAGAAAAAAGCTGTAGAAGTCAATCCTCTCCCTGTTGCCTCCAGCAGAGAGGAGAATGGGAGGTAATTTCCTTCCCTTTGTTGACATATTTTTCCTCACAACAGAAAGAAAGAGTTGAAAGGGCTAAGGAGCCGGTAAATCATTGACTGAAGAAAGGCAACAGCACCAAAAGAAAAGCAAAGATACAATGTCAGGGTGTTATCATAACTACTTAGTGATTCTTGCTTAATCCCATTCATAATAGCCCGAGGACCACTTGAGTTGAGGATAGTTGCAGTACTTGATAGCACACATCTGTATGAGTACTTGTTTCCAATATTCTCTGCTGTGGTGGTGAAGGACACTAAACTTACTAAATCTTTACATGACAGAGGACAATATTTTCTCAAAAATCTCAGCACTGTTCCTTATTTAATGAGGAAAAATAAAACCCAGTAATGAGAACGCTCATGTGTTCTGTCTCTTCTATAACTTTTAAAGCCACTAGCAAATATCAATCACGTGTTACAGAAAAACAATGATGAATAAGTTGTGATCTTGCAGAATTAATAAAAATGTGCAATCAGGTAGAAGACAGACATCTGATTCATGCCCTTCTGCTGGAGGAGTTTCACAGTTAGCTTAACGTTATTAGTTAACTTACTTAAATGTATCTTTCCCTGAGGGAAAAATAGACTAATAAATGCCACCACTGTGAAAGATGGTGCCTGTCCTTCACTAAATTACTTGAAATCAAAGCAGAAGGATCAAAATGGTAGGAAACTGTCTTATTCGTTCTGCTGTCAACACAACAGCTGCTCTTTCTCCTCCTACCTTTCCTTTTTGGCTTTCAAACTAAACCTCTAAAATGCTGTAACTGTGGGACATCGTGGGACAAAATTCCCCCTTTGTACACCTCCCACAGGAGTTGTAGGGCCATCTTCACCAGAACTGCATAAATAATGCTGGAACCTTTCTTTGTTTTACTTTCTAAATTGTGACATGAAATAGTGGAGTAATGCAATCAAGTGTCATGCCTCCCTACAATGTAGGTCATGTACTGCAAGGGTCATACAAGCTTGTTGCAACATGTTCCAGGTTATAAACAAGCTGTTGGTTTGGGAGTTTTGTTTCTCTTTAAGGTAACACCTCAGCATCCTCCTGAGTCCTTGCATAGGAGCACTGCTGCCCATAAGCCCTTAGCAGGCCATCTATCTCCCTGCTGCCAGAGTTGGATATATGACAAACCAGTTAAAACTCAAAAATTGGCTCATGGGAGGAAGTTGCAAGGTACTCGACACAGTAATTGGCATTCTTTCTGTTTTATAATATATTACAGTATCCTCATCTTGATAAATTTCATTATTTTTCTGTATTATTTTTCAGGTATTCACTGCTTGGTAGCGCACACACAAATGCACACATTTACTGCGAAAGTTTCTGTTGAAATCTCAACCAGCTAAGCAGCACTAAGGCTGCCAATACCCCTTTCAAACCCAAACAGCCCAGAGCAGCAGCCACAGAGTGTGGAAAGCTCTTATCTTCTATAGGGGGTGATTGGGGAAGGTGGGGATATGCCACTTATCACTTCACTTAGTGTAATGTTGTTACTGGTTTATTTAGAATTAATCTTTAGCACGTTTGTGAGATACATGTGATGGCATCATAAAAGCTAGACATTTTAGGTATTTTTAGGGTAACTTAAGAAGACAAGAAGGATTAGATTGGTCAGAAGAAATACAACTAGTGGAATCTGCTGTGATGTTTGGGGGTTTTTGACCTTTTTTTTTGTCTTTTCCTTCTAATAATATCATTTCTTTATAGTTGGGCTGCCTACAGCATTTTTTTTTGGTTGTCTTATACAGACCTCACACATTAATGACAATTTTTCACAACATTTTTGCCTATAGTCAACTGTTATCGACAAAGAGAAAAACGTATTTCTCAAAAGGTAAAGTTGATTTGTAATATTCTTTCCACAATGCAATTTTCAGTTGAACTGGAAAGAGATCAAAGGAAAAAATAAGAACCAGAATATCATCTGAAAATACACTGTTGCATATAGGTAAAACCTTATAAAGTGAAGGCCTTGTTGCCTTTGTAAAATCATGGCTCAGGCCTGTTACTTCGGCTAAGTAGAAAAGGACTTCTACTGTGGGAAAGAGACACAGCTGAATTAAGGACAGAAAAACACGCTGCGTGACCATCGTGTGCTCTCACTGTGGCTGGTTGAATTATGTTTGTTGTGCTTTAAAACTATGCAACTGATAACCAGCTAACTGCTTAAAAAGGCCAGGTTTTTGCAATAAAGAGGCTCTCCTTTGCACCTGCCTGGGGACTCTGCGTCGCTTCATATCGCAACAATACACCATACTTCTTTTTCTGCAATTTGAAGTTTTATTTTCAATAAGCAGGAAGCAACAATAGACATATGCAAATTTTGTTCCATATTGTCAACATTATTCCAGGAAAAGTATGTTTTATATATGCTGTGATTTAATTAGTTTGTATACCAAATGTTAGAAACATTTACCATATTCTTAGGGTTGTTTGCATTTCAAGTTACAGTGAATTATCTCCTCAAATAAAGATCTAGGACTTCTGTAGAAATGAACAGTTACTTTCTATTAAGGTGGGTCATGAAATAGCACATTCTCATATATTCACATACACTCCAAGGCACCACTTCAAAACATGGTACAATATTCACTGTCGAATGGAGTTCTGGACCATCCTGGCTGCTTGGGCCATTGCTGCACAACGTGAGAGAGAGTTGTGGATATGTTTGGCTTTTTTCCTAGAGCACACAGTTTCAAACTTGTGGATTCAAAATATGCATGAGAGCAGTAATAATGTTCCATAATAATTAGCTTTTTTTTCCCCAAGTTAAACGCTGAAAAAGAGCAAAATACGTCTCTAACACATTTAATCTTTACATTAATGTAGGTGACTGATATTTGATCAATTTTTTGTGCTTTAGAGGCTAAGTCAGATGATCAAGACTGTATTTTAAACAAATATATCACAGAGAATCGTAAGCTAAGTTTGGTTGACACTTATTTCTGTTACTAGACTTACAAAGACAAAATAGAGTTTCTGAAGTAGATATTACTAATTTTATACTTGCAACTGGCTTTTTAAAAAAGTATAGTGTTTGCTGCCCTGATAAGCATTTTTGTTGCTTTTTTCTTTCTAATATTCATTGATATAAGTTAATTAGAAAACTAAACTGATATTTCTGTCTAACTTCATACAACATATCTGAGACATTGCTCTTTGCTTTGATGTTGCTAATGCAGAACTTCATCCCCACCCATTTGTTCTTTATGCTCCTCAGACTACATCTGCACTTAAGTATTTGCAGTTCCCAGGATGGTTTCCCGGTTGTGGATAATTCTGAGAATAATCAGGATAATGCTATACTCTCTATCTTTAATTAAATACTTCCCTCCTGTTATGCTTTCTAGAGACAGAACTTAATACTGTTGGGATACTTAGAGATGCAGAAAACTGACTAATTTGTTTTGGGGGTGCAACTCTAGTATTACATAATAGCACTGACGACTGTATTTCTTAATAACTGAATGACTATGAAAGAGGCCCCCCCAA
Organism: Rhagologus leucostigma; assembly: GCA_013397725.1. Classification (NCBI taxonomy): domain Eukaryota; kingdom Metazoa; phylum Chordata; class Aves; order Passeriformes; genus Rhagologus; species Rhagologus leucostigma. The sequence continues at coordinate 262,931 of VZTD01002850.1, read as the reverse complement.
AATATTCAGAATTTCTTTCCTTAGCTCAGCCTATGCTTTACTCTTAGAGCCAGTACTGCACTCTTTACAGTAGCTTCTCTGTGCTTTATCTGTGCTTTGTGCTGAATCGGCTTTTATTTTGAGAATAAAACACATGTATAGCAGATACATTGTTCATTTTTTTCTTGTGTACTTATTCTCTTATTTTTTTAGGGAATGGCCAAATAGTTAAAGACAAGACTGAGTGTACAAATAGCAACCACATATCCAGTAGTATTCAGCAAAGAAAGAAAGCATTCTTTTTCTTTGTAGAAATACATTGATACATTGCATAATGATGAGATTCATAGTGAATGAACAGCCTTGTCCAATAAAAATTTTTTTGCTGTTTGGTATTTAACATTTTGATTTGAGCATTCCTTGTTATAGAATGGCATATTATGAGTCTGTAATAACTTCAGGAAGCTTTCATAACACACATTCAGCCAGACTTAACATGAGGCTTGTCACATCTTACTTCTAAGATCTTTGAAGGTAAATTTTTGATTTTTGTCATGCCATGCTCAGTAAATTAACACATGTTGTGGAGCTCTCTGCCTCTTGGAATCCAGGTATTTTGACTCATCTAAGATTGAGGCAGGACTATTCAGTTCAAAATTTTCCAATTGAAAAGGGCTTTTCTACAGCTGGTGGGCAAGTTGGCCATCCATTAGGAAAAATTAATTCAGTGCTCAAGGAAAACATCTTTTACACAAGTTAAGACATGTGGTTCATGTAAAAGCTTGGGAAAGGTGTCAGCACTTGGGGAGGGGGATCAGACAGCTCTGAATGGACTGGTAAGTGTGGTCAGCACTGGTTGTAGAGAAGCAAAGATCTTCCATGGTTTGAAAGGGAGATTCGTGAATCTTCACAGATGTGTACTCTGCACGGTTTTATTCTATGCTTTTGCAGGTTAGTGCAGCCTATAATAGATTAATATAATGATTGAGTTACTTAGACTTTCAGGATAACAGAAGTAATTGATTATCGGCTTCTGTGTTAACTTTCTGCAGACATACAGTTTCAACATTCTGATTTTAAAAGAGAAGTACCACACCACTTTTCCCTTTCTAAATGATGCATCGTTAAACAAAGACATAAACTAAACATATATGTAAAACAATGCACTCTAAAAGCAGCTGGATGCAAGTTCTGTATGCAAGAGAATATACATATATATATATGTATATATATGAATATATATGTACGTACAAGCACCTTATAAAAATCAAATCTCTGCAGCAGTTCAGCTCTGAAAATGCAAGAGGCTTTGCTAATTGCCTGATACTCCACTGTTATACAGTGTTTCGAGATCAATACATCAGAATTTTTCGAAATCTACACTAGGTCAATGCAGTCTAATTCTTAAGCCATGAGCATTTAACATTAAGTTATATACAAAAACCAAGCAAATAAATTCAATGTAGGTGAAAGCAATGTCTTATTTTCCTTCACTAGTTCCTAATATTTTAGAGAAGAATGACCTGCTGCTTGGAAAGTGGATTGATTTTTGCAGTCTGGAGCCTTACACCTTCTGTAAATGCAAACACTGGCAAGTACTGCAGCATGATACTAATGGTAGGCAATGAGGCACTACTAAAATATTTCCTGGTTGATTTTTCATTTGTATTTAGATAAAAGTGATTGATCTGACATTGAGAAAATATCAAAATTAAGTGCTTTTAATTTTACATCTTTGCCAAATGTAGGTTATTGCATCCAGAACTTGAAAAGCTACTGAAGCAGAAAACAAAAAAGGAGTGTATGCTCAGACAAGCTAAATTTCTTAAGAAAATGAAACTAAGAATTGTCCCTCCCTATGTCCATTTGTGTCAAATCTGGTTAGTAAGAATACATATGCTTAGCACTGGTGAAAAAAGCAAAGCAGGGCAGGAAGGATCCAGCACAAGGGCAATGGAACTGATGAAGTGTCTGGAGCACAAGTCTGATGAGGAGCAGCTGAGGCAGCTGGGGGTGTTCCAGCCTGGAGAAAAGGAGGCTTAGAGAGGACCTTATTTCTCTTTAAAATTCCCTGAGAGGAGGTTGTGGCCAGGTGGCGGCCAGTGTCTTCTTGCTGGCAAGTGACGGGACAAGAAAAAACAGCCCCAATTGTGCCAGAGAAGGTTCAGATTAGATATAAAGGATAATTTCTTCCCTGAAAGGGCAGTCAGGTATCAGAACAGGCTGCCCAGGGAAGTGGTGGAATTGCCTGCCTGGAAGAGGTCAAAAGGCCTGTGGATGTGACATTTGTTTTCTTAGCCCCCTGATAACGAATGTCCCTCTGTGGTACATTCTTTCAGTCTAAAGCTATGCCCCCTTGTCCTAGCATTACATGACCTTGTGAAAAGTCCCTCTCCAGCTCTCCTGTAGCTCCTCTGCAGGTACTGGAAGGGGCTGTAAAGTCTTCCCGGAGCCTTCTCCTCTCCAGGCTGAACAGCCCCAGCTCTCTCAGCCCATCTTCATAGGAGAGATCTCCAGCCCTCTGACGACCTTTGTGGCAGTCCCTTGACAGCTCCAGAAGGTCCATATGGGAAACCCCCTCTTACGCTGGGGGTGCCAGCACTGAATGCTCCAGATGAGCTCCCATGATAGCTGAGCACAGGGGAAAAATTGCCTTCCTAGACCTGCTGGCTACGCTTTTGATGCAGCCCAGGACATGTTTGGCTTTCTGGGCTGCAAGCTCACGTTGCTGGGTTACAACAAGCTTCTCATTCACCAACACCCCAAGTCCTTCTTCCCAGAGCTGTTCTCAATCCATTCTCTACCCAGCCTGTGTTTGGGATTGCCCTGACCCAGGTGCAGGACCTTGCACTTGGCCCTACTGAACTTCACGAGATTCACACAGGCCCCTCTCAGGCCTGTCAAGGTCCCTCTGGTTGATATCCCCTCCCTCCATTGTGTCCAACTTGGTGTTGTCAGTAAACTTGCAGAGGGTGCTCTGATCCCACTGTCTGTGCCACTGATAAAGACGTTCAACAGGGTCAGTCCCAACACCAACCCGCGATGACCACCAGGTCTCCACCAGGACACTGAGCCATTGACCACAACCCTTTCAATGAGACGATCCATCCAATGCCTTATTCAGTGAGTGGCCCCACCATCTAATCCACGCCTCTCCAGTTTAGAGACAAGGAGAGTCATCCGGGAGAGTATCAAATGCTACGCCAAAATCCAGGTAAATTACATCATTTCCTCTTCCCTTACCCACCAATGCTGTAACCTCATTGTAGGTTACTTACTTAGATGTAATTACTTAAAATTACTGCCACATTTCTCAGGCACAATTTGCCCTTAGTGAAGACATGTTTGCTGTCAGTCATCTCCTTATTTTCTATATGCCTCACTACAGTTTTGAGAAGAGTCTGCTCCGTGATCTTGTTGGGTGCTGAGGTAAGACTGACTGGCCTGTAGTTCCCTGGGTCTTCCTTCTAATCCTTTTTAAAGTAAGGTTGATATTTCCACTTTTCCAGTCGTGGGAACTCCACCTGACCATCATGACTTCTCAGATGCAGTGGCTTAGCCTCTTTCTCCACCATTTCCCTAAGGACCTGTGGATGCATTTTATCAGAACACATGGAATTGTGCACCTTCAGTTTCCTTAGATGTTCTTGAATCTGATCTTCTCCTACAGTGGGTGGTTCTACATTTTACCTATCCCTGCCTTTGCCTTCTGTGACTCAGGCAGGGAGGCTGAAGTCACTTGCCAATGAAGACTGAGGCAAAAAAGTCATTAAGTACCTCAGCTTTCTCCATGTCCCAGGTAATATCCTACATTCTTCTGGAGACGCCCCACATTTTTCCTATTCTTTCTTTTACCAGTGATGTACCTGTAGAAGCTTTTATTTTTGCTCGTGATGTCCCTGGCTAAGTTTAATACTATCAGTGCTTTATCTTCCCTAACTGATCCCTGGGTACTCAGACTAGTTCTCTGTACTTCTCCCAGAATACCTGTCTTTACTTCCACCCTCTATAGGCTTCCTTTTAGTATTTGAGTCTCCAGAAGCTCCTTGTTCATCCATGCAGGTCACCTGAGGCTGACTTCCTTTTTGTTGGGATGCATTGCTCATGAGCTTGGAAGAGGCGGTCCTTGACTATTAACCAGCTTCCTTGTGCCCCTCTCCAGGGCTTTATCGCACAATACTCTAAGGAGCGTTCTCCTGAACAGGCCAAGTCAGCTCTCCTGAAGTCCACGGCAGTGAAATGGCTGTGCTCCCTCCTCATTGCCCCAAGCAACTCAAACTTTACTATTTCATGGTCACTGCAGCCCTTGAGCCTCACATTCCCCACCAGCCGTCTCCTTGTTGGTGAGAATAAGGTGCACCATAGCACCTCTCCTCACTGGCTCCTCTATGACTTGGAGAAGGAAGTATTCACCAAGGCATTCTGGGAACCTCCTGGATTGCCTGTGCTCTGCTGTGTTGTTCCTCCAACAGATGTTGGGCTGGTTGAAGTCCCCTGCGAGGACCAGGGATTGTGACCATGAGGCTGCTCCTCTCTGTCTGTGGAGGGACTCATCTCCTTGGTCTCCCTGGTCAGGTGGCCTGTTGCAGAACCCCACAGTAACGTCACCTGCCCCTGCCCTCCCTTTAATCCTGACCAATAAGTCTTTTGTTGGCTCCTCATCCATCCCCAGGTGGAGTTACACGCATTTCAACAGGACAAGACACTTGTGTGCACAGAGGCATCGAAGTTGCCCTCCGCACCACCAGAAGCTGACTTATAGGCCAGAGTGGCTGGAATTGTGCTGCCCTTCAGGTGTTTTCTTGCTGACCTGTGAGCCTTCTCCAGGCCCTGAGAATCTCTTGCTGGCCCTGGTATCAAAACAGTAAGAGCTGGATGGACTGAGGTTCCCCTCCCCTCAGCAACTACAGTAGTTCTTAATGTCTCTACCCAGTGACTGCAGCAGTCCTTACTACTCTTCAAAGATGGAATCCAACACTTCAACTTTTTGTCCAGTGGGAGAAACAGAAGGAGAAATTATGAATAATCAAACTTTGAAGTATGTTCTCTAAGGTATTAGAAAAAGCTCCAAACATGGGAAAACTTAGCAACGGTACAAGCTTCTTGGCTCCTGCGAAGATCTACTGAAATTTATTGGCCAAATTTCTGTGTACTATTATAGTTTTGACAGTTGGGGGCAGGGAAGGGGCAGGGTGGGAAGGGGATGATATTCTTGGCAAAAGAAATAAAACAGTGGTTCTAACACACATCCTGACTTTAAGGCACAGGTGTATGTCTCAATGACAGTCATTAAAAAAGAAGCACACACGATGGTAGAACATGTTCCCAGGATATGCTTAATTCTCAATGGCAGCCAATGCATCTTAAGTATTTCCTTGAAGTACTGGGCAAGAGTAGACATCAGGCATGAACGTTTTCAGACCGAGCAGGTTAAATCTGTAAGAATTAAGAGCTAAAAGCTGCCAAACAGAGGGCACAACCTGAATGGCCGTCCCTGAACCGGCCTGTTTCAGCTGTGACGCATTCCTGTAGGAATATGCCGTACTTGGCATGAAAGCACCGTGTAACATTGTACTTCTTCATACGTAGAAAAGCCTGACCCAAGCTGGAGCTTGGCAGCGGCTCACAGACGTGCCTAATGGTGCTAGCGGGCAACAGGGTTCCCACAGACGGGTGGACGGGGCTTTGCTGAACAACGCGGATGCCGGGGTCATTCGGTACCGGAGGTCTCCCCAGGCCCCGCACTCCCTCTCCTGCAGTCCCCTGCTTCCGCGAGGCGCGGGCAGGACGGCGGAGTCTCCAGGCAGCCCTCCCTCCCTTCCTCTAGCTTCCTTCTCCAGCCTCCTCGCTTCCCACGGCGGAGGCTGCCACACACCGACCGCCGACGGGGCGGCGGCGGCACCAGCACCAGCGCGGACATGGGTGCCCGGCGCCTCCGAGCGGCCGCAGGGCAGCTTCCGACGGGCCCCGCCGCGCCGAGGGC